>JACEFZ010005141.1:1845000-2170000 GCA_014155875.1 Cepaea nemoralis
TGCGGCAACAACTCAGGCGAGAGAAGCGGCCGAAAAGTGTAGTGTCTTCTTTCCTATTCTTAATAGGGACATGGAACCACTATCAGTTCCATACAGAACCATCAAGCTAATACCTTGTAAGCTGGAAAGGGAGTTAACTAAGATAACCACGGAGTGCCCAAAACCTAGGGAGTAAGGGCGGGCACCACCGAACCATATCAGCCAAAAGAAGCTAGTAAATAGGGCACCTAAGATGGGTCCCGAGGACACTGCGTATGAACAATTTACAAGTTCTCCTACACATCTTAAAGGAGTGGGGGAACACACACACATACCCACACACACCCACAAGAGCTTTGGCGTGAGAAAGGAAGGGTTTGTAAAGTGAGAGGGAAGCCAGGAGACGAATGTGCCCAGTACCAATAAAGAAATGGCATGAGAGAAGAGAGTGAATCTTGTATGAAGAGAGTATGTAAAGTCATAGGGTCAAAAGAGACGACCTATACAAGCTGGAGGCCTAGTCTAGGTTAGACGCCGCCATGGTGTGCTGATGCTGATGCCGATGCCCTTGTCAACCCTGCAAAGGCAACGGTTACATGGTTCTCACTAAACAACCATATTGTGAAAACAGACCTGCCGGCAGTAAGAATGGATGGGAGCATTCTGAGTAGAACCCAGTCAATGACATATCTTGGCGTGAGGCTTGATCGTAGCCTGTCCTTCAGAGATCATGTCGATTATGTCATAACGAAGGCTCGAAAAGGTTTGGCAGCAATGAGAGTCATGGCGACTGCCAATATCGAGCAAAGACTGCTATTACTTCTGTTCCAAGGACTTGTGCTTTCACGCATCGAGTATGCCCTGGCCATCCTCACTGTCAGCCCTACACAGATGGGAAGACTTGAAAAGGTACAAAACGAAGCCATGCGCATCATTTTGGGCTGCTCGAGAGACACCAGCTGTGTAGCAATGAGATACCTCCTTGACTTCCCGACAATGGAACACAGGATCAAGATCTGGAGAGCTCGTGCATACTTAAAAATAAGTGCAGATGAGCAGCACCCTCTGCATGACGCTGTATTCAGAGAAAAGGGTGACAGGCTAAAGAGGGGCAAATCATGGATGGGTCGGGCGGAAGATGTCGTCGGACAGGTCTGCAGTCTTACCAGTATCAACCCCGGCAAGGAATGGGTGCCGGTGCCTCCAGCTCTTAAGTGTACCTTCTCCTGCATTATCACACTCGACAGACGGTGCAGAGAGCAGAACCCTGCCGCTGTCAATGCAGAGGTTAACGCGCTCATCTATGATCACTCAGATAGCCCCGAAGTGCTCATCTATACAGATGGATCTGTTGTAAAGCAGCAGAGAAGTGCGTGGGCATTTACAGCCCGTTCAGCGGGCCGAACCGTTCAAGAATCCAGTGGTGCCCACTCTATGACCACGAGCAGCATGACGATGGAGGTGATGGCAGTTACACAGGCTTTCATATGGCTGGAATCACAGCATTATACCAACGTGTGTGTACTAAGTGATTCAATGAGCATGATTCAGAAGGTCGAAGCTGGATCTGTACGTAGACAGTGGACTGAGTCGCTGCGGAAGTCCGTTGTCCGCAAAGTCACCTTCATCTTCGTCCCGGGACATGCGGGAGTCGAGGGAAATGAACGAGCTGATAAATTGGCTGGCTCTGCACCCCCTGTAGATGGCCAGCCCATGGATCGTGCCGATGTTATTAACGCCCTTAAAGATATGGCGAGAACAGAGGATTTTGATGCCAGTGATTCCACATCGCTTTCCAGGATGAAAGACCTGGGAGTAAGAATCGGCACAGCCAGACGCGAGAGGTACATCGGGAAAACAAAGCGCCTCGTCAACCAACACAGAACTGGCACTATTAGCCACCGGACGCTGATGCATATGCTGGGGGGAGGATCTGAGCACCTATGGACATGTCCGGAGTGCAACGAAGATACCCCAACTGATAACTGAACTGAACTAGACGCCACCAATCTTACGACCTCCTAACATGTCAGGCCAATTCACTCAGGTCTCCTCTATGATCTGTTATATATAGTATACTATGCCAACTGCTATACTGAGGTTATTAGGAGTCTCCAGGTTTGCTGTACCTGAAGTTTAAGCAATAAGCTCTCACCAATGTTTGTCCTCTCCAGGATCTTTCTTCTGGAAGTGAAGGGACCAGAAGGTATCTGCATGCCCACTAAGTAGTCGCATAACTATACTCAAGTGAACCATGGACTTTCAAGTTATTGGCAGTACCAGGCCAAAGGCACCCCCCAAGGTATGGAGGAATGAACTAGTCCTGAATGGGTGGCAATCCTCAGCGCCAGCTCAACGCTAATCATTTCATTGACATTGGGTCAAGTGACCCTATACGCTTGGCTGGACATACACCTATTTCTCGGTCGTCACCATCTTTGACAGTGACGGCGAAAGGCACCTACCCATTCCCTATTCACAAACTGTTCCCCTTGTGCCAATTATTATCCGAAGCGAGTCAGGTGAATCCAAGCGGCTTAGCAACACAATAGATGGTGAATACGCAGATAGGTATACTAAAACTCGAAAGGCAGGTTCTACAGCGGTCGGTTGTTCTCACCACTTACCTGGAAGGAAGGAACTGATGACACACTCGGTGAGGTTGATGTGGACTGACGGGACAGTGTCTGACTCTATGGCCTGTGATGAATAGAATCCTGAGGCTCTGTGCCTGGACTGAGAAAAGGATCCCCTCTGTCTGTAATTAACTACCTCTTTTAACTGCCTAATTCTCTACTTGTGCTGTCTCATATTAAGTTATTAAATTTAGGAAGTTCTATGTTACTATGACTATCGTAATGTTATCTATTGTCAGCCAGAAAGACACCTCAGGGAGTAGGTCCTGGGGTCAAAAGAGAGAGTGACAGTGAGTCCGGGGAATGGAGGAGGGTTGGCAAACATAGACCTAACCCAGCCAGGGCTAAAGAATAATATTGAAGTATTGTGACAGGGGTATTTGGGACCCTCCACGTAACTTGTTACAGGGGACCAAATCAGGATTTCAAGTTAGTGTGAAGAAACGTGCACCAAAAGTGAAAGGCATTCATTGCATGATCCATCGTCAGGCACTGGCCTCCAAAACACTTCTAGCTCCATTGGAGGAAGGTGTTGGATCAAACCATTCAGATAGTGAATTTTATCAAAGGAGGAGCTCTCAACTCATGGCTTTTTAAGCAGTTATGTGGTGACATGGATGTAGGCCACCATTTGCTTCTTTTCCACACAAATGTTCAATGGCTGTCAAGAGGAAATGTAACTGCGTGAGTATAGGAGCTGAGAGACGAGCTCAGATTATTTTTTGAAGTTCATGGTAAGATGGACTTTTTCGCCTGGCTGGATGATGAAGAATGGATAATGCGCCTTGCCTATTTAGTTGATATTTTTGAGCAGTTGAATAAACTCAATCTTCAGATGCAAGGAAGGAATACACATAATATACAATTTGTGGATGCCTTGAGAGCTTTTATGAGCAAGCTGGAAAACTGGAAAAGAAAGGTCAATATGACAAATGTTGCAATGTTTGAGAAGCTGTCATCCATTCTCGTTGTTGATGGTAAAGACCAAGTACTTCCACAATTTGCAAAAAATTAAATTTTGCAGCATTAGAAAATGAATTTGAGCAATATTTTCCTGAACTTAGTGATGATGAGCTGGATTTGGTGCGAAACCTATACAAATTATCAGTTTAAACAGTTTCTGATGATTGTCAAGATGAATTTCTGGAGCTGAAAAATTATTCTAGAGCAAGAGATGTGTTTCGACGAGAAACCAATCACAGAATTTTGGCCTTTGATGTGTGATTCCTACCCAAAAGTGGCAGAAAAAGCAATCCGTGCATTGCTTCCATTTGCGTCATCATATCTTTGTGAGTCAGGCTTTTCAGCTCTGTTGGAAATTAAAACGAAACGACGTAAAAGATTAGATGTTAAAAATGATCTCCGTTGTGCCCTTTCAAGCACTCCTCGGCGTATTTAAGAATTGCTGCGGGAAAAACAATCACAGTGTTCTCATTGATTACAATCTTCATTTAAATGAAGTTAATTATGAATCTACAATGTTCTGGTTTTGTAATGAGCGTTTTGTTTGATGAAGCACAATTTTCTGGCATTCTGGTGTCGTATATTAAGTTACAAATCCTTGACGTTTTAACTGTTTGTTTATTGTAGTATGATTAATGTGGTGTTTTAATAAAATATTGTGATTATATAAATGCTTTTAATTACGTTTTAATATCCATCAGCATATTCATTTGCCATTAACTGTATAAAACTACACTATAAAGTTTATCTTTGCATGTAAAGGTTATGTGCAACTATGGAAGAAAATAAGAATTTTCAGTATTATAGGCATGTTATTTTTTAGGCTGACAATTTTGGAAGGGTGGGGGGGGGGGAGAGAGAGAATGACAGTCTGAACATATGGTGAATGGGGACACGGGCCAAAAGAAGTTGAGAACCACTGATCTACACAGATGGTTCGGTGTCAAGAGGTTGGAGAAGTGCCTGGGGGTTCGTAGCAAGAGCTAATGGTCGACGTTTGGTGCAGGAGAGCCCGGCATATGATACCACAACATCTAGCTTTAGAATAGAGGTGGAGGCAGTCACTGCAGCTCTCAGCTGGATGGAGAATATGATACACACACACATCGTGATTGTAACCGACTCAGAAAGCATGCTGAGGAAGGTGAGGACAGGCATGTTTCATGCAGAGTGGCTTGCCTCACTTCGGAGGACACTGGTGGCAAGCATCACCTGAATCCTTTCTCCGGGGCATGCCGGTGTGCTGGGGAATGAACAGGCCAAGCTCTGCAAAACTTGGTGGAATATTGATGCATGACAAGGCAGGCGTGGTTGCGGCCTTGTGGGAGCACATGCACACCTCGGAGGAGCAAATGGATCACCATGGTTTGACAAGAATGAGGCAGCGAGGAGTGATGAGGGGTTCTGGCCGACGCTTGACGCTTAGAGGAAAGGCGAGACGGACATATAATCAGATTGCTACTGGCAATATTGGTGTTGGAGCTCTTCGCTGGCTGCTGAGGATGGGGACGGAACGCTTATGGGAATGCCCCGAATGCTGTGATGTCGGTTCTTCAATCAATCAATCAATCAAGAGAATGCATTAACAGAAAATTAAACCAGACCCTCAGAACAGAAGACACAAATGTACATACACATACATTGGCACCTTGCCCTCTTGACAGACGATAGTTTGTGTTTCAAAAAGGTATAATAACTTTTACCCATGGCGGTAGCGAATGTGACTGATAAGGCCAATTCACGCTGTAAATGTTCGTTCACAGTGGGTGCATGTGAACACGTGGTCATTTCCACCATCATGCACCATCTTACGTCTCACATGACTTATCTGCAATAGTTTTCTCCTTTGTCTTTATTCCATTTCTGATAGTTGCCCTCCATGCAACATGTTCAGCGGCGACTTGCTCCCAATGTACATTATCAATGCCTATATCAGTCATGTCCCATTTACACACATCTTTGTATCATTGTAGAGGCCGACCCTGAGATCTCTTACCCATCTGTAATTTACGAAAACAGATGTCCTTTGGTATTCTACCATCATCCAATCTCCTAAGATATCCTATCCATCTAAATCTACGAAGACTTGAGCATGGAATAAACCATCACACAACCTGGTCTTTCCAATACTTCAGTATTTGTGATTTTGTCTTGCCACTTAATACCAAGAATTCTTCGCAGACACTGCATATGAAAGCTGTTTAAACGTTTCTCTTGGTGTGAGTAAGTTGTCCAGGTTTCACTGCCATAATGAAGAGTACTAAGGACACAGGCTTGATAGAGAAGGATAAATCAATCAATCAGTCAGTCAATCAAGAGAATGCATTAACAGAAAATGAAACCAAACCCTCAGAACAGAAGACACAAATGATAAAAAGTTTAATTCTTACCTGAGTTTAGCTGAAAATTCTGCCTCTAGACTCCTTACTGAAATAGTAGTATCCCGCTAGAAGGCAACCCTTTTATACTAATTATGTATGCTTCTGAGTGCTGTTTGCAAGGTGAGGTACTTATAAGGGGGCGTTCATTTGAAATCTGTTCATGCCGCACCGCGCGTAATTGCGTATGTTAAACATGATCATGTCATATTCATGTGATAAGTACTGACCAATGAATAAAAAAGCACGTGCTTATCGTCCCATGATGCATAGGTTCTGTTTCTGATGGTTGAGAAAATGTCCGGGTTGATCCAAAATCCGTCCAAAGAAGCTCAAAGAGCGGTGATTCAGTTTCTTTCATTTGAAGGATATTGACCAGTGGACATTCATCAAAGAATGCAGGCAGCGTACGGTAACAAATGTGTGTCAAAGACAACAGTGACAGACTGGGCACGAATGTTTCAAAAAGGATTCGGTTCATGACAGATCTTCGACAGCCGGGTCAAGCGCATATTGTTGCAACAGAAAAAACCATCGCCAAAATTGATGCAGCAGTACAGGTAAACAGTTGTCAAAGCATACATTTGCTAGCGAAAGAATTTGATGTGTCAATTGGCACAATTCAAAAGGTCGTTCGTAAGAAACAGCAATATCAGAAGATATGTTCACAGTGGGTACCATGGATGTTGACCGACCACCAAAAAGAGGAATGCATGGGATGGTGTTTGAACCACTTGCTGCGTTACAGAGTGGAGGATGATGCATTTCTCTTCCGCATACTGGCAGGCGATGAATCATGGTGTCACCACTTTGAGCCGATCAGCAAAACCGAGAGCATGCAATGGAAGCATGCTGGATCACTAAAAGCCAAAAAATTCAAGTTACAGGTTTCCACTGGTAAGGTTATGCTGAGTGCATGTTTTGACCATGAAAGGCTATTGTTGGCCAACTTTAAAGAACCTGGTGTCAACATCTACTCTACCCACTACTTGTAAACACTAGACAAGCTGCAAAAAGCCATCAAGAATAAACAACCCGGCATGCTTTCTCGCGGTGTGATTTTGTTGCACGATAATGCTCGTCCGCATGTCGCAAAGATTGTGCTGGAAGCATTAGCAAGGAAGAAGTGGGAAATTCTGCAACATCCAGCTTCTAGTCCTGATTTGTCACCATGTGATTTTCATTTGTTCGGACGTCTTAAAAAAGCTCTCAAGGGGCAACGATTTCACTCAGATGCAGATGTAATGAACGTGGTAAACACTTGGTTTAGTGAGCAACCACAATCCTTTCTTGCGGATGGCCTATCTAAGCACTGGGATGCTTGCCTGAATGCCTACGGCAACTTCTTCTGATCAACCCATGGTGCATAATTCATTCAGATCTCAAATCCCGAAACAACCAAATAAATCAATTTGATTAATGCTCGCTGGATTTTAGGTGGCCTGGTGTGCCTTGCCAGTGAGAAGACCTGATCATTCGGGGGCCACATGCGATCGGGCAAATCTTGAGCTATAGCCTACTATGAGTGGCGTAATATAATGTGATAATTTGGTCACGTCTAGCATGTGCCGCGTGGTCTAGTGGTTACACTCCCGCTTCATATGCCAGTGATCCAGGGTTTGTTTCCGGTCTCAAATCCCGAATCTCAAATCCCGAAACAACCAAATAAATCAAAATGAATGCTTTGTTTAATTCTACCACACCTGTTAATAATTCTTTCATACTTTTGTAATAAAGCCATTGGAACGTGTTTCAAATGAACATGCCTAATATAAACTGATGTCATCCCTTCCGTCATTTTTGTCTTCTCTCTTCCTGCTTTCACTTTGGAGGGTTCCCTGTCCAATATTCCTTAGCTCTGCCCTAAATCTCACTATAAGTTGTTTCACCTATTAATCTTCCTGTGACTAGCCAACACCATTAATCCAAAACATGCTTTTCCCGTTACATTATCTCATTATTCACGCATTCTATGGTGTGGTGAGAAAGAAGAAGTGGAAATGGTTACATGTGACCTTTAGTCCTGCAGTAAAAATTAAGTATGACATATGATAAAAGGACTTAAACTACATCCCCATTCTAATGGTGTTTATTGGGAAAGATAAGGTGATGAAGATGGAGAGGAGAAAAGTATGGCATTGTAATTAAATAATGTCACTAATAATATCACATATTTTTACTCTGACATTAACTGCAGCTTTGCATAACGCCATCAGTTGGGATTATGACCCTATAATCAAATAGGAAATAATGTTAACATCAGTGGTATCTTCAGCTAGTGTGATGACAAAATATTGATCTAGCCATCGCCACATCACATTAGAGACAATCAGTTTGGGAGTCTCTGTGGTGAAGTGGTCAAGCCGTTTGACTCGTGCTCCTAAGGTTGTGGGTTCGATTCCGGGCTGCGCCCTTCGGTTTACGAGTTAAATGTTTTGGAGACTCCTGTGTTTTCGTCGCTTAAAGCTACGGAGTTCGTGCTTTGTGCAATGCTTTCCGTGCTGCAGAAAGAGACCGAGCCATATGGGGTAAAACCTGGTGCAATGAAGTCGACCCTGGCGACTTTTTAGAGACAAATAATCGCGTGAAGGCAGATGAGACACTTATCTCACCAAACACACATGTATATGTGCATCTACATAATTATTGAGACCTCATTAATTTGTATATGAGTAAATAATCAATTTCCTAAAATGTCAAAGAAGACAGCCATCAGAAATTGTGGCTAATCTGTGCGCATGCTTAGCCCAAGTTTGGAACAGTATGGCAGGAAAATTTGTTAAGACAAATCACATGCTCGTATTCGCCATTCTCAGATCTCATACTGGACTCACTCATTTGCTCCGCTGCTTTCAGCCCAGTAATACTGGTGCAGGTTCTGAGTGAACCAGTATTCATGCTCTCCATGTGAACCCAGCAGATAACCATGATGGCAGAGGATGTTGACTGTGACAACTGAGTCAATTGTATTAGTAACATGGGTAGATCCAGAAGCAGAAATCATTATTTTAAGAGCTAGATCTCTACCCAGAACTCTTTTGCAGAACAGACCAGTTTTAATCAAAACCTCTGACCACCCCCTGCAGCTGCATGCTCGCTAAACCATGATAATCTGTCTGTTCTTCTGCATTGTTCACTTGCTTCCAGAGAACCTTCACCACATCTGCCTTATGCATCAAATCACCCCTCATTGATGCAGCACCGATCTGCTTGTTCATTCCTAGCCACACTAGCGTGTCCTGGAGAAAAGATCCAGTGAATGTTTTCTATTATTACTAATATAACTTCTGCTGTTGCATATCCCATTACAGGACGTCACAGTCAACCCCAGCATTTTTTTGCTGTTTGTGATCTCTTGGCAAGTTTAAGTTAGCAGTTTGCCATTGCTATGACTGACACCTATACTATTTCGTTAAATAATAAACAACGCAAGGCTGCCAAAATCGACAGCAGCTGTGTAGTATGTGGGATTGCGAACTGTGCCCATAACCCTTCGCCACATTTACATTATATCCTAGTTTATTTACATTGTGTTACATAGTGAGTTTCTTCCTCACACAAAGATGAGTAGGGTGCACAACCTACATATCACATCTAGTGCATTGAATTACACAGAAATACCACTGCTGAATGAAATCACTTTATGTACACATAAGTTACCTTAGTTTTCATTCTTTTGGTTTTCATATTTTCAGCTTAAACCAGATGTTCCGTTACCAAGTCCTAATCAACTAAAGTGCAAAATCATTATTAAGAACAAAAAGAAACATTTTCACAGAGGTAGGTTGAAAATGTTTTCATTATTTGCATTTGTCTATAAGTTTCAAGAATGGCTTGCATGGTAACATTTCTTATTGCCAGCATATGTTTGCACCACTGCTGTATATAGTTCGTTTTTTCGCCAACTAAGATAATCTTTTGTTAGCTGGGGACATGAGTTCCTTAGAGTTTCTTAACAAAATTATGTCTGATTTCAACACTGTTAAATGGTTTATCAAATGATTTAGATATACAGTTTAACAAATACATTGTGACATTAATTTAACTGAATACAAATAGTCTCAAGATTTTAAAACTGAATAATGTAAGTTTTAGAGATTAAATACAAAAGAACTATTTCACATGAAAATAGATTTTCTTACAATGATACAAGATTGGTTACTTGATTTTAGTATATGAAATTTAACATTGGCTTTAGTTGCTGTTGCTGTGTGATTGAGAAATATGCAAGCCATACTTGTAAACTTTAGGATAGCATGTGAGCCTGAAACATTGTTTATAGACAGAGTGGCAACAATTTCATTGCACCAAATGTCTGTCTCACATGTTTGTGCATAAATGGCTGATAGTTGATTCTTGTCTGAAATGCTTTGAATGTAATGTATATATTTCTTCTAACTGTATGACATGTGAATAGTGTAGTTTGGCATGCACTAAACATTTGAGAATGCAAGTATAAATTATAATGTCTATTGTGAAGCAATATGAGAGAGCAATAAGTGTGTCAACTCTTCTCAGTCATGCATTATTGCATGTGTTAGTTTGTTATATTGTTGAGATTTGACCATTCAAAAAAAGTGATGACAGAACTCTCATGAAGTTTGTCCATTATGTGACTGCAACATTCTTCATATTTTACAATTGTTGAATGAATCATCAAGCAAACTTCATCCTGCTAATTTATTACTTTATCATAATTATGAATCCGGTGTTATCAAAGGTATGAAGGTATGATGATCCATTGTTTTATCATCTGTGAATAATGACTTTGTTATTCAAATTAACACAATTTTTAACTGTCTACAACCACTGTATTGACCATTTTCTGTAGTCCTTTGACTTGTTGCTATCAAGATGGTATCTTCAGAGGAACATTGGTTGTTTATATTGTGCCACCATTTTTAATCTCTGGTGTTTTTTCTATAGATCTCATAGCACACTTACTGTACATTGAAAGTAAATGATGTTATTTTGGGGCAAGTGCAGAAAGTCAAATATCTAAGTGCATTGATAACATCAGATGGAAGATGCATCACAGAGATAAAGAACAGAATAGGACAAACAAAAACTTAATTCTATCAAATGGAAAAATGTTGTGCAATAAGTCCTTGTCATTAAAAGTAAGAAAAAGAATTTTTGCATGCTACATAAAACCATTTCTAACATATGTCTGCGAATCCTGGACAATTAGTTAACTAACGGTTTTATAGAACAATGTGAAAAATCCCTTGGACAGCTAAAATTAGTAATCTGGACATTTTGAGGAAAGTTAAATTGCAAAGGCAACTTACACATATATTAGAAATAGGCAGTCATCATTTATGGCCACAATATGAAAACACAAAAACTGGAACATTGCCTTTCATTTCTTCATATAATGTATTACATCCTCAGCTTCTGCAGCAAGTGTTGGAGAATCTTCACCATTGTCTTGAATATGTGTATCTAGTCTTTTATCATCATATAGCTCTTCCATGCAATCGGTTCATCTGTTAATTATATTATTCTGTCCAATTTATATTGCTCCATCCAATGGTATTTCAGGGTTTCCTATTTGTCAAGATGGTGTGTTATAACTTCCAGGAAAAATGGCAACGACATAACAGTGTTATTTCGTAGAAGGATGCTGTTTTGTGTTTTTCTGGGGAGGATGTGCTGTTTTTCGTAACCATTTTAGGAATGTTTTTCACAAGAAGACACGGAAGGCAGGTGGTGGATGGAATTTTGTAGGCAGCCAACAGATAGTTGTTAGTTATGGTCTCAAGTTTTGCGATGGTAGGCAGAGAATCTCTTTATCGAAACAATGGCTACGGTCACCGGCCAGTATGGTCACTGCCAAGAAGGAAAGTAATGGCAGACTACCTTCTTTAAAGATGCCTAGTTTGAAGGTAAAGTTAAAGAATGTTAAATATACACCAGGAAACACTAAATATGATCTGTGTACATTGAAAAATGACAAAGAAATACAAGACAATTTTATCATAGAAGTAAAGAACAGATTTTGTATATTGTCTGATCTAGAGATCCTATTTCAAGATGTGGATGATCAATGGGAAATGTTGAAGAATTCAGTCAGTTTGGCTGCAGAAACAATTATTCCAAAATTAAAGAAAGTAGGTCGTAGGAAATGGATGACTGAAGAAAAGTTACGACTAATGGAAACAAGAAGACACAAAAATAATCCTGACAAATATGAAGAGATTCACAGAAAAATCAGAATATTGTAAGGAGGCAAAAGAAGCATGGCTCGAGAACAATTGCATAACAATTGAAAAACAAAACAACAGTAAAAACCTCAAATTAATACATAAAAGAATTCAGGAGCTAACTAATAAAATATACATACATCAACAATCTGCCAAAAAGTAAAAGATGGAAAAATCATAATAGAAAATGATCAGATTTTACATATGTGGTCAGATTATGTGAAAAACCTTTAGGATGATACAAAAGAAGAACAATATGATATTCAAAATAATAGTGAAGGACCATAAATTTTAAAGATGGAAGTTCAGAATTCTCTTAACCATATGAAAGCTGGCAAGACCCCTCGTTCAAGCAACATCACAACAGAAATAAATTATCAATGCCTTAGAAGAATATGGGAAAGACAAAGTCACTATACTGCTGAATATGTGATACTGGAGATTTACCTCCTAAATTATGTAATTCTATATTTATTGCAGACCCAAAGAAATAAGGAGCCTTTGATTGTGATCAACATCAAACAATTAATATAATGAACACATCATGAAAATTATACTAAGAATTATCATGCAAAGAGATAGGAAGAAAATACAACGCGAAATAGGAGAAGAACAATGTGGATTTGTAGAGGGCAAAAGTACAGTAAATGAACGTTCTATTGAAGTAAATAAAGCCCTACATCTTTACTTTATTGACTACACAAAGGCTTTCGATAAAGTAAGACATGTAAACATGATAAAGATGCTTGCAGATCTGCAAATTTATGGGAAAGACCTTCTTAGACTTGTAAAAAAGCTGCCATAAGGATTGATAATGAAGTAGGTCAATATCCGCCTATTAAGAGAGGTGTGAGTTAGGGATGTGTAATGTCTCCAAATCTGTTTGCTCCGTACAGTGAAAATATTTTCAGAAACATAGAAGATATAAAAGGAATTATCATTGGGGGATGTAATATCAATAACATTAGATATGCGGATGATAAAGTATTGATTGCAGACAATGAGCAGGATCTGCAAAATTTAGTAGATGCAGTTGTGTCACACATTGAACAGGAGAGCCAGGCATATGATGACACAACATCTAGCTTAAGAATGGAGGTGGAGGCGGTCAATGCAGCTTTCCGCTGGATAGAGAACACGATACATACACACATTGTGATTGTAACTGACTCATAAAGCATGCTGAGGAGGGTGAGGACAGGCAGGCTTCATGCAGAGTGGCTTGCTTCGCTTCGGAGGTCACGGGTAGCAAGCATTGCATAGATCTTTTCTCCGGGGCATGCCGGTGTGCTGGGGAATGAACAGGCGGACAGATTGGCTTTCTCGGCTAAACTTGGTGGAGTATTGATGTATGACAAGACAGACGTGATTGCGGCCTTGTGGAAGCACGCGTACACCTCGGAGGAGCAAATGGATCACCATAGTCTGGTAAGAATGTGGCAGCGAGGTGTGACGAGGGGATCTGGCCGACGCTTGACGCTCAGAGGAAAGGCGAGACGGACATATAATCAGATTGCTACTGGAACTATTAGTGTTGGAACTCTTCGCTGGCTGATGGGGATGGAGCGCTTATGGGAATGTCCCGAATGCTGTGATGTCGGTTCCTAAATCAATCAATCAATCAATCAATCAATTGAACAACTAGGGTTAGAATTAAATTGTCCGAAGACACAGATTATGGTCGTCACTAGAAGGAAGGAAATACCACAATGTAATATGTAAATTTGAATATTCTTACACATGTGAA
Organism: Cepaea nemoralis; assembly: GCA_014155875.1. NCBI lineage: Eukaryota > Metazoa > Mollusca > Gastropoda > Stylommatophora > Helicidae > Cepaea > Cepaea nemoralis. Next base: position 1,858,910 of record JACEFZ010005141.1, read on the forward strand.
TCGGTACAATTATCTCAATACAGTCATAACATCTGATGGGATATGCCTTGAAGAGATTAGAACAAGAATCGCCATGGTGAAGGTAACCTTTTGCCAAGATGGAAACCATACTGACCAATAATAAGATGTCATTTGCAATGCAAAAAAGAATGTTGAGGTGCTATATAAAATCTGTACTTTTTTATGGATGTGAGGCATGGACAGTGAGCCAACAGGCCTGAAAAACAACTGATGGCTGTGGGGGTTTCTGAGGAAAATTGATAGGCAGAAAAACCAATGACCAAGTCCTGCAAGAAACAAATGAAAATCGGAAACTGATATAGATAAATTAGATATAGACAGAGATAAATTGGTGATCGAGAGAGATTGCGAAACATGACCGCCCACACTTATTGGTACTGCACATGATGATGATGATTGATGGAACATATTCCACTGTTCATGAATAGTCTGTATTATCACCGTCACATTATATCTATTCTCTACAGTAACACTGTACCTTTCACTAATTTCTTTTGTCTGTTTTAAGTAACATTAGATCTAGATTGATTTTCTTGGGGGACCTTCTTTGTAGTCTGAAGTTTTGATCTCATCTTTCCTATAGCTGGAAAATGATCACTATAACAGTTTGCTTCTGGTCTGGTTTTGACTCCTACTAAACTGCTTCTGAATATCTTTGATTGTTTATTGTAGATAAATGTGATGTTTCATTTTGATATTTGAGAATATCCAGAAATGAAGATTTTATACTAGAGAGCACAAGTATAGATTTTTTTGCTTTTATTCATTTATGATTCTAAATATAAATGTAAGCAGATGTTTTTATAGCAAGGGTATCAACAAATGCCATCACAATTTTCTTATTTTTCCCTTGGTTTCTATCCCTTTATCCAATTTTGAAGACTATTTTAGATACTCAGATTCATGTGTTAATCCATATATTTTTAAGGCTGTGGATGTATCTTTTTAAACAGATAAGCAAATAAGAATTCACATTTGAAAGCATGGAAACCAGAGTTCACATTGATAAAAAAGAAAGCATGAATGAATAGAAGCCGTCACCTATATGCTTACCGCAGTAGCCTGATGAATGTTGTTGCCACTTGTATTCTTGTTTTATTTTAGTCTTGAGTGTTGTGCAGCTTGATATATTTTTCATGTTTGTTTTAGAAAAGACATCTCGGAAGACCCGAGGTAAGCATGCACTTAATGACCTCACAAATATATATTTTACTATATAGGTTGAGTACGGAGTGAGACAATAGTGTTAACAGGTATCTCATTCATGTTAACTTATGATAGCTATGTGTTAAAACCAAAGTTAATCTCATTTAGTTAATCATGAAAAGTTTTTGACTGTTCCATTGTACATGTAAGAAATTCTGGTTATTCTGTAGTAAGTAAAAGATAGTGAAGAACCTTTTTACCCATTTTAAGGCATATTGGGCATATGGTGCTAGGCCCATATTATTATAGTGGGTGCTATAGTAATTATCATGATGGCTGCCTTTACTTCCCAAGACATTTCCTGTTACCCATTTTAGGGTTGCTGGATCAATGTTGGAACCCAGGTCAATTAAACAAATTTTGAAACCGTCTGATGCAGATTTGAACACGTGACCACCAGGTCAACAGGCGAGCATCTAGCCACAATGCTACCATGGTTCCCAGCCAATTCTGTACAATGAAATAATGAATGTTTTACAATATTTAAATGAAACCCTTATAATTTTCATCAGTGCAAAAGCTCAAATTGCAAAATAAAAATCATAGTTTGTGATTTATTCACCTAGAGTTATTTGATGTTTTTTGTTATCTTTTTGCACATTTCCATTGACCTATAACATTGTTTCTATCATAACTGAAACCATCACATCCTATACCATTGTTGTTTTTGTTAAAGATTAAGAGGTTAGGTCAGTTCAGCATAGATTCCAAAAATGTTGAAGTAGGGTATATCTGGAGCAACACCTTCCATATACAGAACAGATTCTGGCTAGAATTACTTTTATATGTTAATCACCTATAATTTGGTGTATGATCTTTTGATAATATACCTTAGCTCATTTTTTACATAACGTCTGTTGAAACATGTTTCGCTCATCCTGTATACACATGTGGCATTTTCACTCATTCAATCCCAGAACATTTGGCAGCAGATGCACAAACAGGGAAATAACCACTATGAAAAATTATAAAAGCATTAATGTCAAAGAAGTTAAATACACAGTGAGAGTGATCACTGGAGAAGCCAGTACTTTAAAAAAAAGTTAGTTTACAGGATGTCACAATCAACCCCAAACATTCTTTTTTAATGATTTTAAGGCAGTTGTATGTTTAGTAGTTTGCCATTGCTTTCTTAACAACTGACATTCATACCATTGTGAAAATCACCAGCTTATGATTTAAAAATCAGGATGTGGGATTGTAAAAATGCATTCACTGCCCCAAAGCCATCAAATGTAAAAAATTACAAGCTCGTGATGGTTGGGATTCACAGGAAAGAACCAATCACGCATCATGCATTGCCTGGTGGTAACAGATTTAAGTTTTCATAATGTACGAGTGTAGCGTTTCATATTCTCTAGTACATGAATCTAAATCATAATGATACAGTTTCACTGCACAAAAACACATCCAAGTAGATACACAAGTAATGACCATGATAATGAGATAACTGTGTTTGATACTTAGACAGGTGAAAAGCTGGCAGTCAGGATTTCTTGGGGACATCTGGAGGAAGAAAAAACTAGAAAACGCTGGGCAAAAATTCATGGGAAAAGAGCAAGGGGAAGGTAGAGAAATAAATACTTGGATAGTTTGGCCATGCAGCTTAATCAGGATAGGAGCATAGATCTGATCCAAAACTGTGAAATTGTGAACCGATACCACCCAGGCTTATTAGCATGGCACATGATGATGATGATGATGATGATGTCCTTTGAATATAAATGTACAGACGTGTATTATAATTGATTGGATGATTAAGATAACAAATAGATCTTTCCAACAAGAAATAAATCCTGAAGAAAAGTAGTTATTAAGACTCTTACATCGAGAAGAAAAATTAAATATTTTGGTCATGTAATGTCTGGAAAATATAACCATGGTGGGAGGTATACTGGGGAAGCAGAGAAAACGAATACCACAATGTAGATGGATTTAAGGTGTGATGTGACGGATAATGTGCAACAGAAACAGAACATTTGGCTTATGGTAGTATGTACTTTTGAAAGAATGTTATGAGGACAAAGTTCTCCTGAGGACAATCCACTGGATAATAATTATGATGCACTTGTTTCCAAGTATTACAAACTTAGTATATGTAACTGTTGTATACTAAGTTTGTAATGAGTGCCTGAAAGACAATTGATTATAGTGACAATTTAGGTTCTTTGACATTCTAGTCTGAAGTCTGTCAGAGAAGGATATCCAAACCTAAAGTAATTTAGGTGGGTGCTTTGTAATATTTGTAAGGTAAATTGTTATGTCAAAGGGTAGCATTAGTCTAGACTTGGAATGAAACCTTCTATTCTACAATTGCTATTCAGTACCGATTTATTACTGTCAGCATTTTATATAATGGATACTTGTGGTATTAATGACAATGTTGTTTTCTTCAGATTCCAGTAAGTAATTCCTACTTGTAATGATTGACATTATAATGGTTTTATTATGGAATCTTGTTCACTATGTAATGATTCAGTTTATAATGGGCTTGTGGTGGAAATTGGTCATACTTTAAATGGGTTAACACTTGAAATTGTTCAGACTTGAAATAGTTTTATAGTGGCAGTACTCCATGCTTGAAATGTTAGTGGAAGTAGTGTATACTTTAAAGTTGTTTATAATGGAAACAGTTTATACTTAAAATGGGTTTATGGTACAAACACTCTCTACTTGAAGTAGACATAGTATAAACTGTTCATATATGAAATTATTTTAGAGTGGAAAAGCACTAACCTTCAATTTACTTTCAAAACCATTTTTATTAGTTATTTATAGAGTATGTTAAATCAATACTAACTTTGTGAGTCATTGAAGCCTAATTTACAGTATGAAATTAATGTTTTGTATCTGTAAATAAGGTTCTGTAGTGGTTAGTTCATAGTGGTCTAAGGTTTCATTTCTGATAAAGGTCAGCATGGCCCCACATAGATAAAAGCACTCGCTCTTATAACTTCCGGCCTGATGATGCTGAGGTAGTGGGTTCATTTCCTACACCGATCAGTTGGACTAAAATGTTGACTTCTCCTTCATGATACATTACATTACATATACATTACAAATACAACAGAAGTTGGAGTGGGTTCCCATGATGCGAGGGACACAAGTAATAAGGAAAGCGAATCCTTACGCAAAAATCAGTCCAGTGCATCAAAAGTAGTAGCACGTGAATGGAGACTGCTTGAGTTCAAAGCGTGCGGCCACCCAAAAAAATACACTTGGTAGTGACTGTACTTTTTTTCTCAGTTGGTATCAGAGATTTATCTGAGAAAGTCAAAGTGGCCAACTTAATACTGACCACATGTTCTGATCATGTTCATACAGATCTATCCAGATCAGACAACATTACATTGTAGGAAATTGTGGCTTTGGGAGGATTTGGAATTGTAATAAAAACAAAGAGAACAGAAAAATCACAACAACAGAAATGAGATTCCTGAGAAGAATACTCAATGTATCAAGAAGAGATCAGATCAGAAATGAAGAAATCAGGACTAAATTGGGGGTTATAGCTGCACTAGATTTTATTAGAAGGCAGCAAGTCAAATGGTTTGGCCATGCAAGTAGATTACCAACTAACAGTATACCACAACAAGCAATGATGTACAGACTAGAGGTAAGCCGAAGAAGAGGCCGACCATGTAAATGATGGACGCAGCGAATAACAGAGTCCATGGGAATGTCAATACATGAAGCCCATAAGCGGGCACTCTCCCGCTGTTTATACTTCATCTCGACACCGCAAGGTACAAAAGGAACATGATGAGATGAGATAAAAAACAAAATGTCTCCATTAATTCTTAATGACCATCTAAAATTCATATTGAATCTCTGCCAAAGAAACGAGGTTCTTTAGAATGTGAACATCATCACACAGTAAATATTATGAGGCTTATGAGAAAGCTGTTGCTAAGAATAATTATGAGAAGAATAAGAAATAAGATTAAACAGAAGTTGGTGATAAACAATGTTAATTTGTAGAGGGAAAGGCACAAACAATCCTATATACATTTTCAGGAAACTATTAGTAAATGCTATAGATGTAAAAACAGATCTTTACTTAACGCTTTATAGACCACACAAAAACATTTGACAGTGGGAACAATTATGAAATAATCAAAACACAAGAACAATTAAACATTTAAGGCAAAGATTTGCAAATAATAAAGAACGTAAATTGGCAGAAAACAACTGTTAGAATCAACAACCATTTCAAAATATTTCAGTGCATAAAAAAGGGTTCCAGATGAGGATGTATGTTCATTAAACTGTGATATTATAATGAGATCTATTTTAAAGATATGTCAGGGATTGCATTTGGTGGTCATAATATAAATAACTTAAGTATGAGAATGGAGATGGCTGTTATAACTGAGGCTTTGAAGTGGACAACAGTTACCCAAATCACCAGATCAATCATAATGTCTGATTCTCAATCTGTATTAGGTAATGTTCAAGATGGACAGATGCTTCATGAGCTTATACCAAACAGATAACTCACTCTTGCAAGATCTACATGAAATATAGTGTTTGGGTCATGCTGGAGTGTAGGTAATAAACAGGTGGATCAATTGGCTTCAAAAGTGGAACAATTAGCTCCTATGTTGTGACATTTCCTGCAGGAAGTGGTTACTCTGTGGGTTTGCTCAGAGTGTTACGATGTTGATTCTTGAATTGGTCAGTCAGTATAAATAAGTCCCATAATGCTAATAACACCATCTCGATAGAAACAAATCAGAAGGAGCTATAGAAAAAGATCAAAATGATGATTGTAGAGCAAAATGAAGATGATCTTTTGCATTACATCCCTGTCATTGAGAGTTAGAAAAATAATGATTGCATGTTACATATAGCTATGCATGCATCCAATTTTAACATGTAGTTGTGAATCATGGACAGTAAGTAAAGAAGCAACAACAAAAAAACTGAGGCCTGAGAGAAATTATTTACACAAGAATATGATAAATTTCTTGGACAACAAAAATGGGTAATCTAAATATTTTGAAATTATGAAAAAATAAAAGCTAGAACATGTGACAGCTGGGGATATTTCATGACAGAGAGATAGAGGAAGGCAAGAGAAAATTCTTGCCAGTGTTATTACATGGCACAAATACGGGTCAGTACACAAATTGAGAAGCTTGATTGCCTATGCCAGTTTTAAACTGTAGATTGTGCATGAATGGTATTCTTTAAGTCTTCAGCATGTTTTAACACTGTCTGCTTGGTGTGCCTTTTATTTATGTAGCAATTTCAGAAAGCTAACTGCTTTGGTGAATTTTTCAGTGAATTATTTGCTGACATTCTGCAGTTTAAGTGGTAAAAATGTGCTGTTAAACTGATACAACTTTGATGTTTAAATGATAAAAGCATGATGTATTAAATAATACAAATATGTTTAAATGTGAAACATGTATTTTCACATCATGGAAATTTATATATTTAAATGATAAAGATATATTGTAAAATATACAGATGTGTTATTTAAATGGTGAGAATGTGATAATTATATGTAAAGATTTTATTTAAATTTAAATGGTAAAAGTAGTAAGATGTCGAAATCGTGTGGCAAATTTGAGATGTGTATGAAAGGTCATCGTTGTGGGGCATCAAATCAAAATAGGTAATAAAATACATATAACTTCAATATTGTCTGAATAAGACTTCAGATTGAAGTTGTCTACAGTTTATCGTAGTGGTGTGTTGGGTATGTCTTGGTTGATTATTGCGCCACAATACCTCCCAGTGTCTCCCATTTCCATAGATAACTCTGCAGACAAGCAGACAATTGTGAGAATGACTCACCTGCAGACATCCAGCGATACTGAATTTCCTGCTGGTAAGCAGCTGAGGTTAACTCATATCTCTTCAATAAAACTACTTTCAAACTTTCATAATCATTGTCATGGCCTGAAAAACTTCTTAGGCTGGTCCTCTCAGTCCTTGAGAAAGTTTTAGATTCCAGATCTCCTACGCCAACACAAACAATTCATTTAGTTTCTCAAATTTTGAGATCATTTGGTTGTGAGTTTCTTCAAATAGCATCAAAGGAAAACTTATTGGACCCACTTGAGAATTTGAATGTAGTTGGGGTTCAATGCTGGGTACAGGAGAACTGAGAGTAGGTGGTCGACAGAGCTTGATTTTCTAGCTCTTTCATCTTTAGCTCATGCTATTTGATTATCTCCTTTTCCTACATCTCTACTTGAACGTAAACTTGTCAAGAAATCACAACAGCAAAAAATGCTGAAAGGAATATGCAACTGCATCTCTAACAGTTTATGCCCTTTCTCTTTCTCTGCTTCAAGTTTCTTCAGTTCTTTCTCCTTCTCGGTTTAGAGTTTCTTACATTCTTTCGCTGCTTCGAGTTTCTTCAGTTCTGTCTCTACTTTAAGTTTCTTAATTTCTAGGCTTTGCTCACACACTTGCTCTTTATCTTCTCTGTTTTCTTTCCTTAACTCCTTCTTTATTTCCTGGACATACTTGACTGCTTCAGCCCCTGATAACCCCATAGTAAGAGCCACTGCATGCAATTCTCTGTATATAGTTCTCTGGGTAGACATAATGACTACTAAGTTTTGACTGAAAGGGTGAGTGTGATCGGTGGACTATATATACCAATATCAGTACTAATTCAACATTCAAGGTATACCAATACAGTTGCAATACAAATTTAACAGAAAAGACTAATGGCATAATTTCCTAAATGACTCTACCATTTACTGATGGAAAATATGGAGGAAAATTTCTTTTTATCAATTATTACAATTTATTAGAAGTATTATTTCTAATTATCTGGTAATATCCCGGACTGGATAGTTGTTGTCACTGGCCGCTAGGGTATTCAACTTTAACAGGCAGAAATCTCTACCCAAGAGTTAGCTGACAGTCTCTTTAATTTTTGGCTCGTTTTAAGAAGGATGTCTAAAGGGATGGTCCTGATAGATGAGACTGGGAGACAAGAAGCAGAAAGTGAAGAACTCATGATTTAGGAAGATCTAACACAAACATCTAGTTTATCTGGCTGGGTACTTTTGTTTGATTGATTGATTGATTGATTGATTTAGGAACCAACATCACAGCATTCGGGACATTCCCATAAGCTCTCTGTCCCCATCCTCAGCAGGCAGCGAAGAGTTCCAACACTAATAGTTCCAGTAGCAATCTAATTATATGTCCGTCTCGCCTTTCCTCTGAGCATCGAGCGTCGGCCAGATCCCCTCATCACACCTCGCTGCCTCATTCTTACCCGACTATGGTGATCCATTTGCTCCTCCGAGGTGTACATGTGCTCCCACAAGGCCGCAACCACGTCTGTCTTGTCATGCATGTACTTTTGTCAGATATGTTAGCTTCCTGTTGAGTAATACACTTTCATGCACTTACAGACACAAACACTCATGGGCAAATTGTGTATACATTAACCTGGGGTATCTTGATCCCGTCTAGGGCTGGAGCCCTCCTGTTTAGGTATGTGAGTTGAAATAAAAACAGGTACTCAATGCTTCTCCAGATTATGTGTTCACTCTCCACTAGATAGTGAATCAGCTTCTCTGTAATTATCCATTGGTTTCAAGTGTAGACATTAGCAGCAACTAGGCTGCTCTAGCCTTGTGCAGAGTTTTGGCTCCTAAAGGTTCATCTAGCAAGGATTGGACCTGATTTCAGGAAATCTTCTTTCTTCATCTGTGCTTTGTCCGTGTATGAGATGTACTGAAGTTGATAGCTTTCTACCTCTGGCACTATCGTACTAATTGCATATCTCATTTTACTGAAGGCCCTAGTTGTGAAGTTAAAACTACATCTCCATTTAAATTGACTTTATAGGACAAGATAAGGGGTTGGAGATGGCGAGAGCGAAATACAACATCAAATTCCATCTGTGATGTAATAAATGGCGTCCATATTACTGCTGGGTATTTTTACCACAGACCTTCATATAGCATTATTTGCCATTATGATGCTAGACTTAGATGAGAATTTAAATTTTACATCAGCAAGCATAGTTAGCATGATGTTTTCATAGTGACCTAGGTGTCATCTCGTCACACACTTCAACACTCCTTTTCTCACTACAATTGACATCTATTGGTCAGTATGTTTTTCATCTTGCTAAAGGCTACCTTTGCCATAGCGATTATTGTTCTTGGTAAAAAGCAGAAGAAGAAGTGTGTGTGTCTGCTTGGTATCTGACACAGTATCACATTGAATTTACACCATATTTAATAGTCACAGAGGTATTCTGTTCAAGTGAATTACGTAGCATATCAGTTCATAGACGTGATTGACCATGTCCTATTGTTTGCTGTCTAGCTCAGAACATGTCTAAGAAACAGCGTCAAAGACTACCAGTTGGTGGAAGCTCCAGTGAAGGCCTTGCGAAGCCCAAACTCAGCGAAGTTGAGGAAGATGCTGAATTAAATCTTACAACTATGGCAGCACCTGGATTACCAGAGTCACTAACTAGCATTGATCAAGTATCCAGTGTCCTTCCTGACCCTGAATCAAAGTCCCCCACTAGAGTTGTTCTTGAGAAGAACATTTCAATTAGCAGGTAGTTGATTTCATGTTGTTATACAATTAATTTTTTTTATAGCATGTGACAAGTATAGACGTAGACAAGACAAAAATGTTCTAGAGAGTTTTGGTATGCCATTAATATGATTCCTTTGAAGAAATATTATAAAATTATACATGTAAATTTCCACGATGCACAAGGCAAAAACAATCAGCATGCAGGTACAGATAGTTATTTCATTAATTCAGTAGCATGTCCTTTTCAGAACCTTGCTCCCATAACAATCTTCCGGAAGACGTTTCAGTCATAAGCAAGATGTCCTGCATCCGATACACCCATCTAGAGATCATCTGCCACATCCTGCACCCATCTTCTCTTTGGCCCTCTTCCTCTCTTCCCAGACATTTATCCCTCCATTATTGTTCTCTCCAAACTTTCGTGGTGTTTCAAGTGATCAAAATATTTCAAGTTTCTTTGTTTTATCGTCTTTAATAGCTAATTTTATTCAATATTCAGCTCTTGAAGTATGGGTGCATTTGTTCTTTTCTTTATCCAAGATATTCTACATTGTATGCATTTGGTATTTTTGTGAGATCAAAACGAAGTTGCCTTGGTTCTCGGGTCAGCTTTTTGAGTTTTACTTTCCCATCTGCTTCTAACAAATGATGATCTGTATCATAGTCTGCACTTCGTAAGGTTTCTGCCGATGTTATGCTTGATCTCTATCTTCTTTGTATTAAAATACAATGTATCTGTTTTTTGGTTGTACTGTCCAGGGACTTCCACGTGAAGAGTCTTCTTAGGTGTTGTTTAAAAAGTGTGTTGGCTATCGTTAACTCATTTTCTGTGCAAAATTCAATTAATTTCTATTTCCTAATCCAAAATTTCTTAAAACATGTCTCTCATTTTCAGCTCTTCCTGTACCCATTTTTGCAATACAATCCACCATTATTATTGTTATGTCATTATGACCAATCTTATGTAATGTTTCTTGCAGTGCGCTGTAAAAATCTTCAATTTCATTTTCCTCTGCTGTTGAAGTAGATGCATATATCTGTATGAGAGTTATGTTTTTTGGATTGCCTTTGAGTCTGACAGTGAGGATTCTATCACTAACTGGGTTATATCCAATTAAAGCTTTTGCAGTTAATTTATCTAAACAAAATGCCACTCCGCTCTGGCCTCCGATGTCTCTACCAGAATATATGAACAGACTTCCATTTTCAGTTGTAAAATGTCCCTTGCCTCTCCAGAGATGTTCACTAATTCCTAAAATGTGAATATTTAACCTCTCAGTCTCATCACATACAAGCTTTCCCTCATACAGACTTCTCACATTCCATGTTCCTAGTCTCACTCTCTTTCTTAGTTCTTCACATGGGACTTTCTTGGTAACACAATCATCCTGATTATCACGATTACTAGTACTGGCCCCTGTGTTACACTCTTCCCCAGTGTTAACTGATCTGCCTGGCCTGGGGGAGGGGGGGGGGGGGGGGGGGGGGGGGTGTCTCACCACTAGATTTCTTTCTTGTTAGGTTTTCATTCATGGTTGTTAAGGTTTCTTGGCAGGTTTTGCAGAAGGTAGTTTGCCATTGCTTTCCTTCTGGGCAGTGACTGTACTAGTCGGTGGCCATGGCCATTCTCTACTGATGACATCATCTGCCTATCGCCGCAGAGTGCAGATCATAACCAACAACAATCTGTCCGCTGCTCTCACACTCCATCCACCACCTGCTTCCATGGCTTCAAGTAACCCTGATCAGGGGACTAAACGGGTACTCCACCCTGCCTATGGGTGTCCCGTAGACTAATGGAGGAAAGGAGGCGCCTTACATCTCCTTTTATAGGGGATACCCCAACCCCGCTAACCAGACAGATAGAGTAGAAGATTGAATTGTGCAGACTAATTTACTTATTGTCTTCTAAATTTAAGGTGTTATTAATACAAGAATACATTGCTAATGTTTACATGATTTTCTTCACTATCACTGTTGTGGAAAATATAACTTGAATTCCTGTTCAAGCTTGAATTCTGTTTCAGCTTTAGTTCAAAGTTACTATTCTTGTTATTGCTATTGATCTAGTAGCCTGTGAACCTTAATTGGTCGCTTTAATGTAATGTAATAATAATTAGGTGTTATTAGTTTTAGCTTTGTTCTGTACAAATTGTTCTGTGTATTTTAACTCAGAGAAAGGGAACTTTTTGTGATAGATGAGTTAGATTTGTGTCCATCCTATGAGCTGGGTTTGTGTTTGTTAAAAGAACTAAGTTTATTTTCTTTGTCACATGAGTTAGATTTGTTTCTGTTACATAAGTTAGATGTGTTTCTGTCACATGGTGCAAATTTGAGTCATATATTACATGAGTTTGAGCTATGACTTTCAAATGAGTTCTGTTTGTTTCTATCACATGAGCTAGGTTTGTTTCTTCTATGTAAATAAGATTGCTAAACTTAGCTTAACAATGTTTTATCTAGTCACGTGAATTAAACCTATTATTTGTTTCTGTTGATAGTGAAGGTACAGACACAGCTGATCTTACCAAAGATGGAGATGATACATTTGAAAGTGAATCAGACTCCAGTGACAGCGATGATGAAGAGGATGTTATGCCAGAAGAAGAGAAGGAGAAAATTAAGAAAAAGCAGAAGAATGCCTTGACAGAGGAGGAAAAGAAAAGAAGACAAAGAATGAAGAAAGAAAAGGTACTTTGTCGTTTCCTAAACAGATGCATCTTTGCCAAGTGACATTTTAGCATAAACTTTGTTCAATGAGGGAAAGACTGAAATTATATCACTAAAGTTGAGATTCAGATTGTCAAATGTGGGGCATTTGAGAACAGGAGTGATGTTATTAAATTCTGCACAAAATCCTAGGTACTCCATTACTAACAGTAGATATTATAATAGTCCATGCAGAATATATGGACAGTTATAATACTTGCTATTTTAATATCTATTATAATAATTTATAATAATTATAATATGTAATTAACCTATGATTGTATGACAGTAGACAATATTATATATTTTCTGTTAGTGCTAAATGTTGTGTGGCACTCACCAAACGTGACACCCTGCATTGTGCCAACAGTTTAGGGCAGAGGAACACAATTGCAGGGACGCATATGTTCTTTTAAATTTCTTGATTGTGGAAGATTCTGAGTATTTTACTCATACATGACATAGCCAACTGCCCTAAACATTTCAAATCATATATTTATATATGACATATTTATCAATATACTGAGGCAGACACTTGTAAGTCATTAAAATAAATAATACAAATTCAGAAAAGTCATGCATAACACTTTTATTTCATTATCATTGAGATGACTATTGTCAGATAGATTTAAATCATCACTGCATTGTATGGAAAAGACAAGAAAACAAATCAGTAGTAAACTGATCAAGTCTAGAACAATCTTTCCTTTGTTAGCCTAGTTTATAAGCTAAACTAAACTATCTTTGGAGCACTTGTAACATTTTTCAGGATTACTTTTCAGGCCAAGAAATAACGCCCATTTGCCCAATTAAGTGTCATGCAGTGTGATGCTAAAAGCTTTATATCACCTTTGACAAACAGAAACTTCTTGCCTTACTATGGGACAGAAACCACATCCCATGATGTGTGAGAGGCCATATTTTCCTTGTCAGCCTAAACAGCATATGGAAATATTTCCAACTACAACACATACATACATATAGGACAGTTGCACTCTCCATCATATATTGGGGGGAAAAAAAACAAGCCGCCATTAAAATGTGTAATTAAATATGCCAATAACAAGAGAGATGTGTGGCATGTCTCCAGACCTCTTTTTCCCTATGTGGGGACAGTATGAGAAATTTAGAGGAATTGCCGTCTTAGGACATAACATCAGAGAGAGAGCAGTGAGGCTCTACCACGATGGCTGGTTATTTCCTTAAAAAAAGTTGCAGTCGTAGGATGTCACAGTCAGCCCTAGCATTTTTTTGACTATTTGTGATTTCTTGGTAAGGTTATGTTTAGTAGTTTGCCATTGCGTTCTGAATGACTGGCACTCAGACCATTGCAAGGTGGTCTGCTTCCAGATCGCCCACAACTGTGTTTCGAGTGCGGCATGCTGGATTACAAATTGCGTAATAAATACTTCTGTGGAATCTATACATAAAATCAAACATCAGAGCTACAAAGTGTGTGCTCTGTGTTTGATGTCAATTTAACAGTTAGTGAAGAAATGAAGATGAGGGAATTAAGAGAGGAGACCAGAGAAATAAGGATAGCAAGGGCCAGGAGAGCAAGGGCCAGGAGAGTCAGAAGTAAAATGAAACTCAAGTTATATCAGGGTGGGCTACTGGAAATGTCATAGCACCATGCAAAGAGGGCCTGTACTGGAAAAGTTGGTATTTTTTTTTTTAATTGTTTAGCTCGTTTTGTCATAATTGGGAGTCTCTGTGGCGAAGTGGTCAAGCCGTTTGACTCGTGCTCCGAAGGTTGTGGGTTCGATTCCGGGCCGCACCCTTCGGTTTACGAGTTAAATGTTTCGGAGACTCCTGTGGGTCGTCACTAAAAGCTACGGAGTTCGTGCTTTGTGCGACACTTTCCGTGCTGCGGAAAGAGACCGAGCCATATGGGATAAAACCCGGTGCAATGAAGTCGACCCTGTCGACTTTTAAGCGACTTCTTTTTAGTTTTGTCATAATTGACCTAATTATTTATCCCTATAGGGTTTAGTCCCAGATTATATCTATTGACTAATTAGATCACGGTCAGGCAACCAATATGTCAGAATTCATGATTTCTCAACACTGGTATTTAGTTCTGGGTGTAGGTTCAGATCCCTTACACTGGGGGGGGGGGGGGGGCTGCTGAGTGGTCTCAAGGTATGGTGTCCGCCTCGAGTGCTGGAGGTCCCGGGTTCATGCCTCGGTGAGGACCGGGATTTATTTTTAAAAATCCATCTGGACTTCCAGTAATAAAATTTCCCCTGGTCTCTGGGTAGTGAGATCGGACGCCCGTGTGTATTGTTGCGCACGTAAAACAATCCCTTGGCAGTTGGAAATCGAAAAAGAGTAGCCTAACGGCGCTGCCCGAGCAAAATTTCGAGTTAAAAATCTACCCAAAGTATTTCAGGAACCTCGCCAATGCAATGGAGTTCGTGCATTGAGCTGAGTTTCTCCAGACTCAGGTTTGAGTTAGGAGGAAAACGGAGCACTTATGGGTTAAACCGTGTGCCATGATGTTGATCCAACAACTAAACTAAACACTCCAGATCCCAGAGAGAAAAACTCAGGACAAATGTCTCTTTTAGGCTGAATCGAGATCAAGTTCCTGGATACACAAGCACACAGCTGAAATTGGCTCATGAAAAGGTAAAAGTAGCTGATCTTGGTATCCCCCAAGGAATGGGAAGGAGGGGGTTAGATGACTAGGTTTACTTCTATTACTTTACTACCAGGCAAGGCAGGTTTCCTCCCTGACAATCTCCCCTCCCTGGTTAATATATTCCCCCCACCAAGTCACGTATGCAGCAAGTATACATACACAATTACATACACTTGGGAAAATAGTAAGGAAGAACTGAGTTAAACAAATTACTACTGCATTTATTTTCTATCAAGATATAGTATTTAAAACGTGATGGTTTGTGATATGATGATAGTCGTATGAAAAAAGATTTTTACATCCACATGCATGAAACAATTCCTAGCTGATATGGATCCTTGTGGCATGACTTCAGGAATGCAGGATTACATTTTGAGATTTCATCTTGAGTCGGCTGAGACAGTGTTCTGTTCTGTGCAAATGCAAATCTTTTCTCCACCAGGTCCCTCCTCATTGTCACTGAACAGGATCTGTAACCTGGTGCTCTGGTTGAGAGCTTGAAATAGATTAACAAGAATGTGTAGTTTCTAAGATCTGCACATATAAAATCCTATCCTATCCTATAAAAACATGCACATACACAACATGGGGATCGCGCCAGCAGCACTAACAAGTCAAGTCGCCTGAACAAGTCAAGCAGCCTAATACGGGGGGAAATGTTGCATGGAAAGTCCAACAACAAGAAACACGCGGTATCCAAGATGTGCAGCATGGGAGCCGACAAGAAGAACAACGTGGAAAACCTACCTGCGAGCTGTAATAATGAACCTGAAACTACAACTACTACTGAAGCTACCATGAGGGAGAAGATTGACAGCCCACCACAGATAAGACCCAAGACAGCAGAGAAGGAGGAGGAGAAAGACACCAGAGCCGGGAACACTGACACAAAAACAGTCCGATGGGTTGTCAAGCAGATTCAAGTGGAGCTGACAGACGAAGAAATCCTGAAACAGCTACGACAAGAGAATCTTCACATCCGATTCTTGAAGGCGGAGCGGCTCCTCACCTACTCCAAGATACCTACAACCTTGGCAGTGGCGACATCGGAGGGCAGCGAAATGCCGACCACAGTATCAATCAATAAGAGAATGCAGCAGCCAGAGAGATACATCCCAAGAATCACTCAATGTTCCAGATGTCAGAGGGCTGGCCACAGCAGAGCAACGTGTCACAGTAAGATGGAAATCTGTTGATACTGTGCCGATCATCATGCTTTCAAGGAGTGTCCGCTGGCTAAGCTTGACACCGACTTCCGAGCACCCAACAACAAAAGAAAGTGCGCCAACTGCATAGGCAAACATGGAGCAAGATACCTGGGCTGTCTGTACCTGCAAAGACACAGAGACGTCTTAAAGATTGCCATCACCACAAAGACACCATACAACGAAGCAATACGGAGATGCGAGATGGCCACGGGTTGCTCACAAGCAGAAAGAGCCCAACTGCAAAGCCGAATAGACGAGCTAAAGAAGCAAGTCAAGTTATTCCTAACACCGTCACAAACCAGTGACAATGAAATACTGCTTGCTGAAATGAAGAAGATACAGCAAAACATCAAACAAGAGATGGAACGCATGGCCGAGATGAAGAAGGAGAATGAAGAAATCCTACAAATGATCAAGACCGAAAGAGAACTGCATAGAGCTGAAATGGAAATCTTCCAGAACAAACCAACAGAAACCATACAAGAACTCACAGAGAAACCGCAAGACGAAAACCAAGAGATCGAGCCTGAACCACAAGCTACAGCAAGCAGCCCAAATGTGACGCCCGAGGCAGACAAAGGGAAACAAATATCTCGCCAGACATCCGAAGAAAATCGAGATGAGCACAGAGAGACCATGGGAACCCACCTTGGAGGAGTTGGAGGAATCGGCAAGGTTGGAGGAACGCAGGCGCCAGGAATTCAAAAGGTATTAGTATGAAAGAGAAAATAAAAAACCCAAGAAACTCAGGAGACCGGTAGAATACCCAACTACATACTTGGAATGTGATTTTGCTGACTACTCGTACTACATAGAAGACGGAGAGAGAAAACCATGGCTGACTGTGGAGGAAAAAATCGAAAGACAGCAAAAACTCAAACTCGAAAGTGAAAACAGGCGCAAGGAGGAAAACGGAAACGTCGAAAAGCTCCTACAGAAACTACACAAAAAAGGAGACAAAAAGACCAAATAAAAAGTCCTTATAAGGACTGTACCGAGACGAGCCAGAAACCTACACCAACAAAGAGAACCACAAGAGCAGAAAAGCACAAAGGGTAGCCGCCTAACGACCCCCCAGCTGACATCACAGACACAAACCAACATAATCAGTCCGAGATAGGACTCACAAGACAAGAATTAGGGTGAATGAACCCACAAAAACCACAGACCTTAACAATAACCACGTAGGTTGAACGAGGCTGAATTTGGAATTTTTGTTTTGAAAATTGGAATTGGAACATGGGGATGTCTGGCATGGTCTTTTATCCAGGTTTACCACTTTTACCACCCCCCCCCCCTCTCTCTCTCTCTCTCTCTCTTGATCTCTATCTCTCCTCTTCTCTCTCTCTCTCTTACTCTGTTTAGTCGTAAGGACTTCTACGTAGTCAAACAGGTCTTATCCTTACAATCGTCACTGTTAAAACGATTTCCTTTCAGCTGGTTTTTAAGATTTGGGAAAAGAAAAAAGTCTGATAGAGCCAAATCTGGAGAATATGGTGGGTGTGGAAGAATTTCAATATTCAAATCGTTGGCAGTTTGCAGCACAAGCCGTGCTTTATGGGAGGGTGCGTTGTCTTGAAGCAAAGGTAGAATTTGCATATGCACTATCCCTCGTTTTCTGGTCACAGCCTTTCTTAGTTTGATAAGGAGATCTGCATAGAACTGCCCATTAACTGTGTTGCCATGAAGCATGTAATCTTTCAATATGACACCTTTGATGTCCCAAAAAACAGTCAGCATCACTTTTCTTGCAGATTTTTGTGCTCTTGGCTTGACATGTGTTGGCGAGCCCAGGGTTTTCCACTGCATGCTGGCAATTTTGGATTCTGGGTCATAATGGTGAATCCAAGTCTCATCTACCGTCACCATGGTCGTCAACATGTTTTTCGACAGCCACATGCTGAGCAACTGGCCACAGCAATCAACCCGTGTTTGTTTCTGTTCACATGTCAGCAGGCGAGGGACCCAGCAGGCACACACTTTTCTCATGTTCAGTCTGTTGTGTAAAATTCTAAAAACTGTTTAAAAAGTCACTTAAAAGTCGACAGGGTCGACTTCATTGCACCAGGCTTTATCCCATATGGCTCGATCTCTTTCCGCAGCATGGAAAGCGTCGCACAAAGCATGAACTCCGTAGCTCTAGCGACGACCCACAGGAGGCTCTGAAAAATTTCACTCGTGAACCGAAGGACGTGGACCGGAATCGAACCCACAACCTTCGGAGCCCGAGTCAAACGGCTTGACCACTTCGCCACAGAGACTTCCATAAAAAACTGTACTCTTACTCAGTTTTGCTGAACCCGATATCTCTGCAATTGTCATTTTCCTATCCTGGTCTATGATTTTCTTCACTTTTGCAGCATTTGCATCATTGCACTCTGAGGACGGTTGTCCTGATCTTGGCAGATCAGCAACTTGGGAACGGCCACATTTAAACTGCAAACACCAATTTTTTTCAGATGCATACGAAGGACAGACTTCCCCAAACACTGGCTCCATCTCTCTGTGTATTTCTGTAGGTAACATCAAGAATTTTATCACAGTCCTGGCGTCTGATTTCTCCATTGTTCTGACAAACCATTAGATGTGCAGATCTGGTCAATAGGGTGTGGTGCCATACACCACATCGGGTAAAACCAGTTGAGGAGGGAAATTCATAATTCATATGTTCATTACAGATTGAATGAGCTATACATCTGCCAAATTTAAATTTTCTCCACATACTCCTTCATGGTCAGGCTAAAGACTTATGAGAAGCCCCTTGTATTAATTCTTACTGTAGGATATCTCACTGAAATTCTTCCTTTAAAATTTATGAAATATGAGTTGATGAATTTTATTTTTATTTACAGATATGTAAATTCTATTTAGTTGTGCTCATCAGATACAGAACATCTCATTTAACTTTGTTAAATTGCTACCATCCACAGGGTACTGCTGGAAAAGAAGCATCTGCTGCAATGGAAATGTCTTTGTTAGTTAATTACATTCAACCTGTTCACTTCCATTCCTTTGAAGTTTCAGAAAGTGAGTACCAATTCAGTGTTCATTAAGTCTAAGTGATTTATAATTTTTTAATAAATGTACAGGTATATATACATGTAAGCAATTATATGTATTTGAAAGATTAGAGTAAAGAAGAAAAGACAAAATCTTATAAACTAATGTCCATCCATCCATCATGTGCCATGCAGGTAAGCGTGAGCAGTTACAATTTGCCTTTCCATTCGATCACCAGAGTCTGGATCAGCTCAGTGTTCTGGTCTCGACCATGCCACATGGTCAAGCCATCCAGATATTTACCTATCTGTCTTCCCCTTGTTCTCTTCCCCTCGATCTTGTCAGTTGTCACCAAGTTCTCTAATTTATTTCTTCTCATATGTCCAAAATATTTTGACAATCTACGTTTAATTTCTCTAATCGCTTTATGATTTTCATTTGTTTCTTGTAGGTCATTGGTTTTTCTGTCTGTCTATGGTTTTCTTTGCATTCTCCTCAAAAACCACATTTCCACAGCCATCAGATCTTTTTCAGCTTGTCTGCTCATTGTCCATGCTTCACATCCATACAAAAGTACAGGCTCTATGTAGCACTTCAACACTTTTTCTCGTAGCAATTGACAACTTTTTATTGATCAGTATGTTTTTAATCTTGCAAAAGGCTACCTTTGCCATGGCAATTCTTTTTCTAATCTCTTAAAGGCATCTCCCATCAGATGTTATGACTGTTCCGAAATAATTTTACAGAATATTCTCATTTACCAGTATATTACATTATGGTATTTCGTTCTTCCTAGTGATGACCATAATCTGTGTCTTCTTACACTTTAATTCTACCCCTAGTTGTTCACTGTGTGCAACAACTGCATCTACTAAATGTTGCAGATCCTGCTTATTGTGTACAATCAATACTGTGTCATCTGCATATCTAATGTTATTGATGTTTCTTTCAAGTCTAAGGTCTTTCTCATCAATTTGTAGATCTGCAAGCATCTCTATCATGTTGACATGTCTTACTCTATCGAAAGCCGTTGTGTAGTCAATAAAGCAAAGATGTACATCTCTATTTACTTCTATAGAACATTCAGTTACTGTTCTCAGCATGTACACAGCATTTACTGTACCCTTGCCTTCTGCAAACTCACATTATTCTTCTCCTATTTCGGGTTGTATTTTCTTCCAAAACTCTTTGCATGATAATCCTTAGCAAAATCTTTGTGATGTGGCTCATTATACTAATTGTTAAATCACATTCGAAAGCTCCTGATTTGTTTGGGATTACAATAAACTCAGAATTACATAATTCATGAGGTATATCTCCAGCATCATGTATTGTGTTCAGCAGTCTGGTGACTTGATCTATTCCATATTCTTCTAAAGCATTAATCATTTTTGTAGTGATGTTGTCTGAACCAGGAGTCTTGCCAGGTTTTATGTGGTTAAGAACATTCTGAACCTCCATCTTCAAAATTGATGGTCCTTCATTATTATTTCGAATATCATACTGTTCTTCTCTGTTATTATCATAAAGGTTTTTCACATAATCTGACCATACATGTAAAATCTTATCTTTTTCTATTATGATTTTTCCATCTTTTGTTTTTTGGCAGTCTGCTGATGAACATGTTCTTTTATTAGTAAGCTCCTGAATTCTTTTGTGCATTAATTTGGTATTTTTACTGTTGTGTTTTTCAATTTCTATGCAATTTTTTCTCAAGCCATGCTTCTTTTGCCTTCTCCATCCTTCTTCAACCAAAATGCAGTTTTACAAGACTTGTTCAGTTCACCTCTAGACAATGTTTATCAACTTCCTGACCCAGATGATGCTCTGGAATTCTGGATAAAGTCCTTTATTGATGTGTTTGATAGACATGTGCTAATCAAAGATGTTCGAGTAAAACATCATGTCAAGCCACCTTGGATCACCCAGGAAATACTTGAAATTATGAGAGACAGAGATAAAGCACATAAAAAGTGGGATCTCAGCACATACCGTACTCTTAGAAACAAAGTTCAATATACCATACGAAGAGGAAAGAAAAATTACTTTAAGAACTTAGTAATGGATAAAACAAATAGTAAGGATATATGGAAGGCAATTAACACCTTGACAAACAAGTATAACTTCTCAAATTTATTACCATCAAATCATATTTCATGTGACCAATTCAGTAATTATTTTCAAACTGACAGACCAGTTGAAGGCATCAAACCAAATTCTCCTTGCAACTTTACTGTCATCGTTTTGTGAGAATAGATGCTCCCAGGATATTCTTTCTGACATACCGCTAATGACAATCACTGAAGTACTGAATCACTGTAGTAACCTAAATAAGATAAACTCATCTGGGTTAGATGAAATCAGCAATCAGATTCTTCGTTGTGCTGCACCTGTGATCTGTGTATCACTAACCTATGTATATAATCAGTGTTTCACCAAAAACCACTTTCCACTTTCCATCAGTTCTCTAAATCGCTTCTCTAGTTCTCAGTTCTCTAAATAGCTTAAGAATGGAGGTGGAGGCGGTCACTGCAGCTTTCCGCTGGATCGAGAATAGGATACACACAAACATCGTGATTGTAACTGACTCGGAAAGCATGCTGAGGAAGGTGAGGACAGGCATGCTTTGTGCAGAGTGGCTTGCTTCGCTTCGGAGGTCACGGATGGCAAGCATCGCTTGGATCTTTTCTCCGGGGCATGCTGGTGTGCTGGGGAATGAACAGGCGGATAGATTGGCTGGCTCTGCAAAACTTGGTGGAGTATTGATACATGACAAGGCAGACGTGGTTGTGGCCTTGTGGGAGTACATGTACACCTCAGAGGAGCAAATGGATTAGCATATAGCCCCAATAAACATGATAAAAAATTGGAACCAGAATATAAACAACAACAGTCTATGTGGAATTGTGTGTATCGATTTCAGGAAAGCATTTGATATGATAGACCATGTTATTTTAATTTAAAAACTAGAGACAATGAAAATTGGCCCTAATGTAGTGACTCTAATAACATCTTTTCTATCAAACAAAGCAAGTAGTAGCACACAATAAGTCTCTGTCTCAAACCACTACCTTCAATATTGGAGTTCGCAAGGCTCTATTCTTCGTCCTCTATTATTTGCCATATATATATATTAACGATCCACCTTTGCATCTTTTGTCATCCTGCGATCTATTTATAGATGACTGTACAGTGTATGCAAATGCTGAAAGCAGTAATTTGCTGGAGTCGTCTTTGCAACAAGAATTAAATAACGTAGTTAGGTAGAGCTTTGCGAACCGTATGCAAATTAACATTACTAAAACAAAATCTATGTTATTAACAACCAGACAAAGACTCCAAACTCTTAATTCACACAGATCACTTCAACTTCACATCGATAACATGCCAGTAGAAAGTGTATTTGAGCACAGAATATTAGGCCTCATCATTGATAGAAACCTAACCTTTAATCCCCACATTCAAATGCTCGTTAAACAAACAGTGAGGACACAAGGAAAATATTCTATACTTTTGACATACAGACACATTTTGACTACTGCTCTACAACAATCTGGTACGGTTGTTCCAATTCAAGCACCAAGCGACTTTACTCACTCCAGAAACGGGTCATGAGTTTAATTTATAACAAACATTTAACAGACAATCCTAGCCTGCATAAACGCCTTCATTTACTACCACTCCACAAATGCCTGCTTTTCAATAAGGCCAAACTAATTCACAAAATCCTACATCGGAATACCCCAAATTACCTTTGGCCATTGTTTAAATATAATGCTAGACACCGTAAACGATTAAATATATTACACATTCCGAAGCCTAGGATAGACTTATACAAAACAAGCTTAATGTACTCTGCAGCTCAGCTGTGAAATAATCTTCCACATCTCCATGCCTTTATAATGCATATCTTTTATATTGTTGCCGGTCTCAATTAGCGTTGAATGATGTATGAATGAGATCATGTATGAAAAAGAGTGATAGAAGGGCAGAATGTTAGACGGGCCTGCGTGCCCAATTTTTAATCTTTTGAAAATAAAGTTTGTTCATTCGTTCGTTCCCCGCAGCTGTATAGTCCACTATGCTACCATCTTTTTCTAGTGGACTATAACTATATATATATATATATATATATATATATATATATATATATATATATATATATATATATATATATAGTTCACTAGAAAAAGATGGTAGCATATCATTTACAGGACGTCACAATTAACCCCAGCAATACTCTTGCTGTTTGTGATTTCTTGGCAAGTTTGCATTCAGTGGCTTTTTATTGCTTTCTGAGCGACCGGCACTCATACCATTAATATGCTAACCAACGCAGGGCGGACTGCATTCAAAGTGCCCTCAGTTGTATTTCGAGCGTGGTATACCGTATTGCGAACCACGTTCGTAATACCTTTGCCACAGTGCCACTGCTAATCCCCATTTTGCCGTTCGCTCACATGAGTGTCTCCCCATCCCTCCCATCAGGTAGTTAAGCCATTCGCTGAGCTTCTGGCCTTATTGACATTTCGTCCATTGACCTGCTTGTATCACACATCCGGTCCATTCCGTTCACATGAAACACGTTAAAACGCTTAAAACGTATTCAGCCAAACAAGGATTCAGATAAGTAGCCTTTGTGTTTTCATGTAGTGTTTCTCATGTAGTTGTGTGTCGGTTTGTGTTTACTTGTTCTGTGCTGACGAGGGCTTTAGTCGCAACATCCATTGTTTCTTGTAATCGTGGTCTAGTACATCTCATAATCTACTTCTCGTTTTTTTGGCGATTCATTCATTGTGACAATAGGAAAGTTTGAGGGGTGGAGAGGCAGAGGGAGACCAAAAGAGAGGATGCTGGATAATGTGACATCATGGCAAGGAGGAACAACAGTATCAGACATGAATGCCACATGGTTTGGACTATTAGAAGAATATAAAATATGCAAATTTGTATAATTATTTGCTTATTAACATCCTCATGCAGAAAATACCCTCTTTTGTATATATAGTTCTAAAGTCTCTGCAGTCTACTGTTTTAGTCTTCTTGAGCGACATTATGAACACCAAAAGTATATGATCTGTGTGGTTACTTAGCTTAATTTCCACTGCCAGACTGTTTCTCCTTTACTTCAGTTGTTCAACAAAGGTGGTTTTGCCCCTGTTTACCCATTGTTGTTCTGGCATTATAATTGTGTATAGTGTATGGTTTTCTCTATCAAATGTTTGAATTTGGTTGATGTTTGTTTCCCTCATTTGTGGCACACTGCTTGTTGCTGGCCTTTTCATTTTGTCTATCTTCTCCACCACTGCTTGAAGACTTCTCTTGCTGTCTTCAGCTCTGTCTCTTCTTGTGCTGTTATGAGTTAATGGTTTGGACTGCTTTGTAGTTGTCAGAGCTTCTTTACTGCAATCATCTTCCGTTTGGTTGTTAGTCGGTATCTTTAGCAGTTCAATTAGTTGTCTTTCTACCAAGATCTTTTTTTCATGATGTCTTCAGCTTACTCTTTTATTTTGGCCTCGAGCACCAAGAACTGCAATTGTTTCCATAATATGCTTTGCTGCATCAATTATTGACTGCTGTAGATCAATGTTTTGCTGATTCAAGTGCAACATGTCATTCATCTGTGATAGTAGCGGCTTCATTTGGCTTTGTACAATTATTTAGTATTTTTGTGCTTTTGTCATCCTACTGGCTGCCTCATACATACTGTCTGTTTGTCTTATTTGTGATCTTCATCACCTCCTTGTCTTGGAGACAGAGGTACCCATGGTATCTAGCCTTGTGGTTGTCAAGGCAGATTGTGAAGCATTTTAGTTTGAGTTGGCCTCATGCTTGACATGTGGCCACTGGCTGAAGGGATGGTTTTATCATATGTGCAAGGTATGAAATGTCAGGTTACAGCTGCTATTTGTCTCTTGTTATTGTGCCTGCATGCCCTCTCCCTCTACTGTGATTACCATAGAGGTGGTGGGCAATTTTGTCTTGTTCATTATCTTCTCAGCTGTGGTGATCATTATCTGCAGATTTTTCCCTTGGTCTGCTTATTAGAGACGTAGGCCTTGACTCTTTTGTTAGCCCATCGTCTAACAGCATGAAAGATGGTAGCCATGACTTGTTAAGTGTTTTCATCTGTGGTCTCATTTTATTAGGTGGTCTTGGTAGCACTATTTTGTATCTGGTTGCTGCTGTCTTGAAATGCCCAGCAGTGTTTTATCAGTGGACTCAGCTGAAACTGCATCTGCAGGTTATCAGATTTGTTTATTTGCTTCTTTCAATTATGGAAGCCATGTCAGCACTGTTGAATTTACTTCTGCTCTCTTCTTTTCAATGTCATAGACAGACAGCCCCAAAGCCTTGGTCAAGATGCTAGCCACCCTCTACACTTGATTTGTTAACAAGGCCGATAGAGTTGAACTAATGTTCTTCAGCATACTGTTGCATTTTAAAATCTGTTTTCACCCTTTAATCATCTTGGTTTGTTTGACTTGGATTTTAAAAATGAAAATGTTTAGTTTGAGCTTTGAATTATGAGATTTCATTCATACAGCACAGCACGGACAAGTAACCTAGTTTTCTCATTTTGTTGGTATTAGTAGTGCGTAATTAGCAGTAATATGAAATGTGAAATCGCTAATCAATTTCATTGCTCTCGGGACATTCCTAAATATGTTCTGTTCCCTTCTTCCGTAGCCAATCCAATGAAGAGTTCCCATGCTAATGTACCCGTGACTGCCCAACTAAATGTCTCCCTACATTTTCCTCTATAGGCTGAGAACGGGCCTCTGCATATGCCCCACTGAATCAGCCTCTCCAGATGTGAACCCTGTTTGTTTTGCTGCACTTTTCTTCAGTCTTCAGAGAGTCTTCACCACCTCATTCCTGTCATAATAGTAGTTTCCATCTTATATAGCATGCTTTGCAAGTCGGCCACAAACACAATACATTGTTCTGTACTATTCTCTAGCCATAAGATTGCTGCCATGACAGCCTCCACCTCCATTGTCATGCTAGAAGTTGTGGTATCATACACTAGACTCTCTTTTTGTAATAGTGTCTCTTAACATTTGCATTGAACCCTCACCCTCTTCGTTTACCTCTCACCACAGACCCATTTATGTATAATATCACATTACTTGAATATGAGTTGTCACTTATCACCTGTTGCACAAACACCACTGTCCTTTTCTGACACCCACGGTTCAACATGATTACCACACTATGTAAGGATGCCTTATTGGGTGACACCATGACCCATTCCTTTTTCTGCACTATCTTACCAATATTGCAGACAAATCTAATCATATCTTCAACCTGTCCCATTCAAGAACTGCGTTTCTTTAACCTGCGTTTTCTAGTGTCATTCATTGCCTCATACACAGGGTGCTTATTGTCCGCTCTGACCCTATGTTATATTTTTACCTTGAGCACTATTTCCTCAGCTATCTATTATGAATTTTCTGAAGTGTGGACTAAGAGTCAAAAGACAATAATTGCATTTTTAAGTGAAGCATTCTAAAACCATTGCAGAGTTACTGTGGCAGCCTCGATTTCCATTCTCATAATGAAGGTTATTATGTGATCATCCTATTATCGCCAGTCACATATTTATAGGGTATCCCTTGTGCACCCCAAGATGATCTCATACTTGCATTCTGAATTACAAATCAGTTTTTCACACAGGTAGTCAGTGTGAGTATTCCAGTGCCGTAGTCCATTACAGTTAGGACCAGCTGATGTCGTAAAATTACAGTTTCTACACCAACTTTGCTGCAGCCAATGTTTATCACACACGAGCACACAAGAGAGAGAGAGTGAGAGAATTATTTTTTTAAAATTTAATGGGAAAGAATTGACTTCATTGCACCGGGTTTTATCACCCGTTGACTCAGTCTGTCACTGCAGAAGATCATGTCATCTGCC
Organism: Cepaea nemoralis; assembly: GCA_014155875.1. Classification (NCBI taxonomy): domain Eukaryota; kingdom Metazoa; phylum Mollusca; class Gastropoda; order Stylommatophora; family Helicidae; genus Cepaea; species Cepaea nemoralis. The sequence goes on from JACEFZ010005141.1 coordinate 1,886,153, forward strand.
AGGAACATTGCATAAAGCACAAACTCCTTAGCTCCATTGATTACTCTCAAGGGTGTTAGAAAAAATTACTTTTGTGGTCTGAATGACAGTCTGAAAATAAACCCACCGTCTTAAATTCTTTAGGCTTGTCCACTTTACCACAGAGACCTAGATATTAAGTTTTATAAAAATAATAATGAATTATCATACACTAATAATTTAACCAATTAATCAAAGTTATGTGTATCATTTTAAAGTATTTGTTACTCTTTGCCAGAGCGCAGAAGAAGTTTTGAAATAACGTCCTTTGTGGAAACCCAGGGCACATCTCTGTTAAAGGAATTTCCAGTGGAATTTGTGAAGTATCCTTACCATTATGTGTAGACATTATTTTAATAAGATTAATTGTAAACACTGTTTGAGTTTGAGTCAGGTCTTAGTCAGATATGACTGAGCTACCGTAATGACAGCAGACAGTACTACCTGCCTTCTGTTATCGCTGAATGTTGGGCGGCGCTCACCAAACCTGACACCCCACATTGTGTCAATGGCTTTGGGCGGAAGAGCGCAATTGGGAGGGTACAAGCCTTATCCTGGTGCGAGGAAATGCAACCTAAAGACAAAATGTCATGGCAGGGCAGACCCGGTCCTTAAGCCTTGATTGGCAGCTGGTCTAGGATCGAAGCTCCAACAGGCGGACAGTTAGAGCATTGTTTTGCTGATCCGGCAGCTTCTGCAGCTTGTCTTGTTCCAGATGTATTGCTATTATCTTTACTCTGGAGTGAACTGGACAGGCCGAGAGAGGGATTATGCTGCATGGGCAACACATGGTCTCTATATTTTAACCCAGACTTTGTGCTATGGAGAGGTATAACTCCATCCCTGGTCTTAACTGGTCTCTAAATCAAAGCAAGAGGTATCAGCTACGGGTTATAAGTCCTTGTCACTTGGCGTAGACATGGGGCACCACGGGTTGCCTCTGACGGTGGGAGACACCTATAGGCATCACTGACCAGCAACTGTCCGCCTCAAGCTGGGCAGCCCCCGGCCAATTGGGTGCTGATCCGCCACAGCCTGCCTGCTTCAATGGATGCTTGGGGCTAGGACAAAATCTGAATCACAGGCTGTATCACCAGGTATTACTAAAAAGAAAATTAGAAACCTCAAGCTACAGCTTGCAACCTGGAAAGTAAGAACCATGTGTCAGGATTTTCCACTGACCTGGTGAATATTGACTATGTGAGAAAAACGGCTGTAATTGATGCCGAACTTAATCATCTTAAAATGGATATTGCTGGCCTGCAGGAGACTCGCCTCACTGAGGAAGGATCACTCAGGGAAAACAATTAACCTGTTTTTGGAAGGGTAGAGCAGGCAGAAAAGGCAACATGGTGTGGGCTTTGCAGTGAAGAATTTGCTACTGGGAATGATTGAAATTCCAGCTGGAGGTAATGAAAGACTGTTATCCCTGCACTTAGCAACCTCTTGTGGTTTTGCCACCATTATCACTGCATATGCACAGACATTCACTTCCCCTGATGATATGAAGGATTTGTTCTATGAGGAGTTAGACTCTGTGATCAAGGCAGTTCCAAAATGTGACTACATTTATATGCTCGATGATTTCAATACTCGTGTGGGCAAGGACTCGAGTTCATGGCCAGTGTGCCTTGGAAAATACAACATTGGTTGCATGAATGAAAATGGGCAATGGCTGCTGGAGCATTGCACCAGAAATGACCTATGTATTTACAAACCCCCTTTTTTTACAACAAAAGAGCTGCATAAGGTCACATGGAAACATCCAAGATCCGGCCATTGGCATCAGCTGGACTTCATCATTACACGGAGACTTCTTCTTCTTTCGTTCGCTTAAATATGTCTATAACTGCAATGCTGTGTCTTGTATGAATTGAACTGTCTTTTTCAGTTCACACAGCGGTCCATAGAGTTTATCTTCCACTGTCGTCACTCTAGGCCAGAAGGTTTGCCTAGATATGTTATATTTTGGGCAGTCTTGGAGTATGTGCTCTGCTGTCTGCGACGCCAATCCACATGTGCACATGGCTGTTTCACCAATCTTAAATTTTGTATACATGTGGTTGTGTAATCTATTGTGCCCTGTTCTGAGGCGCAGAATAATGACTTGTTCTGGTCTGTCCATAATGTGGTAGTCATCTTGAGCAGGTTTTGGTGGCTTTCTGACTGATTTGATCATTCTTTTCTTTTGGTGGTATGTAACGGGCACATCAGGCTGTTCTTCTTTGGCTCTTTCCTTAGCCAGTTGATCAGCTCTGTCGTTTCCGGGTACTCCACAGTGGGATGGTATCCACTGTATGGTGACCTTATGCTGACTGCTAAGTTCAGAAAGTAGTGTCCTTAGTACTGGCAATTTCCCAGACAGGAGCGCCTCAAGTACTGATTTTGCATCTGTCAATAGCACCACAGGTTGTGTACCATTGCTGGTATTTAGTAATTTCTCTGTTGCTATCTTGATTGCCTCAATTTCAGCATCGTAGTTATGGCAGTACTTTCCTGTCGGTACTCTAGCTGTGTCCCTAGTATTATTTGGGTATTCTATGTACACTCCCGCTCCTCCATTTCGAACAGCATTTTATGCTGACCCATCTGTGTAGACTCGGATCCAGGGGTCCTGTGGGTATTCTTCATCAAGGAAGCTGAGAGTGGCTGTTCTGCGCTGCACACTGTTATGTTCTTCCTTGTCAAATATTACTCTCACTTTTGTCTGGATTTGTAATGATAGTCTATGCTCATCTTTCCATGGAGTTTGCTCTGGAATAGTTGTTAGGGGGATACCAACTGTGGGCAGATCGGTGGTTTCTCTGTAGAGTCGTTTGGCCTGGTGGATAAAACTACTTCTTTTCAACCGCCCCATAGCTAGGTTTTCAAATCTGTTCTTCATAGGGTGCCCTGGCAAGCTGATGAACTTTTCTGCTTGTATTAGCATTTTCGTATCTCTGCACCCGGGAAGGTTAACCCGGTCAACAAATGCCCGCAGAAGTCGGATGTGTCGGCCTAACGGCGCAAGAACGCAGCTCTGCTGTAAACAGGCACAACGCAATCACATCCGAAAAAAAACTCCGAATGAACGAAGATGAAGAAGAAGAAGTATCTCTGCACTCACTCAGTGCTTGTGTTCTCCCCATCTTCTCCATTTCCACTATAGGGGTTGATCTCATCCCTCCTATGGTGACTCTAAGTGCTTGATTTTGCACTTTGTCCAGCTCTTGTAGTGTGGTTTTTTATGCTGAACACCAAGCAGTTGACCCGTATTCCAGGTGTGGTCATATGCTCTGTTGATAAACTTAGCTAAGTATTTTCCCACTGGCTCCCCATATGGTTCCACTTAGCTTTCTCAGGATGGCTATTTTTCTTCTGGCTTTTGCTACTGCTTTGTTGATGTGCTTTCTCCATGTCAGCCTGCCATCAAATGTTACTCCAAGGTATGTTGGTTCTTTATCTTCTCTTAGGGGTGTTCCATTTATCTGGATGGTCCCTGCCTTTTGTTTTGGAGAGAGGGTAAATAGGGTGTTGCTGCACTTGTCAGTGTTTATGCTGACACACCATCTATTTGCCCATGCAACAAATGTATCTACAGCTCTTTGTAGCAATCTGGTGGCCACTGATACATGTTCATTTGTGCTCCATAGAACCAGGTCATCGGCGTACATTGCTGCTTTAATTCCATGCGGTAGATTAGCAACGAGATCATTGATGAAGATTAGAAAAAGTGTGGGGGACAAGACTCCACCCTGGGGAACACCGTGACGCAGTAGTACTTTCTTGTTCTTTAGTCCGTCTATCTGTACTCGGGCTCTTCTGTTGTGCAAGTATGCTTTCACCCATTTGTACATTCTTCCATTGACTTTGCAGTTTCTCAGTTTCTTCATCAGACCTTCTTTCCAGACTTTGTCAAAGGCTTTCTTCAAATCTATCCATGCCGCAAGCACCAGCTTCTTCTCTTGGAATGCATCCTCAATTTTTTGAGAGAGGTAGGTTGTCTGATCTTCCGTAGAGTAGCACTGCCTAAAACCAGCCTGCTTTGGCACAAGGATGTTTTTACTTTCAATGTACCACTGCAGTCTGTGATTGATGATGTGCTCCAGTTTTTTGCAGAGACAGCTGGTGAGGCTAATTGGTCTGTAGCTAGAGGCAATGGAACTATCTTTCCCTGATGTTAGGAGGGGTATCATGATTGCTTCTCTCCAGTGGAACACTGCCTAAGGTCCATCTGTTATTGAAGATCTGCAACAGCTTTGCTTTAGCCCTTGTTCCTAGGTTCCTGATCATTTCATTGGAGATACCATCAGCTCCTGGTGACTTTCTCATTTTAAGTTTTGATATGGCTAGCTCCAGTTCGCTGATTGTGATGGGTGTCTCCAGAACCTCATGTACTATTTCCTTCTGTCCTGTATGTTGCGATTTCTCTCGAATCTCTTGTTGTTTCTCTGGACTAATTTTGATATTGTTATCTTGTGCGAATGAGTCCGCAAAATGGTCAGCTGCTTGCTTTCTTGTTAAGGTGTTTCCATCTTTATGTAGTGCAATTTTTGAGTTTCTCCCTGTGCCCTCAGCGTTAAGTTGTTTTATTAGCTTCCACAATTTCCTTGTGTCTCTTTCAAAATTCAGAGACTCTGTTTTTTCCTGCCAGCTTTTCCGTCTAGCCTGCAGCTTGGCCCTTTGAAATTTGGCTTTTGCGTGCTGGAATTTATTGTGGTGCTCTTGGCTGGGTGTGGTCTCTGCTTGCTTTCTACATACTTCCACATCATTATGCAACTGTTCCAGTTCACTACTCCAGTAGGGTTTATATTGTTTACGGGCTCCTCTTGGTACTGTTTCTCGCGCTGCCTGTAGTATGCATTTCCCAAACTCTTCAACTACTTTATTTATGTCTTTCTCAGTGTTCAGGTTTCTAACCAGTATGCTGGTGTGATTCTTGTACATTGCCCAGTCTGCTTTCTTGTAGTTCCACCTTGAGAGGGTGCTGCTTTCACTTACAAGCTCATTTTCTACAGTTAGAAAGACTGGCCGATGGTCACTGCCACCAAGTTGTTTCCCAACAATTCGTGTAATGTTCCACTCCAGGTCTGGTGAATTAAAAGCCAGGTCAGGTGTAGTTGTAGTGTGCCATGATCTTCGAGTAGAAAGTATGTGGGTCGGACGGCTTGTTAACCAAGATGAATCTATTCTCATCCTGCCAGTCTTCCAGTCTCTCTCCTCTCTGGTCCATGTGATCATAGCCACACACAATCATTTTTTCTGTTAATGGTAGTGTGTCCAGTGCCTGTGGGCGGTCACTTGGACAGTAGTAATTGATCAGATGTAAGTCTGTATAGCCTGTCTTAAGTTTAAGTGTGTGATACTCAGCCCCTTCTGCCATATACCTGGATCAGGCTATGGATTGTAAGACACACTTTGTACGGCATTAGTTTCAAAAGAATGAAAAGTGTGCAAGACGTTTTGGTGCAAGCACGAAAACGTCACGATAAGATCAGTTAGACAAGCTGGCTTCCACGTCGGACATGGTTTCTTGTCACTAAAGCACGGCTAATATTATGCCGCTATTTTAGAATAGGTTGTGTATTGTCAGGTATAGTTGGAACATTTCTGTGGAGTGACTGCTTTGTTTCCGACATGTCAAAATCGTCGTAATTAAAGTGGACTATGAGAAGAAAACTATCCAGCGTCGTCTTGTGAAGGTTTGGTTGCAGTGGTCGGTTTTGGTTTTCTCTTTTTACTTAACAAACAAGGAGGATCAGACAACATAGATATATATATGTAACGTCTTGTTCCTTGGCACCTTCCATGCAGACTTCGATTTGAGAAGCAGTGATGTTATTTTTTACAAGGGTAAGTACCCCACCTTTTTGCCTGTCCTTTCGGTCAGATTGGTAACACTGGTAACCTCTAATTTTGAAGGCTATATTTTCGTTGAGGTGAGTTTCTTGCAAGCAACATATGCTTACTTTTTCTTGGTCCAGGATGTTTTCTAATTCTTTTTTTTTTTTTTTTTTGCTGACTCCCTTCTCATTCCAGTGCATTATTTTTAGTCTTTGTTTAGTATGGCGAGCCGTTCTATTCTCATGTCCCCTGGCTCCACAGGACATCTGAGAAGGACCTCCAGTAGTTGGGGTTGGACCCTTTCGAGACATAGGGCCCGGCACTGCACCTGCCTGGGGGTCCAAAGTAGGGCGAGCACCATAACATTTAGCAGTAGTCGACATATTCCATTTTGCGTAATTGCATGGCATCCTGATTTCTGTGGTGCGCCTCCTGGCTGGTTGCCTCCGTCTTCAGCACCTTTCCTTTGCTAGAGCAGACTGTGGTCTCACTCGAGTTTAGATGTGTACACACGCGCACACGTGTCTGCACATGCATGTATGTGTATACACATCTAGAGCACACTGGTTATTTTTCGGCGCCAGAAACTCGCCATCGCCCCTTCTCCTGTTAGTAGAAACAGTTCCGCCAAGTGAGGGCCAGGAGTTGGACTTTTGCTGCATAGGTTATGTATTCACGAGCCATTGGAGTATTTAAGCAAGGTTGGGCGCTCACCCCAACACTGCGCCCCGGCTACATACAGTAACATTTGGAACCACACGGAGACAACATCTGAACCAATCATCATTAACTGGAAGTTACCACAGTGATGACTGTGACACGGATCATTCTTTGACTGTTGCAAGGGTTAGACTGAGACTAAAGAGAATCTGCACCGCTAAACACAAATCTAACCCCAGAATTAATATTATTAACACCCACGATCTTGATAAGTGCTTTGAGTTCCAACAGCAGCTTGAAGACGCTTTCACTGATACATCAGAAAATTGTACAGCAAGTGACAAATGGGTTAAACTTAAGGAAACTCTTTATAAAACAGCGGTAGGGGTTTACGAAACTGTAGATCATAAGAAGAGTCATACTATAAATCAATCCCACCGCTATCTGATTAAAAGTTCTCCTGGTCTTCCCTCTCAGTTTTGAGATTCTTCCAGAACCCCTGCCGATCCCCCGCAATCTCATTCTTTCCACATATGGGTTCTCAATCTGTTCCTCCGCCTTCTCCACCTGGTCCCACAAACGCATGACCACCTCCCCCTTGTCCATAGGCAAGATAACACCAAGAGGTGTATTCCCTGCTAGCCTATTAGCCTGTTCATTCCCCCATACACCCGCATGGCCAGTGCAAAATATCCATACAATTCTCACAATCTGTGACCTCTGAAGTGACGAGAGCCATTCCACACGAAACATTCCTTTCTCTACCTTGCTAAGCATATTCATTGAATCCGTAATGAACACGACATGTGTTGCAGTAGTCTCCTCTAGCCACCAGAATGCTGCTGTTACTGCCTCCACCTCCATTCTCATGATGGAGGTCGTCTCATATGCCAGGCTCTCCTTTTTCAATACTCGCCCATTAGCCTTTGCAATAAAGTGGTCTGTTTCTCACCACTGTTGAACGAAGGGACTGATCACATATGGGAATGTCCTGAGTGCAGTGATGTTAGTTCTTAACTCAACTCAACAGATCATAAGAGGCAGGACTGGTTTGCAGCAAACAGCCAGACACTGCAGCCCTTGGTTGATAAAAAGAAGATAGCTCTCTTAAGAAACAAGGAAAGAACAACATGTAACACTCTGTGAGCTGAAGCAAGCAGAGGAAGGATGTGCAAAACGCTGCCAGGCAGTGTGCAAATGACTACTGGATAAAGTTATGTGAGTCTATTCAAACTGCAAGTGATAAGGGAAACTTCAGAAGCATGTATGAATTGATGAAGAAAGCTTGTGGTCCAATGATCAAAAGAAGTTTTTAGATGTGGCAGTTGGACTTCGGAACCAACAACAATATATCCTGGCCTACCACAGGGATCACCATTATCTCTGGTGCTGTTCAATGCCTACACTGTGAGAACCACCAACGAGAAAATCATAGGACTGGGGAGGACATTGTCGTATGCAGACAAAGTTTTAGTGTATCGTCAGGGTAAGGACAGAGAGCAGGTTGCTGTAGAACTACAAGCCGAACTCAATCGCATAAGCACTTGGTGTGTTGAAGCTGGGGCAATGGTCAACCCAACAAAGGCAACAGTGACATGGTTCTCTTTGAATAACCATATTGTCAACACCCCAATGCCAACTGTAAATCATGGTTCAGAGACTGTGGAAAGAGCACAGGCAATGAACTACCTGGGGATAAGATTTGATCGAAGCCTCGCTTATACTGAGCATGTAGACCAGGTGATAACAAAGGCCAAGCTGTGTTTGGCTGCGATGCTTATGTGACATTTTTTTAAATATACTTGACTCAAAAATGATACACACTAATTAAAGATATAATAGGAACACTAATTATCTCTAATAAGTTCTTAAAATGTTCCTGTGTCCTCTCATGTGGATAATTACACTGTTTCTTCTAACACTGTACAAGGTATGAACATGCCAATATGTCCCTGAAAACACAAGACCAAAATTGTTCTTAAGGGTAACACAACTTCTAGATTACAAAAGTTCATTTGGTCACATGGACTACTTGATTTTAAAAAGTCCATCAAGTCACATGGACTACTATTGAAATGACTACTGTGTTTGTTCCTGTTGTTGGCCATGATCTAAGAGAGGATATTTATAGGGTACTTAGCTGATTTCTAAGTGCTGGGGTTGCTTTGAAACCGGAGGGGTCAATGATGTTCAATGGAGATTCGCTCTTCCAGCAGTAGCAAGGCAATATCTTCATCCTGCTTTGAGGACTTTGACTCTCCTGATGACATTATTCAACATTCATGAATATACCCCAGTTTCAGCACACAAAAAATACCACCATCCATGTTTAAAATATGTACCAAACATATAGCCATACTTACAGAAACGGAAAAGAGGGGGGGGGGGGGGGGGGGGGGGGGGGAGAGCAAGTGAGAGAAAGTAGGAAGGTGAAGAGATTAGTACATAAGGGCAGGCTAGCCATAATTTGCCCTGTGGGGTATCATCACTCTTACAAGTGGATCGTGGATGTGACTCATCTTCTCACACCCACATCTGATGTAGTCCTTCACCTCTCATATCAGCAAGATATGTCTCTCTCACTCCTGCACTGTGCAGGTGGATCATCCGTGTGTGCTCATGGCCAAATCTCCTCGATTATCTGGTTGACCAACAGCAATAATGACACCATGTCACAGTCCTGGCATTGCCTCTCTTCTCCAGGATAAATGGTTGCTTAACATTACATCATAGGTATGACACATATTTATATTTATAAAGAAAATCATCATTAATCACCCCGTACAGTAATGCATACATAAAGAATCTTATTCTCTTTGAAATACATATAAACAGATCATAAATGATAGTTCTGAAAAATGTCATCCATAAAGAGATCATGAGTGATATCTCAGAAAAGTAGCATCCATAAAGAGATCATAAGTGATATCTCAGGAAATCATCATGGTAGTTCTTTCCTACACATGAAGACTGAATGAATAGGGAATGAGAAGTCTCATCTCTCCCAATATATATACTAGCTGACCCGGCCCGGCTTCGCCCAGGCCCTGGTGGGGATCTATCTGTCTGTCTGTCTGTCTGTCTGTCTGACCAGGCCCGGCTTCGCCCATCCTGGTGGGGAGCATCTCATTTAATTCATATAAGTAGTCATATAAGCTCCCGTTCCCGTTCCTGACTATCTGTCTGTCTGTCTGTCTGTCTGTCTGACACATTTTATCCCAAAATAAAACACAATTTTCTCCTAGAGATTCATTTTGTTGACTGCCATCTAAACTTAGCAATCTGGACTTACTTTGCAGCAACCAATCCCAGTTGCCTAGATAATTCCTGTCCCCTCACCAATCAAATTGCTCCGGTGTTATTTGGCGCGAACTATTTTTGTCAGCCCACAGTTGGCTGGCAGATGTTTTTTTACATGACAAACCTTCACCAACATTCTCCTCAGCTTGCTGACATCAGACACGCAGCTGTTCAGCAGGTGTTGTTTTTCACAGGAAAGGCGATTTCTATATTGGGCATTCATTTGAAATCCGTTCATACCACACCATGCGTAATTGCGTACGTTACATGATCATGTCATAGTCATGTGATAATTACTGACCTATGAATAAAAGAGCACGTTCTTATCGTCCCATGATACATAGGTTCAGTTTCTGACCGTTGAGAAAATGGCCGGGTTGGTCCAAAATCCGTCCAAAGAAGGTCAAAGAGCGGTGATCCAGTTTCTCTCATTTGAAGAATGTCGACCAGTGGACATTCATCGAAGAATGTAGGCAGCATACGGTAACAAATGTGTGTGTGAAGACAACAGTGACAGACTGGGAATGAATGTTTTGGAAAGGACGTCAGTTCACGACCGGGTCAAGTGCATATTGTTGCAACAGAAAAAACCATCGCCAAAATTGATGCAGCAGTACAGATGAACTGCTGTCAAAGCATACATTGATGTGTCAATTGGAACAATTCAAAAGGTTGTTCATAAGAAACTGCAATATCGGAAGGTGTGTTCACGGATGTTGACCGACCACCAAAAAGAGGAATGCATGGGATGATGTTTGAACCACTTGCTGCGTTACAGAGTGGAGAGTGATGCATTTCTCTTCCGCATAGTGGCAGGCGATGAATCATGGTGTCACCACTTTGAGCCGAGCAGCAAAAGAGAGAGCATGCAATGGAAGCATGCTGGATCACCAAAAGCCAAAAAATTCAAGTTACAGGTTTCCACTGGTAAGGTTATGCTGAGCGCATGTTTTGACCATGAAGGGCTATTGTTGGCCGACTTTAAAGAACCTGGTGTCAACATCAACTCTACCCACTACTTGCAAACACTAGACAAGCTGCAAAAAGCCATCAAGAATAAACGACCCGGCATGCTTTCTCGCGTGTGATTTTGTTGCATGATAATGCTCGTCCGCATGTTACAAAGATTGTGCAGGAAGCATTAGCAAGGAAGAAGTGGGAAATTCTGCAACATCCAGCCTATAGTCCTGATTTGTCACCATGTGATTTTCATTTGTTCGGACCACTAAAACAAGCTCTCAAGTGGCAACAATTTCACACATATGCAGATTTAATGAACGCGGTAAACACTTGGTTCAGTGCGCAACCACAATCCTTTTTTGCGGACGGCTTTCCCGCCTACCTAAGCAATGGGGTGCTTGCCTGAATGCCTACGGTGACTTCTTCTGACCAACCCATGGTGCATAATTCATTCAAAATGAATGCTTTGTTTAATTCTACCACACCTGTTAATGTTTCTTTCATGCTTTTGTAATAAAGCCATTGGAACAGGTTTCAAATGAACATTCATAATATTTTTAGCTCTGATTCTGTTACATTAAGAAAATTCAGGAGTGCCTACTGTAACATTGTGAACAGTTGCAGCGGTTCGCATTCTGTATTCAAAATGTTGCTGGGGCTTTACCATTATAAATGTCACATCAACCAACAAAGCTTCATCAGTGTTTCACAACAAACTTCTGGCATTATTTTGTGATCCCTATTGTCATGAATTCCATCAACAAAATGCCCTTGCAGTCCCAGAACACTGTAACCATCATTTTTCGTTGTGAAAATGTTTGCTTGAATATTTTGGGCGTGTTTGGAGAATGAGTATGCATCCACTGTTTTGACTGTTCCTTCATCTCTGCATTCACAGAGTGAACCCATGTCTCGTCTCCAGTCACTATTCTGTCGAGAAAGCATCCCCCTCTTCCCAGTAGTGCAGAAGGAATGTCAAAGCTGTGCCCATTATTTGAGCTTTGTGAATGTCAGTCAGTTGCTTTGGTACTCACAGTGAACAGAATCTGTGGTAACCAAACCTCTCTGTGACAATTCGAAACAGACCAGTCCTAGAAATGTATGGAAATTCTGTAGAAAAATCTGAAATTGTGAAACAGTGCTTTTCCACTACGACTTGGTCAGCTTTTTGAATAAGCTCATCTGTCACACATGAATGTCATCCTTGTCCACCTTCATTTTGCACATCTTTATGCCCATCTCTGAATTTCCTGCACCAATTCCTCACAGAACTGTCACTAATAACGTTAACACTATATACATGACACAATCGACGATGAATCTGGGTCACATTTTTACATTCTGCTTGAAGAAAACGAATAACACGAATTTCACAGCTGGTGGGAAGGCAGTAACAGTGTCCATGTTTATTCGTTCGTGATTCGTAAACCACCGAACAAATGGAACTGTAAGTTGATGTGTAGTGAGCTAAAAGACTACTGAATGATGCAAGCAATTAATTGTGTCGCTATGGCAACTGGTTTATTTTTACCAGCCAATCGGAGGTTAATTTTGGAATAGCCCTTGTATTATACACTAAACTTCATATCTCTGTCCTCTCTTAGATCTCTTTCATAATTATTTCAAGGTTGGGAAGCTAAAATATAACAATAATCATAACCTACCACATAAGTTTTAACGTAACATTTTTTTAATTGGGATCTAGTCCAGCTATTGTCAGTATTTTCCCTAGACAGATATTTCATTTTTTAAAAACTTTATATTGATGGGAAAGGCTCTTTCGGTACTTCTAGTTAACATATTTTCTCCTTCTAGTGCCAGATCTGCAGGAAACTGCCTGTCCAACCCTCTCTTTTCAGTTGATGTTTTAATGAAGTTAAGTATTGTGTACATTATAATTTGTTGCCCAGTTATTCAAGCTTTTGACTTACTTTGCTTCTCTTGCCAAGTATTTTCCCACATATGACTGATTATTCTATTCCACCACTTCTGTTAATAGGCTTCATAAACTTTGTTTGCCTTTTTCTTAAGGTTTTGATACATAATCAAATGTCTGAGCACCTTAACAATGTACAGTTATAACAAGCGACAAATGAGTCGTATCTACCCAAGAGGGACAAGAGTGGATTCAAGTAACTTTATGCCCCAAGTATTTTGGAATGCAGGCTGTCAGCTGGTCGCTCTCAACTTCCAGACACTTGGTAAATATTTAATGTTAGCTATTTTGTTTTTGATATCTTTATTTCTTCTCTTTGGTATCATCTAAACAAATACTTATATTAAATGTTTCCAGACATAGTTTTTCACACTCAGTTAAAGTTATTTGTTTTGTTAAAGTTTATTGAAGCAGACTGTGCCATGCAGTCTCGGAAAAACAGAAAGGAAATGAATAATGGGCCTTGAAAAATAAGCAGAAAATTCTCTTGAAAAAAAAGCATGAAATCATTGTTCAACCAGAAATTGAAAGGAAGATGTTCACATGATTTGTCAATTTTGCATCTGCAGAAATGAGGATACAAATCAGCATTTAGAGCAGTGTGTAAAATATAACTCCTAATGCAGTATTGAAAGTAGAACAGGCAGGGAAAAAAGCATTCAGATCACATAAACATCATGACATGTACTATGTATGTCCAATACACAGGTGATCATGACCTTCACAGTCAACTTTCCACTATTTTGTGATGTCTCCATAATGCTGTGGCAGGAATTAGTAGCCAGACTCGAATAAACAACACACGCACACATACATAGCATTTGTAATATTGTGCCTTTAGTAAAATCATAAGTAAAATATAGCAACATATGTAAAGAAACCAGCCAAACAGAGATCGCAAGAACACCGCATGACGAGAACACAGAAGAAGAACCATCTGCAAATCTAACCATTAGAGAACTCCTGTTTGCAGACGACCAAGCGATAATAGGAAAATCAGAAGCTGAATTACAAGACCACATACATAGTCTCAACGAAATGTGTAGGGAACATAACATGAAAATTAGCACAAGTAAAACAGAGGTATTGACTACAACTAAAGAAGAAAAAGCAACAACGATTCACCTAAACGAACATCCCTTGAAACAAGTGAAGAGTTTCAAGTACCTAGGAAGTATAATATCATCAAATGGCAAATCAGAAGACGAGATCGAAAATAGATGCAATAAAGCAAACCAACTTATTGGACAAATGGCATCAATACTAAAGAACAAACATGTATCAATAACTACTAAGAAAGCACTTTACAACACAATCTTCCTACCAACTCTGTGTTACCAATGCCAAACTTGGACAATGACAGAAAAAGTGAAAATAAAAATCACAACAACAGAAATGAGATTCCTGAGAAGAATACTCAATGTATCAAGAAGAGATCAGATCAGAAATGAAGAAATCAGGACTAAAGTGGGGGTTATAGCTGCACTAGATTTCTTCTTCTTCTTCTTCGTTCATCCGGAGTTTTTTTTTCGGATGTGATTGCGTTGTGCCTGTTTACAGCAGAGCTGCGTTCTTGCGCCGTTAGGCCGACACATCCGACTTCTGCGGGCATTTGTTGACCGGGTTAACCTTCCCGGGGGCACTAGATTTTATTAGAAGGCAGCAAGTCAAATGATTTGGCCATGCAAGTAGGTTACCAACTAACAGTATACCGCAACAAGCAATGATGTACAGACCAGAGGGAAGCAGAGGAAGAGGCTGACCATGTAAACGATGGACGCAGGGAATAACAGAGTCCATAGGAATATCGATACATGAAGCCCATAAGCAGGCACTCTCCCGCTGTTTATACTTCACTTCGACACCGCAAGATATAAGAGGAACATGATAAGATGAGATATTTTGCATATCCTGTAAGGACATCGCTGTCAACATCAGCATCTTTCAGCTGATTGTTGATTTCTTGGCAAGATTACGCTCAGTAGTTTGCCATTGCTTTCAGAGCGGCCGGCTCACAAACCCCGTAAGTTACCGGCGCGATTCGAACCATTGCTGATTCTCACCATCGTCACGTTACCTACAAGAGTATACAAGATTATGGAGAAAAGTCGCTAACCTCTAGGCCAGGAAGCCAGCAAGCTGAGATGAGATGAGAATATAACATCTTATATATTAAATTAACAGGAAATGGATGCACATTGCAGATATGCGCTGATTTGAAAAACTTTGTGTGTAGTTAACCCTTTACAGGGCAGAAGCTTGTCCGTATTTTAGCCCTGAACGGGGAAGATTTTTTCAGGTTCGGTAAAATTTTGGGTCGGGTTAGTAAAAACATCACAAATAAGGTGTTAGTCAACCGATTTTAGTTAAATAAACAACACAATGAAGGGAAAAGCATGCAGAATATGTTACTCACGTGAATGTTGTCGGTAATCCATATATGAACACAAATATTTACGAAATACAGCATGTTGTTTGTGATTTTCTGTCATCTATACAGCAATTTACAAACACATTTTCAGAATCATAATCACTTTCTTTAAAGTCCGACTCAGACTGCTAATGCAAAGTAACGCTTTGCACTGATATCTAGCTCCGATTAATAGTCAACTTCGTGCCCTTCAATGTCACTTAAATTGAACCTAGTGAAATCTCGGCTATCACTTGAAGAATCGCCGAAATCCGTTTTGAAAAACTAAGCGTAAAAACCCCGAAAACTATCAAAAAAAAGTCTGTAAAAGTCCGTTCAAATTCATAGTAAGCATTTACAAATGGCGGCCACGTTGTCAAGCTATTGGCGAAAGCGAAAGAAGCCGTCGGAAGTATCGTAAAGCTGAGAATGCACGTTTTTACAATGCATAATAGTATCGGACGCAATCGGCAGATTTGCTCGTTAAAGGCATCGGACGGAAATGGACATTCTGCCTTGTAAAGAGTTAATGTTTATTTCAGAAAGTACATGTTAAGCAAATAATAAAGAAATCTGGAAACATTTTAGTTTAGTTTTAACTCTTTCAAAGATAATGTTGAATAACCTCAACTTAGTGTTCCAAAAAGTAGGATATAGGTAATTAGCTATCTAGAGAGTTCATTTCATAGACTGCCTGTACAGAGATAAAGTAACCCAATCCAAATGTGACTCTGGCTCTTCTTTTATTTGGGAGTTTTCACTGCTTCTCTTGTCCCCCACTAAGGTCATCAATACCTTCTCTTGGGAAGTTTTGTGTTATGAACTTTGCTTTGTCAGTGCAGAATAAAAAGCCCCCCCCCCCCCCCCCCCCCCCCCCCCCCCCCCCCAAAAAAAAATGTATGTGCAGTCCTTTTGTCCATGCAAAGGGATATACACATGCATGTGTGTTGCCGGGACCCATACTGGGGAGCAAAGAATAGTAAGACTGTTGCCTACCATGCATGTCGTAAGAGGCGACTAAGTAGGATATGGTTCCGTCGCCCTGTGCCACTGAGTGAGTGCCTGGCGCGACACTGTGAGCCTTGAGTTTCGCGTGGAATGCTTTTACATCTGTCTGCGGTTGATTGTAGCATGAACTGCATGTTTGGAACGATGGCAGCCGGCTGTTGCTGGAATTGACTGGTTTGCCTTTTCGGCTCACGAGTGCATTTTCAGGTCGCCACTGGAGCTACGGAGTTCGTGCTTTGTGCGGCGCTGTCGGCGGGTCATCCTGTGGAAAGAGACCGAGCCATATGGGATAAAACCCGGGTCAATGAAGTCTTTCTGGTGACTGTCATTTCCATCGACGATGAACTGTATTTTTCATGGAGGACTTTTGTGTTGGCATTCTGGCGGCGGCATTATGCACAGTGTACCTGTGTGGGCTGTTGGCTTGCTGATACGCCTGTCTATTCCATTGTTCACTTTGGGCAGTGAGGAGCATTTTGTGTGATATTTGCTGGCACACGAACAGAGCAATATGGGGACAACCCGTTGCCGTGAAGTTGGAACCATGACTAACTAACTAACTAACTAACTAACACATGCATATATATGGTAAATAATTTAATTAATTTTTTTCTCAGACTATCTCTCTCTACATCTGTTTTGTCAGAAAAGGCTTCTGTAGTTGCACAAATCCTTGTCATAGATTATCCTTCCTTTCAACCTTCTTCTGTCTTGTAAGAATGAATGTAGTGTCCTACATCTTCTGACATTCATGATGAAGACAAGATATGGTAAAACTGCTTTAATATGCAGGTTATTATATAAAATATGGGTAAGCACTCTGCTTAGATTTTGCCAAACAATAGTAGTTAATATTGGTATCAACATTAGATTTTTCTGTCCTCTGGATATTTCTCAGGGTGGTTAGTCCTCTTTGTTGCTGACCTGTACATGGTTACATAAAACAAGTGTCGCCATGGGTGTTTTTGAATCAGTTAACATCTTCCACCAGTAATCTACATGTATGCTAGTCCTTTTAATCAGAATAACTATAATCTAACATTGTTTAAAACTATCATCTAATGTCCATCAATAATTTCTACATTTATCATCCAGTCTCTGTAAAATCTTAAATCATTCCATTGTCAAAATGGTATCTAACAGGGCTAACAGGACTAAACATGATGATTTTCTTGTCCCAATGTGGACTTCGTGAATTTATTTCCCATATCACTTGAATGTTTATTAGTCACAGAAAATATTAAGACAATCTTATTTTTTTCCTTCAGATCTAGCTATGCAGGTCAACCTGGGTATATTTGAGTATAATGGTCGCACAGGATATATTCTGAAACCAGATTTTATGCGAAGACCTGACAGACACTTTGATCCTTTTGCAGAATCAACAGTAGATGGCATCATTGCTAATACAGTTTCCATTAAAGTATGTTGTCTTTACATTACAGGGTATCTTAACAATGTCTGAAAAGGAAATTTTTTTTTTTTAAATTTAATGAACACAGAGGCAGTTCTAGCAGATTTTTTTTATTTTTTCTTGCGGGGGGGGGGGGGGGGGGGGGGGGGTGTCTGATCTGATCATTAACAAATCCACAGTTTTAAGTTGAATATTACTTGTTTTTATTACTCCAAGCCTTTACAGTTGTCATTTATAATGGAGAAAATGATGCTGGTTCACTCACTATAGACAGAAGCTAGATCTGGAAGTGTTTCTCATTATTCATATGTGATAAGATATTAATTAATCATTATTAACTGATTCACTGCCTGTGGTAAGATATTAATTAATCATTATTAACTCATTCACTGCCAAACAAAAAGTGGGCTTGGACCAAACAGAAAATGATGGCGGAAAATGGGAAGTAGGGGTGTGTCACAGTAAAGATCTAAAAATGGTTGAAATGGTAGCAGCTATATTGTATTATATATCAAATTAAAGATGATTGCACAAGGAACACGTCAGTATTGCTACTACTGCTAGAGATTAGAAATATCTTACAATAATGTTAGATTTTTTTTTTTAATGAAGACAGAGGTGACAATTATTGAACATTTCAAGGCACTACTTAATCGTTGATGATAATCCAATGAAATTTACTGAATAATGATAAATACACCACTTTTCTTCACCAATATCACAAGAACTGCTCCATAACACCAATAAAATACAATTATACAAACTTCATATTTTGAAGCACACCATTTTCGCACAAAATAGAAAAAGTCAGGAACACATGTTTCAGATTTGTACTGAGAAACAGTAAAAACACTATTGTTTATTTAGTTATAATTATTATTCTTTTAAATTTAATTATTTCAATACTCCTCAGCTTATTTTTGTTAGGCATAGCAAACTTAGGGGCATAAGTGTGGCCCATTAGAGCGAGCATAATTTGACATGATGATGAACTTTTACAGTTAGTTTTGTTTTCCGTTACGACCATCTGCTAAATAATTGATTTCAACTGAATAACCGCATTAACCACGTGCTATAAGTTTAGAATCTTTCATAAAGTCCTTTAAATCAGAATAACCGTAATCTAACATTGTTTAAAACTATTAGCTAATGTAAATATCTGAGGCCGGAAACCAGAGGGCATGCCATTTCTAAAATCAGAAAAGTAACCACAATTTAACTAAAAATTTCTCCACAAAGTTTAGATATTTTCATTCTCTCTTGGGCTGTTTTGAAATGACAGACCTTCTTCCAGTGTAAAACGTCATTTACAGAGCATTAAAATTAAAGAAGATACGTGAAATGAAACATATAAAGAACTGTCAACAATCTGTCACTAAAGTGGCTCATGGCAGTGAATCAGTTAAGCTTGTGTTCCCCAAAAGGTTCAAAAAGATGTTTTTGTGATACACAGATTCAAATAGTCGTGTATTTTAAGACATTAGGGAAAAGTCAGTATGCTGAAAATACAAGGTAAGCATGTGCAGACATATTTCTCATCACACACAAAAAATAGGGGTAAAAGTGCCTTTGGGGCATCCTGACTTTTAATCCAGTACGGATACTGCTTTAAGAATTTGTTCAAAGGGACCTAATTATGTCATACTTCTTCCTGATATCTAGGTAGTGGATTGAATGTCTAACCTTCTTGAACAAGAATAAAACACAGGAAGTCTTGTGGGCATACTATTCATGTTGATAATATCTTGGGTGTTGGAAATGACTGTTTGGCTTCTACTTGACAAAATGTCAGTATTTAAAAAAACCTACTGACAACACAATATTTGTGGCATGTTTAGATTCTAGAATGCAATTATCAGGGTCTCCTTGCTGGTAGTTAGGAATTTGCACAAAGAGCTGAGCCACCAATGCAATTTGAAGAAAGTGATAGATGCATTATGCAATGAAAATGCTCTTAGAATTTAATAAACTAATTAGTGGTCATGAAAAAAATACTAGAAATCACATATTGTAAACTGTCAACCAACATATTGGCTAATGTATGGGAAAATTGTAGCAGATCAAGGGAATCGATTCAACCATGCAAAGGTATTCTGTATGGAAAAATAACAATTCAAGTCTATTTGATAGCCGATGAAGGACAAAAAAGGGAGTCATATTTGTATGTCCATCATTGCTGAAGAGGTCTAAATTGTTAGCTGTCGACCCTAGAGTTTATTTGTAGGTGAGACCAATCTGAGTAAAGACATACCACATTTTCTGTCATTAGTTAAAAATCTATAAATTGAAACTTGCCAAGTATTTGTATGGAAAACTTAACCTACTGTTCAACTAATAATTAAGTAAGTCATTTCATTATTGTGAAACTTGTTCTGCATTTATTTGTGCCTCATGGCACCACTATGTATAAGGAATTGCAGTTCTTTTTATCTTCCGTCTGTCTCTTGGGCTGTTTATATAACTACCTGTATTGCATATCTCTGACCTTTATCTCTCTATCTATTTGTCTGTCTGACTTGTCCATCCATTTAATCATCTGTATGTTTATCTGTGGAAGTGTTAGAAATAAATTCACTCTGAAATCACTGTGTGCCTGCCTGATCATTATTTCATTAATCAATAGACGTTGTAGGCAGGAGAAGCAGAACTCTTCAGAATGTTGCATAACTATATTAGCTTTGGTGATCCATAGTTTCAATTGGAAATATATGCTTTGAGTTCTAACAGATATAACTAGATATAGCTGGATATTTATATTATGTGCTTGACTTTCATTTGTTGTTTCACAGATTATCTCTGGACAATTTCTGGCTGATAAGCGAGTGGCCACATATGTGGAAGTTGATATGTATGGATTGCCAACAGATACAGTACGGAAAAAGTTTAGGACAAAGACTGTTCCCAACAATGGGCTCAATCCTGTCTATGATGAAGAGCCATTTGTGTTCAAAAAGGTTTGTCTTTGCTTGCTAGTGAAACATTAACTGCTGCCATGTTGTTGTTGTTATTTTTTTTTGTTTTTTTGTTTGGTTATTGCTTAACTTGTTCTGTATGTACTTGTTTATGTTTCTTGTTGGAATTATCCTTCAGCAGTCAGATTCTCTGCTGTTAGAGTTTCCTTGAGATGTTATTGCAAGTGCATATCTCAGTATTACTACAAGGAATCTTCCACTAGGAAATTGCTACCAGGCATCTGCTCCTCTCTGATTTGCTACAGAAGGATATACAACTGTTACTAAAGACCATGCCTAGAGAATAGAAAAGGCTAGACATGAACATGGTTTGAAAATAATGTTAACAGATAGGAATAAGTAAGCATTGTTGTAAAGATATTACATATTGATAGAATTATATCCACATCTCCATGGCCTCTATTCGACTTTCTAATTGCTTGTTCAATGTCCAGGATTCCATGCCATACAGTTGTGTTGAATTATACATAACATTTGACAATTCTCATTTTTAATGTGTTATTAATCTCTCAAGATGTTAATACTGATTTCATGCTACTGAAAGCATTTTTGGCCATTCCTACTCTCCTTTTGATTTATATTTGACTTCTGCCATCATCTGTTATTACATGTCCAAGATAGGAGAAACTTGTTACTTGCTCTAGTATCTCCCCGTTTACTTTGATATTCATTGATGACTTCCTTTCCACTGCTAATTATCAGTTTTCATTTTTTGGATAGTAATATCTAGGCCACATTCTGCACCTAACCTGTTTACTTTTCCACTAGGTTTTGTAAGTGTTGCTCGCTTTCTGCTAGTAAACTGTATTGTCAGCATACCTAATATTGTTTATGATTCTTCCATTGATGTTAAGTCCAGGCAGTTAGACTCGTTTAAAAATTCTTTCTGTGTACAGGTTGAAGAGGCTTGGGGACAACACACATTTCTGCCATAGTCCTCTTTTTACCTCTATAGTGACGAATAATTATTTCAGCAACTAATTAACGCCATTTGTTCCAAGTACAAGTTACTAATAAGTCTGATGTCCTTTCCGTCTACTCCTATATCCTGGAGGCATGTAATTAGTCACTCATGTTGTACTCTACCAAAAGCTTTATTGTAGCCTATAAAACAAACATATATTTTTTCTGAACTTATATATTTTTTTCAATTAACATCCTGAAACAATTATGACTTCTCTAGTGCTGCTGTTTTTGTGGAACCCAAATTTTCTTCAGCTACTTCCCTATCTATTTTATTTTGATTTATTTCTTGTATGACCTTGAGTAGTATCTTTGTTATATGGCTCATTAAGCTAATAGTTCTGTAATCCTCACAATCAACAGCTCTTGGCTTCTTGGGTAGTGTGATGAAAATGGATGTTTTCAAATCCTCTGGGATGTACCCAGTATTGTATATATCATTACATAATTCTGTGATACTGTCAATGCCAGTATTCCGGTATAATGGCGACGCGATGACTCGTTGTTCTTGGGGGAGACGCTGTTCAGTGTTTTTCTGTGGATTTCCTATGGAAATTCCCGTGGAATTCGTGTGGATAGTGTTTTTCCTTTGGATTATGTGATGTTATTTCGTTTTCGTGTATTGGAAGTGTTCAAAAGAAGCCACGGAAGGCAGGTGGTGGATGAAATTTTGAGGGCAGCCGACAGATATTTGTTGGTTATGGTCTCGAGTTTCGCGACGGCAAACAGAAGATCTCTTTCGAGAGACAATGATTGCGGTCATCCGGCCAGTATGGTCACTGCCATAGAGGAAAGCAACGGCAAACTACCTCTTTGAAAGTGCCTAGTTTATTATGATTCGCTTAAAGACTGATCATCGCAAGACAAGGACAGAGACATTAAAATTAGGAACATGGAACGTTAGGACGTTAAACAACGACGGAACATTAGAGAACATAACACAAGAAATTCAAAGAGAAAAAATTAATATATTAGGTATGTGCGAAACGAGATGGACAGGAGCAGGCATCAAGATACATAAAGATTTTAAGATTATTTATTCTGGAGGTGAAGATCGACATAGGGGAGTGGCAATAATTTTGGACCGGAAAACATCAACGTCTGTTCAGGGATATTGGGCCGTGTCGGACAGAGTTCCACTAGTTAAATTGAGTGGCAGACCTTTTAACATAAATGTTATTCAGGTATATGCCCCAACAGGAGAGTCCAGTGAAGATAGTGTAGAGGAATTTTATAATGACATAGAGTCTGCCTTAAAGAAATGTAAAAATTCAGAAATAAACATCATAATAGGGGACTTCAATGCAAAAGTAGGAAATCAAGGGGATAGATACACAGTAGGAAACTATGGTTTAGGAGAGAGAAATGAAAGAGGATACAGACTAGTAGAGTGGGCAAAAGAACAGGAAATGATTGTAGGAAATACCTGGTTCAAGCAACACCCTAGAAGATTATGGACCTGGAGGAGTCCTGATAGCAGGATTAGAAACCAGATTGACTACATTCTCATTAGCAGAAGATTTAGAAACGCGCTAACAGTAGCAAAAACAGTTCCCAGTGCTGATTGTTATAGTGACCACAGATTACTCACAGGAACATTGAGGATAAAGTTGAAGAAAGTCAAGTATATAACAGGAAACACTAAATATGACTTGTGTACATTGAGTAATGACAAGGAAATACAAAACAAATTCAACATAGAAGTACAGAACAGATTTGAAATATTGTCAGATCTAGAGATCCTATTCCAGGATTTGGATGATCAATGGGAAATGTTAAAGAATTCAATCAATGTGGCTGCAGAAACAACTATTCCAAAATTAAAGAAGGTGGGTCGTAAGAAATGGATGACTGAGGAAATTTTACACTTAATGGAAACAAGAAGACTCAACAAAAATAATCCTGCCAAATATGAAGAAATTCACAGACAAGTCAGAGTATTATGTAGGAAGGCAAAAGAATCATGGCTTGAGGAAAAGTGCTTAGAAATTGAAAAACAACACAACAGTCAAAATACCAAATTAGTGCACAAAAGAATTCAGGAACTTACTAATAAAAGAACAAGTACATCAACAGGCTGTCTAAAAACTAAAGATGGCAAAATCATAATAGAAAAAGATCAGATTCTACATGTATGGACAGATTATGTGAAAGACCTGTATAATGATAACAGAGAGGAACAGTATGCTATTAGATTTAATAATGAAGAACCAGAAATTTTAAAGATGGAGGTTCAAAATGTTCTTAAGCATATGAAAGCTGGCAAGGCCCCCGGTGCAGATAACATCACAACAGAAATGATTAAAGCTTTAGAAGAATTTGGACTAGAGCAAGTCACTAGACTGCTGAACACATTATATGATACTGGAGATATACCTTCTGAATTATGTAATTCTGTATTTATTGCAATCCCAAAGAAATCAGGAACCTTAGAATGTGATCAACATAGAACAATTAGTATAATGAGTCACATCACAAAGATTTTGTTACGAATTATCATGCAAAGAGTGAGGAAGAAAATACAACCTGAAATAGGGGAAGAACAATGTGGGTTTGTAGAAGGAAAGGGTACAGTAAATGCTGTGTATATGCTGCGAACAGTTATTGAACGTGCTTTAGAAGTAAACAAGGATAAACATCTTTGCTTTATTGACTACACAAAGGCTTTTGATAGAGTTAGACATGTCAACATTGTGGATATGCTTGCAGATCTACAAATTGATGGGAAAGACATTAGACTTATAAAAAACATATATTGGAAACAACAAGCTGCCATAAGGATTGATAATGAAGTAGGACAATATCAACCTATTAAGAGAGGTGTTAGGCAGGGATGTGTAATGTCTCCAGATCTTTTTTCCCTATACAGTGAAAATATTTTCAGAAATGTAGAAGACCTAAATGGAATCAGCATTGGAGGACGAAACATAAATAACATTAGATATGCAGATGATACAGTATTGATTGCAGACAATGCACAGGATCTGCAACAATTAGTAGACGCTGTGGTTGTACACAGTGAGCAGCTGGGGTTGGAATTAAATTGTAGGAAGACACAGGTTATGGTCGTCACTAGGAAGCACGAAGCACCACAATGTAATATACAAGTAAATGGGAATATTCTTCAACAAGTGAATCGGTTCAATTATCTCGGAACAGTCATAACATCTGATGGCAGATGCCTTGAAGAGATTAGAACAAGAATCGCCATTGCGAAAGTAGCCTTTAGCAAGATGAAAAACATTCTGACTAATAAAATGATGTCAATTGAAACGAGAAAAAGAGTGTTGAGGGGATACATAGAGCCTGTTCTTTTGTATGGATGTGAAACTTGGACAATGTGCAGTCAAGCTGAAAAACATCTGATGGCTGCAGAAATGTGGTTTCTGAGGAAAATGCAAAGAATACCATGGACAGATAGAAAAACCAATAACCAAGTACTACAAGAGACAAATGAAAATCGTAGATTGATTAGAGAAATTAGACGTAGACAGTCAAAGTTTTTTGGACATGTTATGAGAAGAAATGGACTGGAGAACTTAGTGACAGCTGGCAAGATCGAAGGGAACAGACCAAGAGGAAGACCGAGAGGAAAATACCTGGATGGCTTGGCCACATGGCATGGACGAGACAGGAACACTGAGCTGATCCACGACTCTGGTGATCGAGTGAAATGGCGAATCATGACCGCCCACGCTTTCCGGCATGGCACATGATTGATTGATTGATTGTCAATGCCAAAGCTAGATAAGGATTTTATCATCTCTGTTATCATCATGTCAGGACCTGCAACCTTTCCTTCTTTCATCTTTTTAATAGCCTTCTCTACTTCAGCCTTTAATATATTTGGTTCATCTTGAGTATTATACAGTGTTGGTTTATTGACCCTGCTTTCCCAGAATAAATCTATGGTGTATTCTGTCCATCTTTTTATTATGGTGGTATTATCAATTATAATTTCTAAATTTTTTCCTCTGATACAACTTTTTCCTGTTACGTAATTTTTCTTCTTTGCAAATCTTTTTATATTTTCATGCAATTCTTTCAAGTTGTGTTGATTTCTAGATCCTCTATTTCTTTGCATTTTTTCTGTGATGGTGATCACTAGGTATGATGTCTGTGGCAGGATTGGTGTGGATGGTGTCAAGTTCCGCCACTCTACTTCTATTATAGTATACCCTAGCTGATTCACCTATGAAAGATTCTGCTGTCCACTACTGGACTAAAAGCAAATTCCGGACGAAATGTAAAGATTATTTATCTGAAGTAGCTGACAACTCAAGATGGAAGTGAACCATAGAACATTAAATTTAATTGAGACCCCTGCTCAAAAACAAGAAAATGAAGAAAGAAAAAACAATTATATTACAGCAGAGAACAGATTGCTGGCTTTATGAAGATTGAGTAGATGATGAGTAACTTCTCCAAGGACGTTGTCGTCATCAAAAGTGGAGAAATAATGGGCTGTCTCTTGTCAGGAATTGTCCAAGAGTACAGACGATGGTCAGCTTGCTTTATTGCTTGTGTTCGCTGGCTAATGAACTCCAGCGTGAAGTCCTGTATGTCGATGAAGACATCCTGTTGTCCAACATCAGTGTGATGTCATTATAATTGACCTACAGACTTGAATAAGGTACTGTTGGATTTCTTGTTTCAAGAGGTAACCAACTATGCAGGTTGCATAATTAACTGATTGCCTGCCAAACAAAACAGTGGTCCTGACCAAACAGAAATTCAAAGCAGAAAATTTGAAGTAGGGGTGTGTCACAATAATGCTTTTAAAATGGTTAAAACGGTAGCAGATATATTGTATGACATATCAAATTAAAGAGGATTGCACAGGGAACATGACTGTGTTAATAATTAATTGATAGCTTAGAAATATTATGACAATAATGAGAGGTTTAGTAATAACAATTGAAATTAAAAAGGTAAAAAATATTTTAAAATTTCACTTACCAAGGCTTTATTTTGTATCCACAGCAGCTAATCCAGTTAAATGTGCTGAATATTGTTACATACACCACTTTTGTTCAATAATATCACAAGAACTGCACCACAACACCAATAAAACATAATTAAAACATATTATTTTGAAGCACATAATGTTCACACAAAATGGAAAATGTCTGGAACACATCAGGCAGATTACTAAGGTACTGAGAAACAAAATAGACACTATTTTCTATTTAGTTATAATTATTATTCTTCTAAATTTAATTATTTAAATACTCCTTAAATACTTTGTGATAGGCAAAGTAAATTTAGTGGCACAAGTGTGGCCTATTAGCGCAAGCATAAGTCAGCATTTGCCATCATAATATGAGGAACTTTCACTGTTAGATTTCTTTTGAAATTATGACCGTCTTCTAAATTAACTGACTACTGCACGTGGTATAAGTTTTAGAATCTTTCACAAAGTCCTTTACATCACAATAACTATAATATAAAATTGTTTAAAATGATAATTTTATTAAAATATATGAGGAAAGGAACCAGAAGGTATTGTCACTTCGAATTTCGAATCACAACAATTATTTCGAATCACACCAAACTCAATTTCTCCTAAACAAGAAATGGGGCCTAGCGTGCACTTGCACATGGGCGGAAGCAAAATCTTTCGTTGTAAAGTTTAATTCAATACTAAAATTTGTGGACTGAAAAGGAGAAATGGATCAATAAACGCACTATATATACACCGAACGGATAGGTCGGTTCGCGGGTGCCAAAATCGGTCCATGGAACCGACCTATCGGTCTGTGGCAGAGAATCAGTTAAATAGCAATTTAGAAAATATGACTAAAGTGGCTAGATAAAGAGCAGAAGATAACTAGAAAAAAAAACTGCATTTTGTGAATTGAAGAACATACTGTTCAGTAAATTGTCATTGAAGGTTAGAAAAGGAATTAAGAATTTGTGCATCCTACATAAAACCAGACTTAACAAATGACTGTGAATCCTTAATCATAATCAAGCAAAACAGATCCATAGAAATTTCAGAAATGCGTTTTAACAGAAGAATGCTGAAAATTCATTGGACAGTGAACATGTGTAATCTGAGTGCTCTGAAAAAGGCTTAGACATACTGACAACTTATCATGAACATTAGAAAGTGGCAATCAAGACTATTTTGACCACTTTATGAGAAAACAAAACCTAGAACAACATATTGTAACAACTAGAATAATATGTGGTGGGGAAAGAGATATAGAGGAGTACAGTGAGAGAACATTCTTGATAGCCTTGTGTCATGGCACATAAAAGTGTCCACATGCAAATTGATACATGATATTGGAGATTGCAAAATGAGGAGAAGCATGAATGCCCAGACCAGTTGGCAAGACACTTGATGATGGCAGTGATATATCATTTTCTCACACTGAGAGAAAGAACATAATAAGAATATAAAGTATAGAATAGTTTTGTTTTCTCTTTAAGTGTATGAATTTTGTATTTAATTTTATGCCATTGCTTTCTCAGGTTGTATTACCAAACCTGGCAACTATTCGCATATCTGTCTATGAAGATCAGGGCAAGTCCATGATTGGTCACCGAGTCTTGCCTGTGGAGGGACTCAGACCAGGCTACCGTCACATTCCACTGCGCAATGAATGCAACCAGCCACTTCTAATGCCAACATTGTTTGTACATCTTGTGGTCAAAGATTATGTCCCAGATGCTCTTGCTGGTAAAATTTATACATTTGGTATTGTTATTATAAGGTTAGGAATATTTAAGAATTGAGGAAGCTGTTCGGTTATGCAATGTATGAAAATTGCAAAGTTTTATCCACATGTGCAACAGTCAACATTTCCCTGCCTCCTTTCTAAATACATTTAATCAGTCACATCTTAATCCAATCTAGAACTGACAGATGACAATGTGAACCTCTTCAGCACTGAGGCACAAACAGTGGAGTTACCAATATAAAGGCAAGGACAGAGTTCAATCATTACTAGTGACATGATTTTTTTTTTCTTCTAGTCAGTAGGATTCTTATGTAAACTCAGATTCTTTTGGGAACATAAGGCTGTGGTGAAGGGAGTATGCCACACCACCTCATAATGCCATGACACAAATTATATCTACAAATTGTTTCATCACAGACTGTCAGAAATGAAGATTAAGAAATTAAGGACATAATTTCGATATATGCATAGCTTCACAGAACAAGTGGCGTCTATTAGATGCGGAAATAACTATTAATTGCCTGTAGAGATAAAAAGAGGGGTACGACAAGGATGTGTACTATCCCAAAGCCTCTTAAGCATATACACAGAAAGAATTTTTAAACAAGTTGAAATGCCTGGACTTAATATCAATGGAAGAATCATAAACAATATTAGGTATGCTGACGATACCATGTTACTAGCAGAAAGTGAGCAAGAGTTACAAGACCCAGTGGAACAAGTAAACAGGCACAGTGCAGAATGTGGCTTAGATATTAACATCCAAAAAACAGCTTTTAAGTGCACCTTCTCCTGCATTATCACACTCGACAGACGGTGCAGAGAACAGAATCCTGTCACTGTCAATGCAGAGGTCAACGCGCTCATCAGTGAACATGCAGACAACCCCCAAGTGCTCATCTATACAGATGAATCTGTTGTAAAGAAGCAGAGAAGTGCATGGGCATTTACAGCCCGTTCAGTGGGCCGAACCGTCCAAGAATCCAGTGGAGCCCACACTATGCCCACGAGCAGCATGACGATGGAGGTGATGGCAGTAACACAGGCTTTCTTATGGCTAGAATCACAGCATTATATCAACGTGTGTGTACTAAGTGATTCAATGAGCATGATTCAGAAGGTCGAAGCTGGATCTGTACGTAGACAGTAGACTGAGTCGCTGAGGAGGTCTGTTGTCCGTAAAGTTACCTTCATCTTTGTCCCGGGACATGCGGGAGTCGAGGGAAATGAATGAGCTGATAAACTGGCTGGTGCTGCACCCCCTGCAGATGGCCAGCCCATGGATCATGCCGATGTTATTAACGTTAAGAACAGAAGACTTTGACATCAGTGAATCCACATCACTGTCCAGGATGAAAGACTTGGGAGTAAGAATTGGCACAGCCAGACATGAGAGATACATCAGGAAAATGAGGTGCCTCATTAACCAACACAGAACTGGCACTATTAGCCATCGAACGCTGATGCTTATGCTGGGGGGGAGGATCTTAGCACCTATGGATCTGTCCGGAGTGCAATGAAGATATCCCAACTGATAACTGATCCAAAACACAAAAACTATGATAATTAGCAGTGAAAAGGAAAGGTCATCAATGAACATCACAGTAAACTGGCAGATACTAGAACAAGTAACAAGTTTCTCCTATCTTAGACATATAATAACAGATGATGGCAGAAGTGAAATAGAAATCAAAAAGAGAATAGGAATGGTCAAAAAATGCTTTCAACGGCATGAAATCAGTATTAACATATAGAGAGATTAATAACGCATTAAAACTTAGAATTGTCAAATGCTACGTATATTCAGCGCTACTGTATGGCACGGAAGCCTGGACATTGAACAAGCAACTAGAAAGTCGTATAGAAGCCCTGGAGATGTGGATATACAGACGAATATGTTGTATTTCATGGAAACAAAAACAATCAAATGCAGAGGTTCTAGAAAAACTTGGAATGAAGAGAGAGTTGATGAAAGAAATAAAAAGGAGGCAAGTAAAATATTTCGGCCATGTTAAAAGACATGATACTCTTATAAAAACCTTATTGGAGGGCAAGGTTGAGGGCAAGCGAGCAAGAGGTAGACAACAATACAAGTGGGGAAGATAACATTAAGAGATGGACGAACATCAGCCTGACAGAATGTACAGTCTAGGCGAGAGACAGACAGTGTTGGAGATCCATTGCAGCCAACCTTCATTGTGGAGACGGCACCTGATTGATTGACTGATAGCTTCACAGAATAAACATCGATTTAATTTTTTTTCTGGTGGAAGGGGAGGGGGTGGGGGGAGAATATTTTACACAGACAT
Organism: Cepaea nemoralis; assembly: GCA_014155875.1. NCBI lineage: Eukaryota > Metazoa > Mollusca > Gastropoda > Stylommatophora > Helicidae > Cepaea > Cepaea nemoralis. Next base: position 1,916,615 of record JACEFZ010005141.1, read on the forward strand.
GGTAGCAAATTGGCATGGTAGCATTGCCTTGCCATTAGGGCATAGACAAGGATAATCTAACATCCATGTTCATTAAAATTGTTTAGTTTGATGTTTTTCTTCTTTATTAACATGTTTTACTTGTCTGAATGTGGTGTTTTTAAGTTATTGCTCATTGCTTGTTATATTTTATATATTAAATCATTGGTTTCTTTTACAGAGTATGCTGATGCATTGTTTAACCCAATTGCTTACCAGTCAAATCTGGAAAAGCATGCCCAGCAGCTGGAAATTCTGACAGAAGACTTCGAAGAGGAAGTTACTGTAAGTATCTGTCATGTTTGTCTGTGTGAAGATTGTTATGTTAGAAACGCATCATTATTTTCTTATGTTTTGTATGTGTGTGTTATTATGTCACAGACTGAAAGTGTCACAAACTTTACATATCTTTGCTCCATAATCAACAATAAATGGGTCTGTTTAAATAAAAACACACCCAGGCTGGACATGGCAATGCAGAGGTTAAACAATGGTAAAAACCTATGATTTTATATGTATGGTCAGATTATGTGAAAAACCTTTATGATGATACCAAATAAGAACAGTTTGATATTCAAAATAATAATGAAGGACCATCAATTTTGAAGATGGAGGTTCAGAATGCTCTTAACCATATGAAAACTGACAAGACACCCCCCCCCCCCCCCCCCCTCTCCCGATTCAGACAACATCACAACAGAAAAGATCAATGCCTTAAAATAATATGAAATAGATCAAGTCACCAGACTTCTGAACACAGTATATGATACTGGAGATATATCTCCTGAATTATGTAATGCTATATTTATTGCAATCCCAAAGAAATCAGAAGCCTTGGAATTTGATCAACATCGAACATTAGTATAATGAGCCAGATCAAAAAAATTTAGCACAAATTATCATGCAAAGAGTTAGGAAGAAAATACAACCTGAAAAAGGAGAAAAACAATGTGGATTTGTAGAAGGCAAAGGTAAAGTAATTGCTGTGTATATGTTGAGAACATTAATTGAATGTTCTATAGAAGTAAACAAAGACCTAAATCTTTGCTTTATTGACTACACAAAGGCTTTCAATTCAATTCAATTCAACTTTATTTTAAAAGGGTTACAAATTGAGCACACAGGCCCATCTTACATTCGGCCCTTCCAATCACTCATCTTTCATTCATCAATAGTGCATGATACATTCACATAGGAAAATACATTGTCAAATGAATGTTGTAAACAATGCATATTACAATGTTATGAGACACATCCCTCACCCACCCACACATCCCTCTCCCACCCACATAACCCCCACCCACATCCCCATCCACCCACACACACTTCACCCACCCACTCATATCACCCACCCATACACACATACCCTTCATCCACCCATATACATCCCCTACCCCCACCCTCCCACTTACCCTCCCCACCCACACACACCCTAACCCAGCCATACACATCTCACACCCACCCCCACACCATGCCCCACACACCACACCCGACCCCACCCAAACCCAGTGATCACCCTTCCTTATTAACACACATCTCCCCACAAACACCACCCATACCCCATCCCACCACAAACACACCCACCCAGCCACATCCACACACCTCCAACACCCAGCCAAACAATCATTCCCCCAACCACATGTCCCCCCCACCAGACACACACCACGCCACCAATCAACAAACCCACCAACCCACACTACACCATTCCCCACCACCAAACCCACACAACCCCCACCCACCAACACCCATATATTTCCTACCATCCACCCAAACACCCCCACCACACACACATCCCTCACCCACACCACATCCACACCAACCACAAGAGCCCTTCACCCAGCCACACTTCCCCCCCCTCCCCCCCCCCAACACATATTCACACCCTAACGCACCATCCCCCACCCACCACACATCCCCCCCACACACACATCCCCCCCACCCACACACATCTCCATACCCATGCATACATCTCCCACCCATACACACATCCCCCACCCACACATCCCCCTACACACACTCCCTCCACACATACATCCCCTACACACACATCCCCCGCACACATACGTCCTCCACACACACTTTCTCATATCTAGACACATACATGATGCCTCACATAATCATTTAAACTAGTATGAACAAACTCACACTTTACACACACATACACTGACGATTGTCGTGAGCATTCTCACAAAAATTGTAAAATAATTTAGAAACAATTGTGCATATACATTGTGTAACGTTAAAAAAAAATAGTGATGCAATTCAATTCTCTCTTTTTTTTTTCTTTTTTACACACACACACACACTCACCCACTCACTCTCTTACTCTCTCTCTCTCTCTCTCTGTGACTCGCTCACTCACTCTCTCACACACTCTCTCTCACTCTCTCTCTCTCACTCTCTCTCTCACACACACACACACAAACTCTCTCTCACTCACAATCACTCTCTCTCTCTCACTCACTCTACAGTTATGTACATGTGTTCATATTAAACATGCTGCATTCAAGTGGCATTCAAAATGATGATATGAAAAATGAAAATTCACAAAAAATATAGAATAGCATGTTACATAACATGTGTGCGCTCAGTTATCTCCCTTTTTTCTTACACAGACACACACATTCTCACACTCATTCTCTCTCTCTCTCTCTCTCTCTCTCTCTCTCTCTCTCTCTCTCTCTCTCTCTCTCTCTCTCTCTCTCTCTCTTTCTCACTCTCTCTGTCTCTCTTTCTCACTCTCTCTGTCTCTCTCTCTCACTCACACTCTCTAACTCTCTCACTCACTCTACAGTAATTTACATGTGTTCATATTAAACATGATGCAATCAAGTGACATTCAAAATGATAATATGAAGATGAAAAGACACATAAAATATGTAATAGCATGTTGCATGACATGTGTGCGCTCAACTCACTATCTCTGTTTCTCTCTCTGTTTCTCTCTATGTCTCTCTCTCTCTCTCTGTCTCTCGCTCACACACACACACACACACTCACAAACATGACTCACTAACACATCCATTCTCCCACTGTCTCTCTCGCTCGTTCACTCACTCTCTTTCTCTCACTCGCTATTTCCCTCATTCACTCACTCTCTCCATCTTTCATTCACTCTCTCTCACTCACACACAGACAGACACATGCCTTCACGCTATCACTCAATGTTTCATTCGCTCTCTCTCTCTCATCCTTTCGCACTCACTCACACTCTTTTTTACTCTATCTCACTCACTCTCTCTCACACACACACACTCTCTATCACTCATTCATTTGCTGACACACACTCACTCTCTTTCTCACACAGTCCCTCACACACACACACTCACTCACTCTCTCACTCACTCATTCACCCTCTCATTCACTCCCTCACTCACTCACTCTCTTTCTCACACAATCCCTCAAACACACACTCACTCACTCTCTCACACATACACACATGCATGCATGCATGGACAAACACATTCCCTCACATTTTCTCGCTTACTCTCTCTTCCAAACACACACATGCACGTGTGCACACACATTCTCTCTCTCTCTCTCTCTATCTCTTTCTCTCTCTCTCTTTTTCTCTCTCTCTTTCTCTCTCTCTCTCTCTCTCTCTCTCTCTCTCTCTCTCTCTCTTATGTGGGTGGGTGAGTGTGTGCAGGTTAGGAGATGGTGGGGGATGTTTGTAGGTGTGGGCTCGGGATCTGTGAGTGGGCTGGGGGAGATGGGAGATTATGTGGGTGGGTGCGGAATTTGTGTGTGGGTAGGTGCGGAATATGTGAGTTGACGGGGAGATGTGTGTGTGGCTGAGGAATGTGTGTTTGGCTGGGTGGGTGGAGGTGTGTGGGTGGAGGAGGATATGTGGGTGAGTGATTGTTGGTGGGTAATGTGACGGGTAGAGGATATGTGAGTGGGTGGGGAGATGTGTGTAGGTGGGGGATGTGTGAGTTATTTAATGTATGTGTGCTTGGGGTGTGGGTGGATGAGATGTATGGTGGGTGAGAGGTGTGTGTGGGTGGGGAGATGTGTAGCTGTAGGGATGTGGTGGATGGGTGGGGGAATGTATGTGTGTGTGGGTTATGTGTGTGGTTGGGTGGGGGAGTTGGAGTGAATGGGGGATGTGTGGGTGGGTGGTGGATGTGTCTCATAACATAGTAATATGCATTGTTTATGTTTACAAAATTCATGTGACAATGTTTTTTCCTATGCACTGTTGATGAAAGAAAGCTGAGTGAGTGGAAGGGCCGAATGTAAGACGGGCCTGCGTGCCCAATTTGTTACCCTTTGAAAATAAAGTCTGTTCGTTGTTCTCTCTCTCTCTCTCTCTCTCTCTCTCTCTCTCTCTCTCTCTCTCTCTCTCTCTCTCTCTCTCTCTCTCTCTCTCTCTCTCTCTCTCTCTCTCTCTCTCTCTCTCTCTCTCTCTCTCATACACACACAAATAGTTAACAATTATACTAGTAGGGGAATTATGGTGGCATATAGTCAGTATACAATGTAAGACATGTCAACATGATAAAGATGCTTGCAGATCTACAAATTGAAGAGAAAGACCTTAGACTTGTAAACAACATATATTGGAAACAACAAGCTGCCATAAGGATTGATTCTGAAGTAGGTCAGTATCAGCCTATTAAGAGAGGTGTGAGACAGGGAAGTGTAATGTCTCCAGATCTTTTTTTCCCTGTACAGTGAAAATATTTTCATAAATGTAGAAGATATGAATGCAATCATCATTAGGGGACATAATATCAATAACATTAGATATGCAGGTGATAATACAGTCTTGACTGCAGACAATAAGCAGGCTCTGCAACATTTAATAAATGCGGTTGTTGACCACAGTGAACAACTAGAGATTATGGTCGTCACTAGGAAGAACGATATTCCACAATGTAATATACAAGTAAATTCTTAAACAAGTGAATAGGTACAGTTATCTCGGAACAGTCATAACATCTGATGGGAGATGCCTTGAATAGATTAGAACAAGAATCGCCATGGCGAAGGTTGCCTTTTGCAAGATGAAAAACATACTGACCAATAAGAAGATGTTAATTGAAACGAGAAAAATAGTGTTGAGGTGCTACATTGAACCTGTACTCTTGTATGAATGTGAAGCGTGGACAATGAGACAAGCTGAAAAACATCTGAAGGCTGTGGAAATGTGGTTTCTGAGGAACATGCAAAGAATATCATAAACAGACAGAAAAACCAATGACCAAGTCCTACAAGAAATAAATGACAATCGTACACTAATTAGAAAAATTAAACGTAGACAGTCAACATTTTTTGGTCAAGTTATGAGAAGAAAAAAATTGGAGAACTTGATAACAACTGGCAAGATCAAGGGGAAGGCAGAGAAGTAAATATCTGATACCTGGATGGCTTGGCCACATGGTATGGTCAAGACAAGAACACTGAGCTGATCCACGACTCTTGTGATTGAGTGTGATGGCAAATCATGCCTGCCCATGCTTATCGGCATGGCACATGATGATGATGATGGTACAACATTTTAGAAAACATTTGTCTTCCCTATGGCAACATAGGAATCATGGGGAAATGACAAGTGATAGAGAAACTTTTCAGTTGGCCCTTTAAGAGGGTGATGTTCTGCAAAGGACCTACAACAAGATAATATAATGTCACTGACTGGGGGTAAAAACATGAATACAACAATGCAGTGATGTATATCACAGGTGCATGCATTTACACTGTCATATCCTACCCTTTATTGGATTTCTCTTTCTCTTATGATCATTGTTCTGTTCATTTAAAAACTTTTGATAAAACATCCCTTGAGCATAAGGGCAGAGCAAATCACAATGTACAAAGTCTAGTTGATACAGAAAATGTGAGAGGTTATGAAGTCCTGCTTGGCTTATGCTCATATTCTGGTGCGTATGATAGACAGGAACCTTCATGCTTTAGAAATTAACTTCTGACAGCTAGTACATGCCAGTCACACCATTGTTCAATGTCCATATTATTTAATACACAAGCAGGATTACACACTGTGACACACAGAATACAAGACACAGCAGCTTTTTATCTAAATGGTCAACAGCAATCTTATACAACCTTTAGGTACCTCAACTATCCCACAGAAAAGGGTCTTTGAGTTGTAATACTTAGCTGTTACTCTACAAAGAATAGGTACTAAGGTGTTCCAACCTTTTTATAGGTTCTTGTTCAACTGCTGCACACTTCTGGGTAATTTTTCTCTGACATGTGCTCACAGTTTTTCATGTAAACACTAACTCTTCACTGCTTGGCTATCACACAATCTATCCTTCACATTTTTCTTCTCTCTCACATGCAGGAATGCATGTATGCAACACTTGCACACACAACACAAATATACATATGTACGCAAAACAACAGATTAGTTAGTTATGTGCTCACAGCTTTTCATGTAAACACTAACTCTTCACTGCTTGGCTATCACACAATCTATCCTTCACATTTTTCTTCTCTCTCACATGCAGGAATGCATGTATGCAACACTTGCACACACAACACAAATATACATATGTACGCAAAACAACAGATTAGTTAGTTAGTTAGTTAGTTAATTAGTTAGTTAGTTAGTTAGTTAGTCAGTCGACAGATCATCCTCATTGTACATCGAACCATTCAGTCCATAAGTGCTCAGATCCCCTCCTCAGCAAATCCCCCAGCGTGTAGCGGCTCACGACACCAGTTCTATGTTGGTTTATCAATCTTCTTTGGCTTCCTGCATAGTGTTCTTGTTTGGCCACACCTCTTTTAACTTGCTGTTCTCGCAGCCTGACCATGGTTGTAGATTCCCAGTCATCGCTTGGTTCTCGTAAACGACTTACTTCTCATAGAGCATTCAAAATGTCTGCCTGGTCCATGGCTCGTCCACCTTCCACAGTAGCCCTACTTGCAAGCCTGCCAGCCTGCTCATTCCCTTGTATGCCCGCATGCCTTGGCATGAAGATAAAACTAATCTTTGCCAGCCGAGACCGCTTCAGAGACTGCAGCCACTCTCTTCGGACCCACCCCTTTTCTATCCTCCTGAGTGTGCTCTTTGAGTTGCTAAGTACACATGCCCGATTGAATGTCTGTGTCTCAAGCCATGTTATTGCTTTACTTACTGCCATGACTTCCATAGTCAGGCTGCATGTGGTCAAAGCAAAAGTGCCAGACTCTTCCTTCACAATTTTCCCTCCGGCTTGAGCCGTAAAAGCTCATGAACTTCTCACTCCTTGGACAATCGACCCATCCGTTTAAGTGACAGCATCATCCTCTAAAGAATTCTTGAAGATCAGAGCCTGTACTTTCGCCTCCACAGCAGCTGGATTTTCTTGTCTGCATTTCCTGTCTAGTTGGATCCAGACTGAAAAGGATGTACAGAACTCTGTTGGTACTTGTACCCACTCTTCACCAGGTTCTAAGTCCTCAAGTGAATACACCTGCTGAAGAATGTCTTCGGCTTGAGCCATCCACGACTTTCCTCTTTTTAACCTGCTGCCCTTTACCTTCTTAATCTCGCTATGCAGTGGATGTTGTGTGTTTGTGTTGACTCTGAGATAGGCACGTGCTTGGCAGATTTGTAATCTGTCCTTCGTGGTTGGAAAAACAAGAAAGTAGCGCATCACCCTGCATGCTGTATCTCTTGTACATCCAAGAATGATGCGCATAGCTTCATTCTGTATCCTTTCCATCCTTTCTATTTGCTTATGGCTGAGAGTCAGGATGCCATCGCATACTTCAGAACAGAAAGGACCAGACCCTCGTAAAGAAGACATAGATGGTGCTGCTGACAGTTTGCCGGTGCCATCACCCGCATTGCAGCCAAACCCCGCTTGGCCTTTGTTATGACCTGGTTTACGTGCTCAGTATAAGCTAGGCTATGATCAAATCGTATCCCCAGGTAATTTATTGCCTGCGTTCTTTCCACCGTCTGTGAACCCAGATTTACACTTAGCATTGGGGTGTTGACAATTTGGTTATTTAAAGAGAACCATGTCACTGTTGCCTTTGTTGGGTTGACCATTGCCCCAGCTTCAACACACCAAGTGTTTATGCAATTGAGTTTGGTTTGTAGTTGTACAGCAACCTGCTCTCTGTCCTTACCCTGACGATACACTAAAACATTGTCTGTATACGACATGTCCTTCCCGGTACTGTGATTTGCTCGCTGGTGATTCTCACAGTGTAGGCGTTGAACAGCACCGGAGATAACGGTGATCCCTGTGGTAGGCCAAGATATATTGTTGTTGGTTCTGAAGTCCAACTGCCGCATCTAAAACTACTTTCCGTTGGAAGAGGGCTGCAGCAAATCCATCTAAGGAGGAAAGGACTTATCTTGAGTTCAAGAAGCTGAAGCATTAAAAAATCCAATGGTACTCTGTTATACGCGTCCTCAAGATCAATCGCGGCAGCAAATGTTTCAATGCCTGAGTGGAAACCTTTATAGACATCAGGGCAAAAACTGCTGCATTGGTCCAGGTTTCTCTTTTTGGACAGTACCTTCCAAAAGTAGGTGGGAAAACACCTTGCTTCTCTAGCTGGCCTGATATTTTCCTGGCAATTAACTTCTCCAGCAGCTTGCCTATTGTGTTCTGCATGGTTATTCTTGATATCCTTGAATTTTTGTGGTTGTCTTTGCCAGGCTTTGACAAGGGAATCAGAAAGCTGTGTAACCACTCCTCCTTGATGCTAGCACTCCCTATACTGTTGTTGTACATGTCTGCTAGTTTCTCTAGTTCGTTGTCGGTACACATCAATCAATCAATCATGTGCCATGCCGGAAAGCGTGGGCGGTCATGGCTCGCCATTTCACTCGATCACTAGTGTCGTGGATCAGCTCAGTGTTCCTGTCTCGTCCATGCCATGTGGCCAAGCCATCCAGGTATTTTCCTCTCGGTCTTCCTCTTGGTCTGTTCCCCTCGATCTTGCCAGTTGTCACTAAGTTCTCCAATCCATTTCTTCTCATAACATGTCCAAAAAATTTTGACTGTCTACGTCTAATTTCTCTAATCAGTTTACGATGTTCATTTGTCTCCTGTAGTACTTGGTCATTGGTTTTTCTGTCTGTCCATGGTATTCTTTGCATTTTCCTCAGAAACCACATTTCTGCAGCCATCAGATGCTTTTCAGCTTGACTGCTCATTGTCCAAGTTTCACATCCATACAAAAGAACAGGCTCTATGTATCTCCTCAACACTCTTTTTCTCGTTTCAATTGACATCTTCTTATTGGTCAGAATGTTTTTCATCTTGCTAAAGGCTACTTTCGCCATGGCGATTCTTGTTCTAATCTCTTCAAGGCATCTCCCATCAGATGTTATAACTGTTCCAAGATAATTGTACCGATTCACTTGTTGAAGAATATTTCCATTTACTTGTATATTACATTGTTGCACTTCTTCCTTCTTCTTCTTGATGTCATATATTATGCCATCTGGCCCTGGAGCGCTGTTTTTTGATCGTTGAAGCACAGTCTTGATTTATTTCACTGTCACTGTCTTCATCTGAAATGTTCTGAGCCTTGCACCTATCTGAGTTGATCTCCTTGGCAAGATTTCGGCCTCTCATGTCTGTCTGGTTGCTCTGCTCTAGATAGCGTTCAAAGAGGGCTTTGCCCTTGTTCTCGTCAGTCCTCTGCCAGATGAGGTCAGCACCTTGGAAGTCAGGAATGCTCTTATTCTTGACTACCCCACTCTTGCTTTTATGTAGTCGCCAGAACAATTTCAGTGACTTGTCTGTGCAAGCAAGGTTCTCCTTTGGTGCTCGATGGTAGGGTCATCCATGAAAGCCTTCAGTGGCAACATCCTGGTTCTCCTCTCTGAGTGTCAGACCTTGTGTATAGCCAGCCTCTGCTTCAAGAATGGCCTGTATTGTCATGGCAAATAGTATCAGTGAAATTGACGAGGGTGAGAAAGAGTAAGCTTAAGTTACTGTATTGGGGAAGTGTTTCAGGAGCTATTTTGTGGTAGATATAGAAAGCCTATACCTATTTTACCATTTCCCACTCCCATTTACATCATTCTCATCTTCAGCAAGAGGCTCTTTCTGCAGATCTTGTCATGGGCTTGTTGGAGGTCAATACAGCTATTAAGCTCTTCTTTTCCTGGAATCCTTCAACTACATTCTATGTTGACCAGAACAGGGTGTAATTTGTATGACACTTGCGACTAAAGCCTTCTTGATTGTTACCAAAGAGATTGTTACTTTCAAACCCCATGTACAATCTGTTGTTTACCATTCACCCAACTAATTTGCCTAAACATGAGGTGAGGGAAACAAGCCTATAACTTTTTGGAAATCCTGGTGGGTTAGGGCATCAAGAGTAAGGGAGCACCACAGAAATTGTTTGTGAAATTGTCTACAATATAGTGCAAAATTGCAAATGGTACAGATGAATCAAGTTCAACAACAAAAACAGCATAGTTACAATCACAATATGTGTGTGTTGTTGTTCTTAAGCCAGCAGAATGCAACTATGACTACCTCCATCTCCATTCTTAGCTAAATGTGGTATTAAGCCGGATTTTACTTTATTAAACACCGTTCTTTAACCTTCACTATGAACACCCAGAACTTCTTTTGCTTCTTAGCACAGAGCCATCCTTGTAAAAGAGTATGTTGTCTAGGCGTGAATTATCATGAATCAGTTGTTGCACCTCCCATTTAATGCAGCCTGTTGGCCACTCAGTGCACTCGGAATCCGTTGTGATTATGACCCTGCACAGGTCTTGGCTTTTCCTCTGGCATTCTGACCCACTCCTCATCTCTATTAATGTTCTCAAGCATGCACACTTTTCTGATTGTGTCCCCTGCCTCAGCCATCCATGATTTTCTTGTTATCACCCTGTGGCCCTTAACTGTGTCCAGGACATCATGATAGGGGTGTTTCTTGTCTGCGACCACTTGGAGATATGCTTTAGCCTGCAGCATCTTGGGCCTGTCCGCAATCCTTGGAAAAGTTAGGATGATCGCGTACACACTGTCAGTGTGTCCCTTGTTCTTTCCGGGGTCATCCAAATATAAGGGACGTTCATTTGAAATCCATTCATCCCCATTCTTTCGTCACACGCAGAATACACAGTTGACTCGTCGCGCTATCGAGAACAAGTTGCATAATCGGAAGCCGGCCACATGTTAGAAAATGGCACGTGGCAAGGGTAACTCCAGAAGACACCCAACGTTTAAAATGAGCAGCATGGAAGCCGCCAAGACTATCAAGATGATGCAAGAAGAAAACGTGTCTGCTAGCCGCAGCACAACGTCAGAACCTGGAGAAACATTAAAGGATGCTACCACTTCTACACCAGATGAATCCGCTCCCATCGCTCAACCGACGTCAGAGACTACAACTTTAACTGAAGCGAGCAGCAGCCATGAAGTTGTCAACAGTACCAAGATGAAGCAGCCCAGTTTACCAAAGACCTCCACATCAGAGGAAACCACAACAACTGAGGACTTCACTAGCAAATTACTGCTAAAACAGACAAACGTGGGAGAAGCCAAACTGTTGGAGCTATCAACAGACAAGATAATCAGTATGTTGGAAAACGAGCTGGGAGGAAACAGCATCTACCAGCTGCGCAAGACACCTGATGGAGTAGTGGTCTCCATCAACAAAAACCCAAAGTCCACAGCACTTATGCAGAAGATTGCACAAGGAGAGAAGGCCAACATCAAGCTACCCCAAGGCATCACGGTAGAAGCCACCCGACACAGCATGATGAAACGATGGGTCATTAATTGATTGATTGATTGATTTAGGAATCGACATCACAGCAATCGGGGCATTCCCAAAAGCGCTCCGTCCCCATCCTCAGCAGCCAGCAAAGAGTTCCAACACTAATAGTACCAGTAGCAATCTGATTATATGTCTGTCTCGCCTTTCCTCTGAGCGTTGAGCGTCGGCCAGATCCCCTCGTCACTCCTCGCTGTCTCATTCTTGCCAGATCATGTTAATCCATTTGCTCCTCCGAGGTGTGCAAGTGCTCCCACAAGGCCGCAACCACGTCTGCCTTGTCATGTATCAATACTCCACCAAGTTCTGCAGAGCCAGCCAATCTGTCCGCCTGTTCATTTCCCAGCACACCGGCATGCCCCGGAGAAAAGATCCAAGCAATGCTTGTCACCCGTGACCTCCGAAGCGAAGCAAGCTACTCCGCACGAAGCCTGCCCGTCCTCACCCTCGTCAGCATGCTTTCTGAGTCAGTTACAATCACGATGTGTGTGGGTGTCGTATTCTCCATCCAGCAGAGAGCCGCAGTGACCGCCTCCACCTCCATTCTTAAGCTGGATGTTGTGGTATCATATGCCAGGCTCTCCTGCCCCAAATGTCGACCATTGGCTTTGGCTATGAACCCCCAGCCACTTTTCTCACCTCTTGACACCGAACCATCTGTGTAGATAATCACATCACTCGAGTGAGCATTGTCCTGAATTAGTTGCTGGATTTCCACTTCCATGGCCCCTGCTGGCCACTCCCTGCACTCCCGGCTTAATGTGATTATAACTCTGCACTGCTCCGCTGGCACTCTGACCCACTCCTCTCCATGCCTAATGTTCTCCAAGGGGCACACCTGTCTGATGGTATCCTCTGCCTGAGCCATCCATGATTTCCCTCTTATCAGTCGCTGACCCTTAACTGCGTCCAGCGCCTCATGCAGTGAGTGGTCTGTGTCTGCAGCTACTCTGAGGTATGCCTTCGCCTGCATCACCTTGAGCCTACCAGCAACACTCGGCAGACCAAGGATGTAACGCATACACACTACTGCAGTCTCACCGGTGTTCTTTAATGTGTATACGAGCAAGATTGCAAACCTAGAAGCACCAGGGGTTGGAAGAATACTAACTTTTGCAGATGATATTCTTGCATATAGGCAGGGGAGAGATAGGGAGCAAACAGCCCAGGAGCTACAGGCGACAGTAGACAAAGTGATTGATTGGTGCACTGAAATGAGTGCTGTCATCCACCCGGAAAAGGCGGCTGTTTTGTGGTGCTCTCTGGAGAACAGGATTGTGAGAGCTGATGTCCCAAGCTTCACGAGAGAAGGTAGAAATGTCAGCAGAGAGAACAAACTGAAGTATCTGGGGATCACATTTGACAGGAGCCTATCCTTCAAGGACCATGTGGAGACGGTTGTGACAAGATCTCAAAAGGGACTCAGTGCACTTAAAACTATGGCTGCAATGGACACAGAGCAGAGAATGCTTTTCACACTATACCAGCACTTGATCCTCTCAGTAATTGATTATGGATTAGGTCTGCTCACTGTCTCAGAGAGTCAGCTGGTGAAGTTAGAGCGCATACAGAACGAAGCTATGTGGGTCATTTTGGGATGCACTAGAGACACCCCAGTAGTGTGTGTGGGTCATTAAATGAGTAAAGACCCATCTCACCAACGACCAGATCAGGGAGATGCTGACAAGGAAGAACAAGAAACTCAAAATCACCAGCGCTGAAAGGATCATCGGCAAGAATAACATCCCCTCCACAGTCGTCATCGTAACATCGGAGGACCGAGGGATCCCTCAATTCCCTGATGCTAATTTTCATGTTATGATCCTAATGATTCAGATGCAGTAATTACCATTAATAGTTAACAGACCAGACACAATCTTCATGGTGACTTGAATAACTTGACAATTTCAACAGTGGGCTGTGCGCTAGTAATATTTTCAACCATGTTGGTTTATACCATGCAATACTAAATTTATCTCATTCATGCTTTTAAGACTTGATATTAAGTGTTAAAGAGAAACAGGACACAGTTGCACATTTCATATCTCAACTGACACGTCTTGCACAAATGAAGCTCATCTCTAGAATATTAATTCTAAGATATTGTCAAAAGTCATATTTTCTCCTACTGGTATTTATTTTCGGGTGCAGGTTGAGATCCCTTAATTGATTCAGTGTCAACCGCCACTTGGTTGACAAATAGTCTAAACGCTGGGGCTCCTTTGCCACTTTAGTGACAAGATCTTGGCAGTCCATTAATTGTTTCATTTGGCGTATCTTCCATAATTTTAATGCCCGATAAATAACGTTTCACACCGGAAGAAGGTTTTTAGTTTTGAAACAGCCCATGAGACAAAGAAAATATCTAAGCTTTGTGAAGGAATTCTTAGTTTTAAGTTATGGTTAATTTTCCGACTTTAGAAATGGCAAAGGCCTTGGTTTTCGGCCTTGCATATTTACATTAGATAATAGTTTTAAACAATGTTAGATTATAGTTATTCTGATTTAAAGGACTTTGTGAAAGATTCTAAACTGATAGCACGTTGTTAATGTGGTTATTCAGTTAAAATGAATTATTTAGCAGCCATTCAGAATGGGGAAAAAAAACTAACCATGAAAGTTCGTCATCATGTTCACTTATGCTCGCACTAATGGGCCACTCTTGTGCCTCCAAGTTGGCTATGCCTAGCACAAATAGGCTGAAGAATATTTAAATAATTAAATTTAAAAGAATAATAATTATAACTAAATAAAAAATAGTGTACATATTGTTTTTCAGTAGAAAACAGTCAAAACCTGCCTCATTTTTCCTGACATTTTCCATTTTGTGTGGTAATGATGCACTTCAAAATTTGATGTTTTAATTGTGTTTTATTGGTGTTATGGAGCAATTGAAGTGATATTCCTGAAGGAAAGTGGTGTATGTATCATAATTCAGTAAATTTCATTGGATTGTTATCAGCGATTTAGATGTAGCGCCTTAGTAAGTGGAAATTTCACATAATTGTCACCCCTGTCTATATTTTTTTCAAAAACATCTGCTAGAAATATCATTATATTTCTTACCTATAGTAATAGTAGCAATACCAGCGTGTCCTTTGTGCAATCGTCTTTAATTGGATATATAATACAATATATCTGCTACCAATTTAACCATTTTTATACCATTATTGTGACACACCCCTACTTCCCATTTTCTGCCATCAGTTTCTGCTTGGGCCAAACTCACATTTTGTATGGCACTGAATCAGTTAACTTGTCAGAATCTGCCGGGCAGGCAACCACTTTATCAGAGGTGACTTATTAGCACCCAGATCCCAAAAAGAAAACTCTGGAAAAATGTCTTGTTTGCTGATAGAAGAAACTGTTCCTGGAAACTTAAGAAAGCAGTCAATAATTGGCTCATTGAATAGCTGCTCTTGTTACCTCCAGAAGTGAGAAAGAGGGATTAAAATATTCAGGATAAGCTTGAGGCAAAAAAGCTGCATAGGCAAGGTACATCCATGACATATCCCCTCCTGGAAAAATATACTTGAACCCCCACTTACAGGTATGTAAAGGCATGTAAAGCACTTAAGCTACAAAAACATTTACATACAGTTAGAAATATGGAAGAATTATGAGTTTATCAATGTGTTTATTACGTTTCATTATGATTCAATAAAATGAGATGAATCGATGATTTTAGCTGATCATGTTGCTGTGTTATGAGTGGATGGTGTATAGTCAAATGGAAAGTATAAAATATACTAAACTTTACTTATGATCAACTGACAAGGCCTTTAGGGCATGCTTCCGGTGAGACGCATTGCACTTTCAGCTTGTAGAGGATTCCCAATGGGTCCTTACTCGAGGATCAGCCATTCCATTATGTGAGTGGATTGCTGACTGTCCTTGGCTCCTATGAGAGCTGAGTTTATAACCGGAAAATTCTGCTGCAAGATTCCTTACTAAAGAACAAGATGATACATGGGTAAGTTAATAAGTAAGTTACAAATGGCTGTAGAAAAATATCTAAATATGATAACTTGAAGCTAGTTTATTTTTATACATACATTGTCCCTTTATTTCTCAACATAATTTCCACCAACATTGATGCACTTATCCCATCATTTTATCAGTCCTCCCAAACTGTCTGCATAGATCTGTGTGCTCTGTTTCATTTACCTGCCATCCCACAGAACTGTGTGACTTACTTATTGACTTGCCCTGGTGACTTTTTCTACCCAGATATGCACCGCTTCACGCGACAAACATTTGTCAGCATAAACACTGAAACCCCACCTTGGCGGGAGACATTTTGCAAATGACGCCGATGTTGAATGTGAAGTGAAAACATGGTTTAGAAAACAGAGCACGCAGTTCTGTGAAGTCGGTTTGGGAGGACTGATAAAACGATGGGATAAGTGCATCAATCTGTCACTGTCAAAAAAACAAAACTGTCATTTACTGCCAATATAGTACCTTGTGGTGTGGCAGAGGGGTCTTTGAGCCTGAGAAATTAAGGCTGCGTGGCTAGTGCAGTCAGCACGAACTGTACAAGTTAGGATGTTCTTTTTGGCCCCGACAGAAAAAAATCCCACACCTTACCGAGGATTCGAACCTGGGTCTCCAGATTGAGAGTTGGCATAAATTATGTTGGGAAATAAAGGGACAATGTATGTATAAAAATAAACTGGTTTCAAGTTGATATAATATTTAGTTATTTTTCTACAGCCATTTGTGACTTACTTATTAACTTACTCCCATAATATCTCACCAAAATGGCTTCCCGGGTATGCTATACAAGCCGTTTGTGTCCCCATCTTTGTTGGCAATCTCCATAGTTTTAAATTCTGTTTTCGACTTCGAGGTGATTTCAGTCTTTCCCCTTTTCACTTCAGAAAATTACCTATGTCCAGTCTTCTTTTAACTCCTCCCCTTATTTCATTTTGGACTAACTTTCACCTGTCAATCAATTTTGACTGACGCCACACTTATTCTATAACACCCTTTGTTTCTATGCTCAGCAATTGTATGACTTTAAGACATCTTCTCTCTTTAAAACGTCACTTAAAAGTTGACAGGGTTGACGTCATTGTACCGGGTTTTTATCCCATATGGCTCGGTCTCTTTCTGCAGCATGGAAAGCGTCGCACAAAGCATGAACTCTGTAGCTCCAGCGACGACCCACGGGAGTCTCCGAAAAAATTCACTCGTTAACTGAAGGATGCGGCCCAGAATCAAACCCACAACCTTTGGAGCCCGACTCAAACGGCTTGACCACTTTGCCACAGAGACTCCCAATCTTCTGTCTACACTTGTTTTCCCTGTCTGCATTTCTTTATCTCCATGTTGCACATAGGCACTGGACAGTGGCTCCTACAACTGCTGGTTGGCAATTTCATACATTTTCCCAGCTGCCAATCTCTGCTAAGTCTGGACATTAGGTATTATCACGTGGTTTTTAGCATAAAGTGAAGCAGGAAGCTTACACCTCTCTGTTTCCTTTCTCTGCAGTTTTCCAACCATTGTTAGAAAACAGCCTTCATGTTGGTGTTGGCATATCTACTGGCGTAAAATTGCGTCATAACATTGATCGCGTGGAGCAGCATTATGAAGTTGTAATT
Organism: Cepaea nemoralis; assembly: GCA_014155875.1. Taxonomy (NCBI): domain Eukaryota; kingdom Metazoa; phylum Mollusca; class Gastropoda; order Stylommatophora; family Helicidae; genus Cepaea; species Cepaea nemoralis. The sequence goes on from JACEFZ010005141.1 coordinate 1,933,963, forward strand.
TATATCTTCTCATGCCTCCTTCATTTGTATTTCTTTCTTGTGGAATTAGAGATGTATTCTGGTGCTACCGAGGCGTTTCATCACAGATATCATACAGAACAATTCAACTGTCTAACTAAGATATACAAAAATCTTGTAAAACAAGTTTTCACAAAACAACAGAGGTGATCAAGCTTGGACATTGAGACCTATATTCACAATTGGCAATGATGGAGGAGATTAATCTTGGTTCCTTAATTTGGCATACATTGTAGCCTCCAACCCCCCAGAAATGGATCTTCCTATCTTAATGATCTACCAAGAAAAGGATTTTCCTTCCAGTCCAGACTTTGTAAGTAAATAACCTACAATAGTGGTGCGCCACTAGTAGACCTGGATATATAGTGTCTACACTCTTTTGCATCCACTTGGCATTCTTCTTCTTCTTCATCTTTCGTTCGCTTGAAATATGTCTATAACTGCAATGTTGTCTCTTGTATGAATTTAACTGTCTTTTTTAGGTCACACAGCGGTCCATAGAGTTTATCTTCAGAAGATTTGCCTAGATATGTTATATTTTGGGCAGTCTTGGAGTATGTGCTCTGCTGTCTGCGACGCCAGTCCACATGTGCACATAGCTGTTTCACCAATCTTGAATTTTGTATACATGTGGTTGCGTAATCTATTGTGTCCTGTTCTGTGACGCAGAATAATGACTTGTTCTGGTCTGTCCATAATGTGGTAGTCATCTTGAGCAGGTTTTGGTGGCTTTCTAACTGGTTTTATCATTCTTTTCTTTTGGTGGTATGTAACGGGCACATCAGGCTGATCTTCTTTGGCTCCTTCCTTAGCCAATTGATCAGCTCTGTCATTTCCGGATACTCCACAGTGGGATGATATCCACTGTATGGTGACCTTATGCTGACTGCTAAGTTCAGAAAGTATGCTAAGTTCAGAAAGTAGTGTCCTTGGTACTGGCAATTTCCCAGACAGGAGCACCTCGAGTACTAATTTTGCATCTGTCAATAGCACCACAGGTTGTGTACCATTGCTGGTATTTAGTAATTTCTCTGTTGCTATCTTGATTACCTCAATTTCAGCATCATAGTTATGGCAGTACTTTCCTGTCGGTACTCTGGCTGCCTAGTATTATTTGGGTGTTCTATGTACACTCCCGCGCCTCCATTTCGAACAGCATTTTGTGCTGACCCATCTGTGTAGACTCGGATCCAGAGCTCCTGTGGGTATTCGTCATCAAGGAAGCTGAGAGTGGCTGTTCTGCGCTGCACACTGTTCTGTTCTTCCTTGTCAAATATTCCTCTCACTTTTGTCTGGATTTGTAGTGATAGTCTATTTTCATCTTTCCATGGAGTTTGCTCTGGAATAGTTGTTAGGGGGATACCAACTGTGGGCAGATCGGTGGTTTCTCTGTAGAGTCGTTTGGCCTGGTGGATAAAACTACTTCTTTTCAACCGCCCTATAGCTAGGTTTTCAAATATTCTTCATAGGGTGGCCTGGCAAGCTGAGGAATTTTCTGCTTGTATTAGCGTTTTTGTATCTCTGCACTCTCTCGGTGCTTATGTCCTCCCCATCTTCTCCATTTCCACTATAGAGGTTGATCTCATCTCTCCTATGGTGACTCTAAGTGCTTGATTTTGCACCTTGTCCAGCTCTTGTAGTGTGGTTTTTGATGCCGAACACCACACAGTTGACCCGTATTCCAGGTGTGGTCATATGCTCTGTTGATAAACTTTGCTAAGTATTTTCCCACTGGCTCCCCATGTGGTCCCACTTAGCTTTCTCAGAATGGTTATTTTCCTTCTGGCGTTTGCTACTGCTTTGTTAATGTGCTTTCTCCATGTCAGCCTGCCATCAAATGTTACTCCAGGGTATATTGGTTCTTTATCTTCTCTTAGGGGCCGCACTGAGTTTGAAGTGCAACAGCTGATCCAGAGCAACACACATCAAGGTGACATAGTCATCTACACCGATGGGTCAGTGGTGAGAAACAGACGTAGTGGCTGGGGCTTTATTGCAAAGGCTAATGGGCGAGTCTAGAAAAAGGAGAGTCTGGCATATGAGACTACGACCTCCAGCATGAGAATGGAGGTGAAGGCAGTAACAGCGGCATTCCGGTAGCTAGAGGAGACTACTGCAACACATGTAGTATTCATTACGGATTTAATGAGTATGCTTAGCAAGGTGGAGAAAGGAATGTTTCGTGTGGAATGGCTCTCGTCGCTTCAGAGGTCACAGATCGTGAGAATTGTATGGATATTTTGCCCTGGCCATGGGGTGTACAAGGGAATGAACAGGCTGATAGGCTAGCAGGGAGGGCATTCTTGGTGGTATTTTGCCTATGGACAAGGCGGAGGTAGGTCGTGCGCTTGTGGGACCAGGTGGAGAAGGCGGCGGAACAGATTGAGAACTCATATTTGGAAAGAATGAGATTGCGGGGGATCGGCAGGGGATCTGGAAGAATATCAAAACTGAGAGGGAAGACCAGGAGAGCTTTTAATCAGATAGCGGTGGGAACGATTAGTAGTATGACTCTTCGCTGGCTGTTGAATGAGGGGACGGAGCACATATGGGAATGTCCTGAGTGCAGTGATGTTGGTTCTTAACTCAACTCAACTCTTAGGGGTGTTCTATTTATCTGGATGATCCTTGCCTTTTGTTTTGGAGAGAGGGTAAATAGAGTGGTGCTGCACTTGTCAGTGTTTATGCTGACACACCATCTATTTGCCCATGCAACAAATGTATCTACAGCTCTTTGTAGCAATCTGGTGGCCACTGATGCATGTTCATTTGTGCTCCATAGAACCAGGTCATCGGCATACATTGCCGCTTTAATTCCATACAGTAGATTAGCAACAAGATAATTAATGAAGATTAGAAAAAGTGTGGGGGACAAGACTCCGCCCTGGGGAATACCGTGACGCAGTAGTATTTTCTTACTCTTGAGTTCGTCTATCTGTACTCTGGCTCTTCTGTTGTGCAAGTATGCTTTCACCCATTTGTACATTCTTCCATTGACTTTGCAGTTCTCAGTTTCTTCAGATCTATCCATGCCGCAAGCATCAGCTTCTTTTCTTGGAATGCATCCTCAATTTCTTGAGAGAGGTAGGTTGTCTGATCTTCCGTAGAGTAGCACTGCCTAAAGCCAACCTGCTGTGGCACAAGGATGTTTTTACTATCCATGTACCACTCCAGTCTGTGATTGATGATGCGCTCCAGTGTTTTGCAGAGACAGCTGGTGAAGCTAACTGGTCTGTAGCTAGAGACAATGGAACTATCTTTCCCTGATTTTAGGAGGGGTATCATGATTGCTTCTCTCCAGGCTTGTGGAACACTGCCTAAGATCCAGCTGTTATTGAAGATCTGCAACAGCTTTGCTTTGGCCTCTGTTCTTAGGTTCCTGATCATTTCATTGGAGATACCATCAGCTCCTGGTGACTTTTTCATTTTCAGTTTTGATATGGCTAGCTCCAGTTCACTGATTGTGATGGGTGCCTCCAGAACCTCAGGTACTATTTCTTTCTGTCCTGTATGTTGCCATTTCTCTCGAATCTCTTGTTGTTTCGCTGGACTAATTTTGGTATTGTTATCTTGTGCGAATGAGTCTGCAAAATGGTCAGCTGCTTGCTTTCTTGTTAAGATGTTTCCATCTTTATGTAGTGCAATTTTTGAGTTTCTCCCTGTGCCCTCATCGTTAAGTTGTTTTATTAGCTTCCACAATTTCCTTGTGTCTCTTTCGAAGTTCAGAGACTCTGTTTTCTCCTGCCAGCTTTTCCATCTAGCCTGCAGCTTGGCCCTTTGAAATTTGGCTTTTGCGTGCTGGAATTTATTGTGGTGCTCTTGGCTGGGTGTGGCCTCTGCTTGCTTTCTACACACTTCTACACCATTATGCAACTGTTCCAGTTCACTACTCCAGTAGGGTTTATATTGTTTACGGGCCTCTCTTGGTACTGTTTCTCACACTGTCTGTAGTATGCATTTCCCAAACTCTTCAACTACATAATTTATGTCTTTCTCAGTGTTCAGGTTTCTAACCAGTATGCTGGTGCGATGCTTGTACATTGCCCAGTCTGCTTTCTTGTAGTTCCACCTCGAGAGGGTGCTGCTTTCACTTTTTTTTTTTATTTTTTGTTGCGTATCCCTTATGGGACGTTGCAGTCAACACCAGCATTTTCAGCTGTTGTTGATGTACTAGGCAAGTGTTACGTTCAGTAGTTTGCCATTGCTTTCTGAACGACCGGCCCCTACACCTTTTTCGAAAAAACCAGCACCACCGTGTTTCGAATCCGGGTATACGGGCTCACAAACCGCGTTCGCAAGCCCTTAGCCACAGAGACCGCTTTCACTTACAAGCTCATTTTATACAGTTAGAAAGTCTGGCCGATGGTCACTGCCACCAAGTTGTTTCCCAACAATTTGTGTAATGTTCCACTCCAGGTCTGGTGAATGAAAAGCCAGGTCAGGTGTAGTTGTAGTGTGCCATGATCTCGAGTAGAAAGTATGTGGGTCAGACGACTTGTTAATCAAGATAATCTATTCTCATCCTGCCAGTCTTCCAGTCTCTCTCTTCTCTGGACCATGTGATCATAGCCCCACCTCTGCGAGTGGCTGTTGAAATCGCCACACACAACCACTTTTTCTTTTAATGGTAGTGTGTCCAGTGCCTGTGGGCGGTCACTTGGACAGTAGTAATTGATCAGATGTAGGTCTGTATTGCCTGTCTTAAGTTTAAGTGTCTGATACTCAGCCCCTTCCATGTAGACTTCGATTTCTGAAGCGATGATGTTATTTTTTAGAAGGGTCACACCTTTTCTCCTCTCCTTTCGGTCAGATTGGAAATACTGGTAGCCTCTGATTTTGAAGGCTACATTTTTGTTGAGGTGAGTTTCTTGCAAGCAACATACGCTTACTTTTTTCTTGGTCCAAGATGTTTTCTAATTCTATTTTTTTGTTGCTGACTCCCTCCGCATTCCAGTGCATTATTTTAAGTCTTTGTTTAGTATGTGCCATGTGACGGGCACACACCAGAAGAAGATACATAAAGGGGAGAAAAGGGATTTCCCAGAAGGACATACCAAACTGAACGATCAGCACGAAAACCAAGGAAACCTTGGACGTCAGAGAACAACAAGTAAACAGACGTTGTGAGATTCTGCTACAGCGCGGATGTGTCTTCGTGAAGCCCGTGTTTGGTGAAGAAATGGATGCGATGATTGCGAGGCTCGGCCAGTAAATAAAAGGAGGAGGAAATCTTTCGAGAATCAATAATCAATGGAAGGACCAAACCTAGACCAATACTGAATTTGGAACGACGAAATAGAAGACTGCGCTTCAAGGTGAAAGGATAGAATAGGGCACTTAGTCATAGACAATAGGTAAACACCGACCCTGCATAAAAGGGCGGTTTACAGTCTAGGAGGCTATAGCCTATTATTGTTATCTAGCACATGATTAAAAGTGTGATGTTGTTCGCTGGATTGCATCAGTCTATTTTCACATTTCGTTCCTGAAGTTCTAAGGTGAGAAGTTATTTTTATTCTGTTGACGAGTCGAAAACAATTGACGTTGATTTTCCATGTTCAATATTAATGGAGTTACGTCAAGGCAGTATGGCCAGCCGTTCTATTCTCAGGTCCCCTGGCTCCACAGTACATCTGAAAAGGACCTCCAGTAGTTGTGGTTGGACCCTTTCGAGACATAGGGCCCGGCACTGCAACAGCCTGGGGGTCCAAAGCAGGGCGAGCACCATAACATTTAGCAGTAGTCGACATATTCCATTTTGCGTAATTGCGTGGCATCCTGATTTCTGTGGTGCGCCTCCTGGCTGGTTGCCTCCATCTTCAGCACCTTTCCTTTGCTAGAACAGACTTTGGTCTCACTCGAGTTTAGATGTGTATGCGCGCACACACGTGTCTGCGCATACATGTACATGCATACACATCTAGAGCATACTGGTTATTTTTCGGCACCAGATTCTCGCCATCGCCTGTTAGTTAAAACAGTTCCACCACGTGAAACCCAGGAGTTGGTCTTTTGCTGCAGAGGTTATGTATTCATGAGCCATAGGGGTATTTAAGCAAGGTTGGGCGCTCACCCCTACACTGCGCCCCGGCTACATAAAGCAACATTTGGAACCGTCCACTTGGCATGATTGCATGCATACACCACACACACATACAACACATATACACACTCAGAGGCAGAAAAATCTTGTAATTGCTGGCAACCTCAAAAGGTCTTAATCCGCTCGTTTAGCCATGCTGCCAGCAGCTGTGCCTCCTTTGATGTTCTGTTGATTAACCAGAGTTGAGTTGAGTCAAGAACCAACATCATTGCATTCAGGGCATTCCCATAAGTGCTCAGTCATCATCTTCAACAGCCAGCATAGAGTTCCAATACAAATGGTGCCAGTTACAATCTTCTTATATGTCTGCCTTGCTTTACTTCTGAGTGACGACTGTCTACCAGATCCTCTGACTACCCCTTGCTCCGCATTCTCTCTAGACCATGATAGTCAATCTGTTCTTCTGCATTATTCACGCACTCCCAGAGGGCCTTCACCACATCTGCCTTGTCATGCATCAAATCTGTCTGCTTGTTCATTTCCTACCACACCAGAGTATCCTGGAGAAAAGATCCACCGAATGCTCACAACCCATGACACCTGAATTGATGCATACCATTCAACATGAAGTATGCCAGTCTTCACCTTTTTTAGCATGCTTTGTGAATGCCACAATCGCACCATGCATATTCAGATTTTCTCCAACCAGTAGAAAGCTGCAGTTACTGTCTCCACCTCTTATTCTTAGACTAGAGGTTGTGGTGTGATATGCCAAGCTCTTTTTTACTAAACATTGGCCATTGGCCTTTTGCTTTTTTGGCCTCTTAACACAGAGCCATCTATATAGATAATCACATCACCAGGGCGAGAGTAGTCCTGAATTAATTGCTGAATTTCTACTTCCGTAGCACCTGCTGGCCACTCCCTACATTCACGTTCCAGTGTGATTATAACCCCACACGTCTGAATTTCTATTCAGCACTCTGACCCAGTCCTTGCCTCTGCCAATCTTGTCAAGTGTGCACACTTCCAGGATGGTATCTTCTGCCCGAGCCATCCATGATCTTCTTCTTAACAGCCTTTGGCTCTTGAATGCATCCAGGTAATCATGCAGGAGGTGTTCCTTGTCTGCAGCCACATTGAGGCATGACCTTGCCTGCAACACTTTTAGCCTGTCTGCAATGCTCGGTAGCCCCAGGATGTATTGCATACACACTGTTGGGGTGTCCCTTGTATACCCCAGAATCACCCTCATGCTTCATTCTGTATGCGCTCTAGTTTCACTAGCTGACTCATTGAGACAGTGAGTATTCCTAGTCCATACTCTACCACTGAAATGATCAAGTGCTGAAAAAGTGGGAACAGCATTTACTGCTCCATGTCCCTTGTCGCCCTACATTTCAGTGCATTGAGTCCCATCTGACACTTTGTAACCACCACTTCAGCATGATCATTAAAGGACAGGTTTCTATCAAAAATGATTCCCAGGTGTTTCATTCTGCTTTCTCTATTCACATTTCTACCATTTATTGTAAGGCTTGAGAAGTCAGCTTTAAGAATCCTATTGTCCAGAGAACACCTCATGACAGATGCCTTTTCTAGGTTAATGACAGCATTCATCTCTGTTTACCAGGCCATCACTTTTGTCCAGTGTCGCCTTCAGCTCCTGAGCTGTTTGATTTCTGTCCCTCCCCTGCCTGTATGCGAGAACATCATCAGCAAATGTTAGTATCTTTCCAGCTACTGCTGCTTTGAGACTTGCAATCTTGCTTGTATATGCATTGAAAAGCGCAGGTGAAACTGCTGACCCCTGTGGTAGTCCGGGGATTATGATACTTGGTTCAGAGGTCCATGTACTCAGCCGGAGAGCCACCACTCTACGAGAATACAGAACACCTGCAATCCAGTTCACCAACCAAGGACAGATTCTTATCTCCATAAAAGCATTCATCAAAATATTATATCTGACTGCTGTTCACGTCCTCGAGATCAAGTGCTGCCACTGCTGTCTCCTTTCTGTTTTGGAACTATTCATAATATTGGGCAAAGTGGCTGCATTTGCCCAATTATCTTTCTCTGGCCGGTAACTTCCCAAACCTTTCGGAAGGAGCTTTACCCTTTCTAAATATTCCTGAAGTTTAGCAGCAACTATCTTCTCCAGTGTCTTTCCAAATGTGTTCTGTAGGGTGATAATCCTGAACCCATTTAGCTTTGAATGATCTTTGCCTGGCTTAGGAAATTGTGTTAAATAGCTGTGCACCCAATCCTGGGGTACTGATGACATCCTAATGCTCAAGTTAAATCAAGCAGCCATATCCATAAGTTCTCCATCACTCATATCCCTCATGTGAGCATACCTAACCTCATTGGGCCCTGGTGTGGTGTTATCAGAAGTCAAAGTTTTCTCACAGTAGTGTTTAGTTATTGGTGCAGCTTCAGATCCCTTACACTCCTGATCCACGAGAGAAAACTCTGGACAAATGTCTCTTGTTAGCTGATTGAAGAAACAGTCCCTGGGTACTCGAGAAGACAGCGTGGAAAAGGCTCATTGAAAAGATAGATGCAGCTGCTCTTGGTACCCCCATGAGTGAGAAAGAGGAACTTAGATATGCAGAATAAGCTTTCTGCATAAATGCTGCATAGGGCTAGTTATCTCCCTGTCCCGTCCTGGAAATATATTTCACCCCCACTAACTGTAAGCACCAGGTCCAGATGGAATAACCACATAAGCTATTCAGGCATGTAAGAAAACAGGAGTTAAATTGCTGACAAGGCTTTCTAATATAACGTGGGAAGAAAGAAAAGTCCCAGACAATTGGCAACAGGCAGTGATAGTGCCAATATGGAAAAAAAAGGCAATATAAGAGAGTGCGAAACATACAAAGGTATATCACTCCTGAGTCATATAGGGAAAATGTATGCAAAACTATTGTAACAAAGAGCTAGACCCATAATTGAACAACAGTTAAGCAAAGTACAATTTGGATTCAGGAAAGGTAAAAGTTGCACTCATGCACTATTCACACTCAGACAAATATGTGAAAAAAACAATCAAATATAGTGACCAGCAGAATATTGTGTCTGAGAGGGAAGACAGTCACAGCTGCTTTTGGAATGCCTGGTAAGCGGCTCACGAACCACGTTCGCAAGCCTTTGGCCACGGAGACTGGCAGGAATACTAATAGGATGTTATAATATATATAAACAATATACGCTATGCAGATGATACAGTATTGGTGGTAGATAATGCAAAAGATCTACAACAATTGTTGGACATTGTAGTAACAGAAAGTGCAAAGAAAGGACTCACATTGAATATCAAGAAAACAGTAACAATGGTGATATCAAAGAAAAAGGTGACACTGAAATGGAAATAAAAGGGAAAATTCTTAACCATGATGGATAATTTTAAATACCTAAGGGCATTGACAACATCAGATAAAAGGTGCACAACAGAGATTAAGAACTGAAGTGGACAAACAAAATGTGCATTTCAGAAAATGAGAAGTATCTTATGCAATAAGTCACTATCATTAATTATAAGAAAGAAAGTTCTGAAGTGCTATATAGAGCCTGTTTTGCTGTATGGCAGTGAATCTTGGAATGTAAATGGACAAATTAGGAAGAATTTGGAAGCAACAGAGATGTGGTTTCTGAGACGAATGTTGCAAATTCCTGAGACTTTCAGAGTAACTAATTACGATTGCCTGAAAGAGGCTAATGATACTAGAACATTATATACACCAATAAGAAAGAGACAAACAGCTTTCTCATGTGATGGGAAGATAGGCATTGGAGAGCATCATGATGACTGGAAAGATCAAAGGGAAGAGAGGCATAAGTTGACCAAGAGAAATGATGCTGGGTGGATTGAGATATGTGGAGAGACATGAACGCCTGTGCCAGCTGGCATGGCACTTGATAATGATACTGACTTTTCATGTCCCATTTTCAGTGTCCTCTTTAGTAGTAAATTGTCTAGCTTTTTTCTCCACTTTGTTTTGTGGACACTGGCGTCATTACAGCAAATATAGTTAAAATAACAACCCACTGGACTAGGATGAACTTTAACGATTAAGGTTATGTTTTATTGTATTGGACTGGTTCAGATATGTACGACATGACCACAGATTATACAAAGGTGATGACTGAGTGATCTGAATACACTGATTCAAAGGTGAATCCTAAGAAGACCAGTGTTATTTGTGCTCTTTAAACAATATCATTGGGATGAGTAAGAAGCGATGGATTAAAATATTTAACTTTAGCTTTTGATCATAGCCTGCTTTATAAATGTCATGTAGAGCAGACTATTATCAAATGCAAACGTGGCCTGGCAGCACGGAAAAATATTTTGGTGACACATGGTACAGAGACTGCTTGTCTTAGTATTCAACCATCTGGTCTTCTCACTAATTGATTATGACTTAGGGATTTTAACACTATCTGCTTCACAGTGTGGCACGAGTGGATACCAAACATTGACTCTTCTACTTTAGAGGGACATGAATATGCTGTCTGGATCATACAGGAATGTGATCTAAGGAGCGGGCAAATTTATTATCGACTAGAGGACCAATAGTTGGAACACTTGCGATGGATAAATGAAACATTGTAAAAACTATGTATGAATGAATGCTAGTTGAAGATGACAGATGAAACAACATATTTAAGCTTGCATGAATTTGGACTTTAGTGTGGGTCTGGCAAGAAAAAACATAGCAGAGGTTGAATATGACGTATTTACAAAAAGTGTGCTACAGGAACGATTAACATCTACACCTTAGGACATTTGCTGCAGGAGATGGAATATCTATATTTACCAAGCATGTTTATTATGTTGATTCTTCAATTAATCTATCAGTCAGTCAATTGAGTGATTGTTTTTCTCTATTCTAATGTCACCTTTACCTAAGTATATAGGCATAATTGATCACACACTAAAATCAAGACTAAAGACAAGAGGACTTTAACAAATGACAAGACAGAAAAAAGTGGCATAGTTTATCATTACCTTTCATACATTCTTCTTCTCACTTCTATAAATGCCAAACAATACTATGTGTGTTTATTTTTTATACATAAGTTCATGCAAACCACAAACTTTGAAAATACACAGTATTCTGCACAAGAAAGATTAGAGAAATGTTAGGTTGACTGGGCCAGTTCAATATAGATTCAAAAAGTATTGAAAAATGGTTTGTGACAGATTGATCTAAAAGTCACTTTATTACAATTTGACAATTATCTTTGCCTTCACTTGCTCCAGGATAAAGAGGAGGCTACAGTGGAAAACATAGTAAGTGTTGTTTTGTTCTTTCATTTTGCAACTGGTTTGTATAAATTTATTTATTTTCTCATTTAAAAAAATTAATTATAATAGTTTTATAATGCTTCATCTATATTTGAAAGCATGCAAAACATTTTAATTAATATAGTGTTTGTTTAGGCCACTGTGGTGTTTTGTGTGTAAATTTGTCGCAAAAATGGGAATGACAATTACAATCAATGCAAGTGCTATAGTCTAGTTAGTAACTGGCACCTTGCCGTCTTGACGATGATAATTTGTTACATTGTTCTAAATAAATGCATATTAACTACAACCCATGGCGGTAGCGAATGTAAAATTTGGCCACAATGAATGCATGTGAACACATGGTCATTTCCATTATCTGACATCTCACATGCTTAGTGTGTGATCTATCTGCAATAATTTTGCCCTTTGTCTCTATTCCAGTTCTGATCTTTGCCCTCCATGCAATGCGATCAGCGGCGACTTGCTACCAAGGTGCAATATCAATGCCTGTTTCAATCATGTCCCGCTTACACACATCTTTGTACCATAGTTGTGGCCGACCCTGAGATCTTTTAGCCTCTGTAATTCACCAAAATAGATTTCCTTGGTATTCTACCGTTGTTCATTATGTTAATGTGTCCTACCCATCTAAGTCTATGAAGACTGAGCAGGGAACAAACTGTCATACAACCCGATCTTTCCAATACTTCAGTATTTGTGATTTTGTCTTGCCACTTAACAACCAAGTATTCTTTGCAAACATTGCATATGAAAGCTGTTTAAACATTTCTCTTGGTGTGAGTAAGTTGACCCGGCTTCACTGCCATAAAGAAGAGTACTAAGGACACAGGCTTGATAGACAAAGACTTTTGTTTTGGCAGTAAGCTTCCTGTTCTCCCAGACTCCTTTTGTCAATCTGTTTATTGTTGTTGTTGCCTTACCAATCCTGATGTTGATTTCCTAATCTAGGGATGATTTATTGTTTATCTCTGACCCTGGATATGTAAGATGGCCTACTATCTCCAGCTCTGAATTGTCAATACAGATTGATGGTTCCCCATTTGCACATTGTGTCATAATCTGTGTCTTCTTTTTTGCTAATTATTAAACCAAATTCATAATAAACATTGGAGAATGCAGATAGTAAACATAATTCTCCCTCAGACGTGTCGTAACTGCATCATCATCTGCAAAAAGCAACTCTCTGATCAGAAGCCTCCTAATTTTAGTCTTGGCCTTCAATCTCTGAAGCATTGTTTGGATGCCATCTGAGCATGAGTGGATGTATATACTACCATTCTGATCACAATAGGCATAACACTGCCCACATTTAATAGAAGTGAAAAGTATATTCCAAAGAGAGTGGGAGCAAGTACACAAACATGCTTAACTTCACTCTTGATTTCACACTCTTCTGAAGTTGTACTATCAAACTTGATGCCTGTGAGGAACGATTCCACAATGGACAGAAGAGTTGGTGGGCAGCCAGTCTTCTTTAGTGCCTTGAACAGACCCTCATGACTGACCAAATCAAATGCCTTTATGATATCCATGAAGACAATAAACATTGATTCTGTTCACTGCATTTTTCTTGCAGCTGTTGCAATGAGAATATCATATCTCTATCCCTCTATAGTTGTTACAGTCACCCTGATCCCCCTTGTTCTTTTACAGTGTTATGATGCTTGAATCTTTGAAACCTAGTAGGATCTGTCCTTCTCGCTATCAAAGCTCTGTTAGCTAGTGGATCTATAGAGTAAGTATGTTTGCCCACTCCTGATAATCTCTATTGAAATCCCATCCTTATCTTGAGCCTTGCCAGAAGCAAGTTCATTAATAGCACACCTCTGTTATGATTGGCAGAGCTTCTATGCATTGAGGGCATCATCCCCCAGTTTGGTCTTGATTGAGTAAAGCTCGTAATATTTCTCTGTCTATCCAACTGCTGTTTCTTATCAGTGATGGTTTGTCCAGTTAAGGTTTTCAGTGGTGCACTTGTTTTAACAGTTGGAATGCAAGCCTTCTTTATCCCTTCATACATGCCTCTGATGTTTCCTTTATCACTTGCATTTTGAATGCACTGCATAGCTTTATTCATTAGTCATTTGTACACAGTATGGCTGCCTTTTGCACATCCTTCCTAGTTTGTTTCGGTTAACTGAAGGTGTTTTGTGTTGTTCTTACCTTATTTCTTTATCTTCTTTCTATCTGTCAAGTGCTGCGGTGTCTGAGCATATAAATGTAGTCAGATTTTGGTGCTGCCTTGATCACGGACTCTTAACTCCTCATAGAAGAAATCCTTCACATCATTAGAGGAAATGAGTGTCAGTGCGTATGCAGTAATAATGGTGACAAAACCACAAGAGGTTGCCAAGTGCAGAGATACAAGTCTTTCATTACCTCTAGCTGAAATTTCAATCATTCTCAGTAGTGAATTCTTCACTGCAAAGCCCACACAATGTTGTATTTTTATTCCCCTGCCTGGTACCGTTCCAAAAAAAAGGTGTAATAGTTTTCCCTGACTGACCCTTCCTCAGAAAAGGTGAGTCTCCTGCAGGCCAGCAATATCAATGTTAAGACGATTGAGTTCGGCACCAATCACAACCATTTGTCTCACATCATCATCATTCATCAGATCAATGGAAAGTCACAGAGACATAGTTCTTATGTTTCATGTTACAAGCCATAGCTTGAGATGTCTAGTTTTCTTTTTAGTGCCTGGTGCAATGGTTTTACAGCCTGCAATTTGGATCTTGTCCTAGCCCAAAGCACCCATTGAAGCGGGCAGGCAGAGGTGGATCAGCACTCAATTGGCTATGGGAATGCCCAGCTCGAGGTGGGCAGTAGCTGATCAGTGATACCTGTAGGTGTCTTCCACCATCAGAGGAAAGCTGTGGTGCCCCTGTCTACACCAGCTGACGTGGACCCGTAACTGCTGCCTCTCGCTTTAATTCCGAGACAAGTTAAGACCAGGGATGTTATACCTCTCCATAGCACAAAACCTGGTCATAATTGTAGAGACCATGTGTTGCCTATGTAGTTTGTTCTCTCTCTTGGCCTGCCTAGTTTACTCCAGAGGAAAGGTAACACCAATACACCTGGAACAATACAAGCTGCAGAAGTTGACAGATCAGCAAAGAAAAGTTCTGTCTGCTGGTGAAGCTTCTATCCTAGACCTCTTACCCCCGGGTAGATTGGGCCCGTTAGCTATTACAGCAGCCAATCTAGGAGATGGAAAACTCCGATTATAAACCCCCAAGTTTAAGGTGGACTGACGTGCCGAGGACTGAATGGCCACGGGTGAGCTGGTCGTGAACGTGGAACTTCTGGTATGCGGGCGGGGTGGCGACAAGCGTATGGACTCCTGAGGGACATCCCCTACCCCTTCCCTAGCAGGCAGGCTCTATTAGGGTGACCGCTCATTTCCTGCAATATCCAAACTTTGTGTATATGGTATTATTTAAACAAGGGAATCGTCACCAGAGCTACGGAGCATGTGCTCTGCGCTTGACACATCCTTCAGGGGCTAGCGAAGAGCGAGTGAGGAGGAGAAAACATGGTGTGAGAAGAAGGCATAGAAATAGGAGGGCAGGCACCAGGAGAACAAGACGAAAAGTGGAGAGACTAGGTGTCAGAGTCTTGCATAACACAAGACAAGTAGCTCGTTTTCTGGCAAGTGTGAAGTAATATCAAACTATCAAATCACACGAAGTGAATATCTGAAAGTATTATTCACACGCTTTATTGGCGCGCTGCATTTATTATCGTACAAACATCGCGCACTGACAATCTATAGCAATCATTTCAGCATGAACAATATCACTACAATACATAATAATACATGCAAGCAATAAACATCTCACTTACAAGTCAAACTATTCAAGCATTCGACTCAGTCTCCCACTGTCGTACAGGCTAGCTCTCAAGGCAGATTCAAACACAACTCGCGACCTGTCCTGTTCAACAACCTAAGCCCGTCTGCCAGTTCTGGCGTCCTACACGCTACACGCTCACGTCAGCTGGTGTCCCCTGCACGGTTCACGGGGTGAACTCAATTGCTGTGCGTGGCTGCTTATCCAGGCGTCGGCACAGACGCCATGTTCTCTCTGCCGTGTTTAACATTACTCAGGGTTGCGTGTTGTTATGGTGTCTGGCGTTGGTACAGACAATGCATCGCAACCTCGGATGTGAGACCTTGACACTAGGTCTCAACCATGTAAGAGATGGATATTGGAACTGTCGTTGTGCCAGGCGGAGAGGTCCTGTATTGGAGAGGCTAATATATGATTTTGATGTCCTCATGCTCCAGGAGCTAAATACAGACAAATACCATTGCCCTGGGTACGCCAGTTATATAAACCCTACTGGGCAGATGAGACATGGGCAAGGTCTGCTGGTGAAGGAAGGAGTGAAGCATGTGGTACTTGATTGAGCCAGTGGAATCACAGTGCAAGAGAGGTCCAGGGTATACAAATGGAGAATGGGGGCTTAAGTTGGAACATCATAAATGTATATGCCACAGTGGACTGTTTTGTTAGAAAGGAACACTGGGACTGGCTTAAGGAATTGGAGGAATTACCAGGTGATAGGCTACTCATATGTGGAGACTTCAATGCGAGGAACAGAGATTGGGACAGCAGTGGAGAAAACCGACAGGGAATTGCCCTTGCGGATGCCGTGGTGGACTCCGATGTTCTGCATAAATGATGGTAGGCCAACTAGAATGGCAATGAGGCCTGGCAATGCGGACACAGCTATTGACTTGGCACTTTGTCTCCCAGTCATCAGTCCTGGATGTAAAGTGGACTGTTTTGAATGACCATGGGAGTGATCACATGCCATGCTCAGTCCTGATCTCTAAATCCAGGAAAGTTAAGGCTGGGAGAGCGCGCAAGACCTTCCGGTATGAGTGGACCGACAGCCTTTTTGGACGCCTCAGACAGGGGGCATGCAACAGGGCTGTTAAAACTCCTTTTCTGCAGCCCCCATGGTGGACCCCAGAAGTAGACCAGGCTTGGAAAGCAAAGAGAGCTGCAGTGAAGCAGCTAAGAAAAGTGCGACAGACACCCAGAAGCTCACAGGAGGAAGTGGACACGGCGGAAAATGTCAAGAAAGACAAGGTGGAGGTTTTCAAGTGCTGTGCTGCAGAGGCCAAAAAGGCAAAATGGGAATGTTTCATGAATGAGATTGGAGGTGATAAAACACTGCGAAAATCCTGGAAACTGCACAGACAAATACAAAGAAAAGATCGGCCTATGACAGTTGGAACAATTTATAGAGATAATGATTTGCGCGTGACAACAGACAAAGAGAAAGGAGAGATGTTTCTTTTTACGAGACATTATTAGAGCAGACCAATCATGATGATGTGGACACCAGGGATGCAGTTAGAGAGGAGTTATCTGGCACCATAAAGAATATGCCTTATGAAGACATCATACAGGTTGAAGATGTTAAACATATTTTGAAAAAGGCAAAAGACACGGCACCAGGGCCTGATGGGGTCAGGTATGGCCACATGAAGGCTTTGAGCAATGTAGACTTGAAGGAGATGACTGACAGCTTTAACCAGAGCATTAGGACAGCATCAGTACCGCAGGATTGGGTACACAGTTATCTCATCCCTCTCCCAAAACCATTCAAGGATCATTCAAAGCTTAGCAGCTTTAGGAACTTCAAAATACATTTGGGAAGGCTTTAGAGAAGATAGTTGCTGTCAAGCTGCAAGAGTTTTAGGAAAGGGGGAAGCTTCTTCCAAGAGGCCTGAGGAGCTACAGGCCAGGAAAAGATACCTGGTCAAATGCAGCCACTTTTGCCTTTGACGTTTATGAGGGGTTCCAGAGTAGACAGGAAACGATGGCGGCAGCGCTTGATCTCGAGGATGCGTACAATAGAGTTCGATATGATATTTTGATGACCGCACTGATGGAGAAGGGGGTCAATCCCTGGTTGGTGAACTGGATAGCGGCCGTCCTGCATTCTCAGTCGGATTGCTCTCCAGTCTGGGTGCATGGACCTCAGAGCCACATATTTTAACCCCGGGACTGCCACAGGGATCCTGCAATCTCACCGGTGCTCTTTAACGTGTATACGAGTAAAATTGAAAACCTAGAAGCACCAGGGGTTAGAAGGATACTAACATTTGCAGATGATATTCTTCCATATAGGCAGGGGAGAGATAGGGAGAAAACAGCCCAGGAGCTACAAGCGACATTAGACAAAGTGATTGACTGGTGCACTGAAATGGGTGCTGTCATCCACCTGGAAAAGACAGCTGTTTTGTGGTGCTCTCTGGACAACAGGATTGTGAGAGCTGATGTTCCAAGCCTCACGATAGATGGTGGAAGCGTCAACAAAGAGAACAAACTGAAGTATCTGGGAATCACATTTGACAGGAGCCTGTCCTTCAAGGATCATGTGGAGATGGTTGTGACAAGATCTCAAAAGGGACTGAACGCACTTAAAACTATGGCTGCAATGGACATAGAGCAGAGAATGCTTTTCAGACTATACCAGCACTTGATCCTCTCAGTGATTGATTATGGACTAGGACTGCTCACTGTCTCAAAGAGTCAGCTGGTGAGATTGGAGCGCATACAGAACGAAGCTATGTGGGTCATTCTGGGATGCACCAGAGACACCCCAGTGGTGTGTATGCGGTACATCCTTGGTACGTACATCCAGGGGCCACGGAAGTTGAAATCCAGCAACTAATTCAGGATAATGCTCGATCGGGCGATGTGATTATCTACACAGATGGTTCGGTGTTGAGAGGTAGTAGAAGTGCCTGAGGGTTCTTGGCAAAGGCTAATGGTCGACGTTTGGTGCAGGAGAGCCTGTGTTATAGTACAGGTACAGGGACGATTATAAAACGAGTCCCGATGGTATTTTCAAATCTGGTTTTATTGAACATAATAAGCCGAAGAATATTACACAAATTACATGGTATGATGTTCACTTCTCCAGACCTTGGCTGTAACTAACCTCCCCAAAAACCCTACGTCACGGCTTGAGCATCCTTAGTAACGTTCTTATAGGATGCTCAACCGTGCCTAAACTTTGCACATCAAACCTATTAACAGAGATGGTACTCACTCTGTTACAGACCTCCCTTTCTTTAAAAAGACTTTTCTTCAAAAGTCTTAACCCCTAACCTCCTTATTCTAAACATTCTTTCCCTCATCAACACCTTAGCCCCCAATATTCTTTCTCCAAGCCATCCCAAACTAACTCTATCTTAAGTAACTACTTTCACTTCTACTAATTCTCCACTTGTCTCTTATCATTGTCCCATATAGCAAATCGCGATGAAGTTATACTTCTTCTTCGTTTCTGACTCTTCAAGGTTTCATTACAAAAATATAGGTCATAAGGATATTTCAATTCATATATATAATGGTTCATAAAAATCGTTGGTATACACTTGGCGTTATGAAACTTCTCATTCTTTCTCAACATTAACAACACAACACAGGATAGACAGAAAAGATGGGGTGCGCACCCAGTTATGAAGAGCAGTAGTCAAAAACAATCACGTTTACCTCCCTTGCAAACGTAAAAACTTTTATAAATAAAAGTTTTTCAAAAACACATCTTATGATTTATGAAGCTACATCTCTGTTCGTTATAAATTAAGTTGATCCAAAATTTCTTCTATATACTCAATATTTGTACTGCCATCCACACCCATGCCCATATTTCACATATCTCACGTCCAATCATGAAACCAATAACAATGTTCATATTCCATGAACATTTTAAATTAATTAACGCTGTTTATCACAGCTCCTATATTTACCCCCTCAGATCCCATGACAAGCATCCTTGTTTATATATGTATCTAACCCTATACCAAACCATATGCACTGCCATTCACAGCCCCCTTAATATCTACTCTCCATCAACCAGCCTCTTATATTTGCTAACTATCACAGCCTCTTTAGACGTTACTCACGTGTATAATATTTCATCCAATCCATATACCTTTAATCCATGCTGACTTAATGCAGCTCCTATTTTAACTCCCCAGAACCCTCTTATTTGTGTAGGAACCCTGTCACTTAAGTATGGCATATGTTTCCAACACTTCATAGCCACTATATGATTAACTTCCCTATTCAAACACACTAATGCTGATTGGCACAGCAGTCTTCCTACCAGCACAAGGTACTCATATTTACTTCAAGCCATTACTCATAAGGAGAATGTGTCTCTCTTCTAGTCCTCCATCGTTTGTCAAGCATTTTCTGAACGAAGGGTCCTAAATAAAGCCCCATCTTATTCGTCTTTATTTTAAACAACACTTGTGAACAACATTTTCAACTTATTTGTTAAACAAGGGTAAATACTATTCAATACACAAGATAATTCAAGCAAAATCATGAATCAAACCAAAATGAAGTCAAAACAGGATATCATGCCCCCCAAGTTTTAAAACCGCATTTTCTTTCCCCTCATATCAAATAAAGGTAATCAACTCATTCAAAAATAAACATATTTCAAAATAATATGACATACATCCTATCCATTCTCATCTCATCTCATCTCATCATGTTCCTCTTGTACCTTGCGGTGTCGAGGTGAAGTATAAACTTCGTGAGAGTGCCCGGTTATGGGCTTCGTATATCGACATTCCCATGGATTCTGTTATTCCCTCAGTCCAACGTTTACGTGGTCGGCCTCTTCCTCTGTTTCCATCTGGTCTGTACATCATTGCTTGTTGTGGCATGCTGTTGACTGGTAGCCTACTTGCATGGCCAAACCATTTGACTTGCTGCTTTCTAATAAAATCTAGAGCAGCTTTAACCCCTACTTTAGTCCTGATTTCTTCATTTCTGATCTGATCTCTTCTTGATACGTTGAGTATTCTTCTCAGAAACCTCATTTCTGTTGTTGTGATTTTTCTTTTCTCTTTTTCTGTCATTGTCCAGGTTTGGCATTGGTAGCAGAGAGTTGGTAGGAAGATTGTGTTGTAAAGTGCTTTCTTAGTAGTTATTGATACATGTTTGTTCTTTAGTATTGGTGCCATTTGTCCAATGAGTTGATTTGCCTTATTGCACCTATTTTCGATCTCGTCTTCTGATCTGACATTTGATGATATTATACTTCCTAGGTACTTGAAGCTCTTTACTTGTTTCAAGGGATGTTCGTTTAGGTGAATTGTTGCTGTTTGTTCTTCTTTAGTTATAGTCATTACCTCTGTTTTGCTTGTGCTAATTTTCATGTTATGTTCCCTACACATTTCGTTTAGACTATTCATGTGGTCTTGTAATTCAGCTTCTGATTTTGCTATTAGTGCTTGGACGTCCGCAAACAGGAGTTCTCTAATGGTTAGATTTGCAGATGGTTCTTCTTCTGTGTTCTCGTCATGCGGTATTCTTGCCGTCTCTGCTTGGCTGGTTTCCATTTTCGCTGTTAATTATTTCAGTTGGGTCAAAGGGTTCTCCTCTGGTTCGCATTGCACTTATCTTTTTGTAGAAGTTTCTGGTTGCCTCCTTGTAGTTTTTATTTAGGGTTTCTCCATACTCTTCCCAGTCTTTTTGTTTTTCCCTCTTTACTATTCTACTCACATGTCTTCTCGCTATTCTGTATTCTCTGTAATCACATTCCTGTTTGCTCTTCAACCACTTTTTATATTTTTCCTTTTTTTCTTTTACCGCTTTCTTTACTTCTGCGTTCCACCAACTTGTTATTTTCTTTATCCGTGTTTTGCGTTTTTTCGTGGTTCCGCATGTTATTTTTGTAGTATTTAAAATGCTTGATTTGAATATCTCCCATTCTTCTTCCACTGTTTTTCTTTCCGTAGGTAATTTTACAAAGAGTTCAGTTAGTTCTTTCTCATAATTTTCCCTTACTGCCTCGTCTTTAAGGTTTTTTAAGTTTACTGATTCGCATGGCATGTATTTTCCTGCTCTTTGTCTTCTTCTTCTAATGGTTCTTATTGTGGCAACGACTGCTTTATGATCTGTGTTTATACTGAAATTGGGCACTGCTCTTGCATCTAATATATTTCTCTTTCTGTTATTTCTTGTTAATATAAAATCAATTTGGCTTTTAGTATCCTAGATTGTTCCATTTATACCAGGTGTATACTTGCGAATCTTTATGTTTATAGAATGTGTTTGTTATATAGAGGTCGTGTTGGCTGCAAAGCTCTATCAGTCTACTTCCGTTATCATTCCTTTCATTTTGCTGATCTCCAAATGCTCCCAGGTGTTTTTCTATGCCCACTCTGTTATGTCCTAGTCTTGCATTGAAGTCTCCCATAACTATGATGTTGTCCTGCTTATCTATTTTGTTTAGCACATCATGTATGTCTTCGTAGAAGTCCTCGCATTCTTGCTCATTATTGTTTGCATTACATGGTGCGTATATCTGTACATATGTTGTGATTGTTTGTTCTTTTATTCTCACTGTTATGATTCTTTCTGATATATATTTTATTTCTAGTATTCCTCTTGCTAGCCGTGGTTCGATGACTATTCCCACACCGTGTCTTGCCCTTTCTTGCTGTTCTACTCCAGAGTAAACAAACGTGTAACTGCGGTGGAGCTCCTTGCATCCTTTCCCTTTTGTTCTGGTGTCTGCTATTCCCATCAGACCAATATTCCTCTTCTCCATTGTTTCTATAAGCTCTTCTTCTTTACTATTGAAACCACAGACGTTCATTGTGCCTATTTTTTGAATCGCTGATCTATCTCGTAGTCCATTAACATTGCCGGGTCGATAGCCGTTTGGGTCAGTCCGTTTATACTTCTTGGTTTTTCTACGAGCAGTATGAAGATCCCCTGCCGGCTTGCTAGGCCAGTCGCAGGTTTAGGACACTAATCTGACCACAGGGAGTCCATCCCCTATGGCGAGCCATAGCCCCGTTAGCCCATGACCTCGCGGTCATGGTTGCTCGGTCTGCACCACTTGGAGGTGGGGGTTGACTTGTGTAGTCTGCGGGTCATCGGCAGGCTACTAATTTTCGCTCTTCACCCCTCCTGGGAGAGGCTAGCCGATCCTAACCCTGCTGGCTGCAGGGCCAGGCGCATTCCACACCTTACAGATCACATCCTATCCATTGTTAGTCACTTTTACGGACTAACAATAACTTATTTATCTATTAAGAAAACTCATCAAGTCAAATCATAAAATCAATTTTCAATAAAACTACAATTAAAATACACCACACTCGAATTTACATCCATATTACCTATCTTAATACCTAAATATATAGTGTCATGTCTACTCCTCAAGACAACTCATTACAAGTATCAATCAAACCATTTTCTATAAAACATGTGTAATACACAGCTAGCGTATTTCATCAACTATCACATTCATCTTTAAATCACAAAATTTACATCCTGCTATCTGCAGCATTTTCTATCAATTTATCTACCATGTCTCCATTTCCTCAGTAACTCCAGATTTCTCTGAATAAGTGCTATCTCCACATCAATGTCTTCCTCCTCTCGTAAAGAAATATTTTCCTCCATGCTACTATCTCTATTAGATTCTGACTTTTCATCCATTCCTTCTTCTTCATCTGTATGTCTGTTGCTAGCAGCCGCTAATTTTTTCCTTTCTATATCCAATCTAATTTGTCTATCATAGTTTCTTAACGACCTTTCTAGTAGTGGCATGTCTTCGTCGCTTGATGAATGTTCTCTAATTCTTCTCTGTCTTTTCACTTCTTTTTCTCTCCGTCTCTCTATTCTCCTTTTCACTGCTTGTCTAGTATTTTTAAATGGAGCATTTATCTCTTCTTCCATAGATTCCACACTATCATAACACCCATCATAAGTATTCTTCTCTTCTTTTATCAACGTTTTCGGTATTGTCTGTTCATGAGTATCATCATAAACTGGTGTTGTTATTAATTGACTTTGTACTGGATCTTTTCTAAAATCTGGATGTATTGTAGCTCTTCTGACAATTTGTCCATCTGAGTATAAGTCGTCTGAATAATAATTATTATTATAATTATTGTTTCTCTTATCATCATTATCTCTTCTTAAGTGCTCTACATGTGCCCTTGCTATATGTCCCGTGATCTGGTTCTTTATACTGTATGACACATTTCCTAACTTTTCTAAAATATAATAACCTGGAATCCAATGAGCATCAAATTTGGAGTTTTTCCTATGCTTCTTATAATAAACTCTATCTCCTACTTTGAATTCTTGTAATTGTGTATTTTTGTTTGCATACCTTTTTTGTCTTTCTCTAGCTTTAATTATATTGTTTCTTAATCTTACATGTGCCTTGTGCATTTCCTGTATAATAACTTCCTGAAAATCCTCCCCCATATATTTACGTCTAGGTTTTAATAGATTATCGATTGGGAGTATAGGTTCTCTTCCATATAATAAATAGAATGGTGAAAATCCTGTTCCCTCATTTTGATTAGTGCGTATCGCGCTCAGTGCAGGTCCTAAGTAAAGATCCCAATCTATTTCATGTTCTTCTACAATGTTTGCTACTATGCTGTACAATGTTCTATGTTGTCTTTCGTTTTTCGCATTTGACGAAGGTCTATAATAGGACGTTTTTATGTGGGTTATATTTAATTCCTGTAATAACTTTTCGAACTTTGTGTTCACAAACTCTTTACCATTATCTGTGAGTATGATATGTGGGCAACTAAATCTTGGCATGTACTCTTGCAGAAAAATATTAATGATGGTATCCGCGCTTTTATTTGGAATTGCATAAGTTTCTGGCCAGAGGCTATAGTTATCCACGATATGAAGTAGGTATATGTTCCCTGATAGTGTTCTAGGGTGAGGACCTGATATATCTAAGCTCACTTTCTGCATTGGAAATTGTGGAATGTCAGTATCTTGTAAAGGACATTTAATTGTTTTCATATTCCTTAATCTACATTTCTCACACGCATCAACGTATTTACAAGCAGTTATAAATAAGTTCGGCCAGTAATATTTATTATTGAGTGCTTTTACTAACTTATCACGACCAAGATGACCATTTTCATCATGATATGCCTTTAGAATCTCAATTTCCAAATGTTTTGGAATGTATTTTCTCAACTGTTCGCTTTTTCCATTCACATAATATAACTGATCGTCATCCTGCAAGACTAAATAATTCTTCTTATATTTATTCTCACCCGTTTCTTTTAATTTCTGTTTTATTTCTACAACTTTCGGATCCAATTCTTGTTCTTCCTTCATATTAAATTGCATTAAATGTGGGTCTTCTGCTCTAGGTTCTGATTCTTGATCTGACGGTAAACTCTTAAAATCTTCTCTATTTAATGTGGCAGAATCTAATATATTTATTTGCCAGTTTCGGTCGTCTATTTCAGGTTCACCTTCGTCCTCAGTGTTTCCTGATGTCTCTGGATACGGTATTCTTGATAATAAATATGCACAGGTGTTGTTCTTACCTGCCACGAATTCTATTTTCGCGTCGTACCCCTGCAAATTCAACGCCCATGTCTGTATTTTCCTGTTCTGCACTGGAGCTTCTAATAAAGATTTTAAAGGCATGTGGTCAGTTCTAATGATGAAATTTGCGTTATGTAGATAATAATTAAGTTTCTGAAGAGCATAATGAATAGCGTAGGCCTCCTTCTCTATAGTCGACCATTTTCGCTGAGATTTGCTAAGTTTATGTGACAAAAAATAGATTGGTCTTTCATTTTTTACTCCTGGTATCCCCGATTCTTTTCCTTCATATGGTTGAACCAAACATGCTCCTATAGCATTATCTGAAGCATCTGTATACAATATTAGCTGTTTATTCAAATCTGGATGTGTCAATAGTGGCACTACTGTTAAGCTATTTTTTAATAACTCAAACGCTTTTTGACATTCATCATCCCACTTAAATCTAGCGTATTTGCCAGTCAGGTTAGTAATAGGCTCTGCTATTTTTGAGAAATTTGGAATAAAACGACGATAATACCCACATATACCGATAAACGCACAAACTTCTTTTACGTTAGTTGGAGGAGGTAGTTCTCTAATAACCTTTACCTTATCCTGATCTGGTTTAATTCCGTCCCTATTAATGATGTACCCCAAATACTTTGTTTCTGTTTTTAGAAATTCACATTTACTAAGTTTCAATTTAACATCATGTATTCTTAATCTGTCAAATACTAATTTTACATGTTTCAGGTGATCTTGTACGTCTCCTGCTGTGTAGATCAAAATGTCATCTATGTATGCCAATGCAAACTTTTGCATGCCCTCCAATACCTGATTTATTAATAACATATAGTGAGAAGGAGCCGTTTTGACCCCAAAAGGCATTCGTAGAAATTCGTAAGAACCTGCGTGTGTACAAAAAGCACTCTTCTTTTGGGCATCTGGGGACATAGGTATACACCAAAATCCTGACCTTGCATCTAATGTAGTGAAGAAGGTAGACCCATTAAGTAAGCCTAAAATATCGTCGATCACCGGCAATGGGTACGCTACATTTTTAGTGATTTTGTTCAATGCCCGGTAACCGCAGCAAAATCGATGTGAACCATCAGCCTTGGTCACAATGACGATCGGAGATGACCATTCTGACTTTGATCTTGTTATTATTCCTGCTTTCAGCATATCTTCTATTGCTTTTTCGACAATTTCCCTATTCCTTAAGGGTGTTCTATACGGTTTTAAACTAATTGGTGGATGATCTCCAGTATCTATTTCCATCGTAACTGTTTTTGTTTTTCCCAATTCTAAGTCATTAATTGCAAAAACGTCTTGATTCTCTTTTATAAGTCGTTCTAATATTTCCTTATTTTCTGGTGGAGTTTTTAACTGTGCTAATAATTCTTGTTCTCTTGTTATTTTGTCTACTGAATGTATTTGAGATGTATGTCTTCTGAATGGATGGATCAATTCATCATTCTGCACGTTCCATTTTCTTCCGCGTCTATGTCTGTTATTAATTCTTTCCCTAGGAGTTTCTGGATAATTTCTTCCCGGCATTTTTACTCTATCTGTTGCCAATATGCTATTAATATCATGTTCGACTTTAGCTATTACACATCCTCTGTACAATTTAATTTATCTACCTGTGTTGTTAATAATCATTATTGGAAAAGTTAAGTTTTTATCTAATATCATTATCCCCTCTGGAACCTCTAAACCAGGCTCATCAATCACCTCCCTTTGTAATTCTGTTATTCTAACTGTATGTCCTACCAAATAATACGGATTTCTTTTCACTTTCGCCTGTATCAGATTAACCGTTTGTAGTTTTAAAGTCGTAGACATTTTAACTCTAACCAGTGCTGATATGTGCATGTCCTCTTCTAAATCTACATACACATCCTTGAATTTTAATTTGTGCAGATCAAAAAAAAGTCTTACACCGTTTTTTATTAAGAAATCCCTACCTATAAGCATGTTCCTATTTAACTCCTTCACTACATGAAAAGGATGTCTTACGTTGATCCCTCCTAATTTGAGATTTATTATTGTTTGCCCAACTACTTGTAAATTTTGTCCTGTAACGGAGTGTAGATTGTTATGACTCCTGATTATTTTGCAATTTCTCATTATTTTGTATAGAAAACTTTCTTTGATTTCACTAACCTGAGCTCCCGAATCAATTAATGTACGAATTCTATACTTGCCTATCTCTATTATGCATGAACTGGGGTCCGTTTTATTTACTAATAATTGTTTTATTTCACCCAGTTGAGAGCACTTTCTACTCGTCCTCCTATACTTGTCATTAAAATATTCTTTAAATCTTGGGACCTTATTATCTTCCCTCCTACCGCAGGTCCTATTCAATAGGTGGGACGCCGGTTTTCCTGCGTTCTTGGCCTTGTAAAGTTTATGTGTCTGTCTTCAAAATTCCTATTTGATCTGTTATTGACATTTCTATTTTGTGTATTCGGCTGAGCACGCCTATTATCACAGAACCTAAGAACGTGTCCGCGTTGGCCACAACCCCAACAGACTATATTTGTATTACCTACTGT
The DNA here is from genome assembly GCA_014155875.1 of Cepaea nemoralis. Lineage (NCBI taxonomy): Eukaryota > Metazoa > Mollusca > Gastropoda > Stylommatophora > Helicidae > Cepaea > Cepaea nemoralis. The sequence continues at coordinate 1,961,263 of JACEFZ010005141.1, forward strand.
TTCTCTTATAGGATTTCTCATTTGTCTTCTTCTTTCATAATTATTTTCATTGCCTTCCTGCAACGTCTGTATTCTTCTTTCTCTATTCCACCTGAACCTTGTTTGTCCTATTTCCATGGGCTCTTCAATCCTGTCTTCTCGACTAGTTCCTATTTCTCGTCCTACCCTCAATCTAAATCTTCTTCTCAAATTCTCCTCCTGTACAGCTATATCTACAGCTTGTGATAACCTCTCAGGGTTTTCTCTCATCAATTTAAGATTTAAGTCCATCTGACTTTATACCATCTACAAAAATCCCGACCAACATCCGTTCTACTTCCTCCCCTCGTACGTTCTGTCCCAGGAATGCTTCCTCAGCTAGGTTGATCAATCTATCACTAAACAATTGTACAGTTTCTCCAGTGTTTTGCTTGGATTGTCTTAACACTGAAAACGCATATTGGGGGTCCGTGATTTCAGCATACTTATGGGCTAAATCATCTTTGAACTGCTCCCATGTCTCATCCACCCTAGCTTCTAATTTTCTTCGGATATGATCAGAAACCGGTTCTGTCGTGGCCTGATAAGCAATTTTCATTTTTTCTTCATCTGATGCTGTCACCAAATATGCATGCTTCTCTTTTGAAGTTATCCACTTCTTAAAGTCCTTCGCCTGTCCACTAAACTTAACAATCTCTGTTGCCATTCCTTGTTGTTTCATGACTGTGTTGAGTCTACCTATTGCCGTACCTACTCCAGTCAAAACTTGTGCTAATGAACCCTATTCTTCTGCCATCTTGAAATATGCTGAAATATCAATTCATATAAGCATACCCACAGTTATAACAATTTAGTTAATAAATATCACTATATATATGATCGTATTTAAATTACATAAAAAACGTAAGCAACTGTTGTTTCCTCTTGTAAATATTGAATGTTTGAATTAATCAATCAATTGTATCTAACAGTCAAAAGTCTCATATTGGTTAAACCTTAATTAATTACCGTTAGATACATCAGTCCCTTGATCCAACAGGAAAGTGAATCCACGTACGTCAGCTGAGAACTATATTTGCCAAGTGTAGGCTTCACGTATAAAACAAGCGTCTCGTGTTCTTCTACTCCATCAGCAAGAGGACAACTCTGGACTCTGTGTTATCTTGTATTATCCTGATATCGTCCTTGCCAAAATCTAATAAGGTCGATTTACTTAATAAACAAGAATTATAATAATTGTCCTAAAATCAACATAAGGATACTTGAAGCTGCTTATATTTCTCCAAACGACGACGTTATCTTCTAGTTGTCGGTTTTTTGAATTCCTGGAAAGCAATTCCTGGTAGTTACATCATTCCTCGGACATCTCAGGCTTCTCTAGCGCGAGGAGTGCTTCCACTTTCACCCATGGTTGGGCACACCAGACTTGCGCCTTCTTTTCACCCTAAACAGGGCTCTTCTGGACGACTTTAAAACAGCTCTAGCTTGATGAAGCGACTTAATTAAGTCTCCTCTTCAGCAGGACGGCAACCATTACGCCCACCTGCGTCCAAAGAGACCAAAGCAACCAAATCGCATTCTTCCTGACATCTCGATGTAATTTCAAGTTGGTTGTGGCTGTTTTAATTTTGAGATTTGAAAAAAATTTCTTTGATCTTGGGCAGTTCTAGTAGGTAAGTGACCTTCAAACAAGCAAGGTCAATGAACGGCTGTAATAACGGCAGGTTAAAATTCACAGCATTTTGATGACAATCAGGTTACTTCAGGTGGTTATGATGAGAAACAGCCCATTATACTGACAACCAGGTTACAATGATGGCTCCATCCAGTAATCTTAATACGTATGGCTTCAATCAACTAGCCCAGAAAAATGCTTCATGTTGATTCTATTTTAAGTTGAAACTTTCAAGAAAAGTGGTCCGGTCTGGATCTTTTGATTCAAAAATTTAGTAAAAGTTTATTTACTCATACCTTCTTGTCGCAGCAAGCTGATAAAAAATTTCCCATGAAAGTTCTCTGCTGTGCTATGTTGTTTTTCAGTACTTCTCGTTATGTGTCCGCGAGATCTAAGTTCAAAATCGAAATCCTGGTGTGCGGCACCAAATCTGTACTGTTATAGTACAGGTACTGGGACGATTATACAACGAGTCCCGATGGTATTTTCAAATCAGGTTTTATTGAACATAATAAGCCGAAGAATATTACACAAATTACATGGTAAGATGTTCACTTCTCCAGACCTTGGCTGTAACTAACCTCCCCAAAACCCCTACGTCACGGCTTGAGCATCCTTAGTAACGTTCTTATAGGATGCTCAACCGTGCCTAAACTTTGCACATCAAACCTATTAACAGAGATGGTACTCGCTCTGTTACACCTGGCATATGATACCGCACCATCTAGCTTAAGAATGGAGGTGGAGGCAGTCAGTGCAGCTTTCCACTGGATGGAGAATACGATACACACACACATCGTGATTGTAACTGACTCAGAATGCATGTTGAGTAGGGTGAGGACAGGCAAGCTTCATGCAGAGTGTCATGGTCTCACTTATATTAACATTTGGCTCGCTCTCCAGAACAGGGGCGAAACAATCATACACATTCAATTATTACACTCTTATGCACGGTAACATGAAGTAAACCTGTTTATTCAAGTAACCTATCTACATTGGGTACATTCATGGAGGTTGCGCTCATAATCGTGCGCAACTCGTACATTATCACAGCAGTGTATACATGCATTATACATTTTACAATAGAATAATACAAAATGACTCTCTCACTGCCTCAGCTCAAGCACATCTCAATCTACCAGTCAGTCACGCCTCCCTCATTACAGCCTTCTCACAACGATCATGAAACACAAGCATAACCCTCTCTGTCCATCCGTCTCGAAGTCCTTAACCCATCTCCCTGACACAGGTATGTTCGGTCAGTCCTTCACTTCTCACAGTTCGGTGTAACGTGGCACGATGGCCACAGGGCTTCAACTGGTTAGTAGTTGACCTGTACTTGGTAACACCAGGCTACCTGTCCTGATCGCCTGTCGTGAGCTGTCCTCCGCTAACTCCTGTCATGCAGGAGTTATATATTAGGTTATTTGATATTGGGTTCCTGACACTCTCCTCCCCCCTTTCTTATGAAAGGGATACCCTTTCATTATGTGGGTAGTTACACATAGTCTGTGTTTACATTCTAATTCCATGTCAGGACCCAATAGTTGTTTACATTAATGGATCATAATATCATATCATTGCAGGGTGCTATCTGTTTGGCAATGATGCATGATGTATACTTCATTCATTGTTGCCACTGGCTACTTGCATCAAGTATAGTCCCCTGGTTGGATTGGTACTTTGTTTGACAATGGACTCAGCACAGGCCAGAAGTTAACAATGACTGACGCTATCTTTCAAGCTACGCCCTCCCTCTCAACAAAAACCATGTTAGGTGTCAAGTCATCACCCTATATGATGACTTCAGGACCAGAACACTAGCCCCTATGGCCAGATATTCCAATCCTGGTCCTATCAAATTTTAGTAACCATCGTCCACCTCTAGTTGACGAAACTTGGTACTTTGGGGTCATTTGACCACTTTGAAAAAAACATATGCATTTACCAATTTTACCAATATCAGATTGTTTCCCTTTAGGTTCAATCATAAATAATTATGTAGGGTAATTTTTAGATACTTTCAAAATAATAAAGTAGTACATTTGTTGTTTGTCTAAGTGTCAAACGTTTGGCCTCACTGTATTCAAAATAGTAACATGTCTGGCACTATTGAACACTGGCGTCAATCGATGATCCTTAGATTACAATTATATAAATCTTTTCTCTCAATATCTTATATGCAAATTCAAAAGTCATAAAATTCATTTACTCGCTCATTTATAACTTAAGTAATTACGTATAGTCTGCTATAATAACCATTTAGAAACACATTGGGAAAAGAAATGAAACTAAATATATCGTGTTTACAAAAACTAGGAATACGCTGTAAGAAAAAGAACATTTCGTTTGTACAACATGTTGAAGTAAACTGTTCTGGGCAATGGTGTCATTTAACTAAACACAGTACGAAAATTAATTAAAACGTTTGCCCATTTTGGTGCAGTTATTACACAGTGTTGTTCAGTGCTGGTACTAATGGATATTGATAAGTGCTGGAAGTTCGGTAAGTTCTTGTAGTTGTGTAATATTGTTCGTTCTGCACTTGAATGTGAAAATATTTACAACAGTTAATGTCCCAGTACAATTTCACGTTCGGCACCCTTCATTTATACGGCCCATTTACAATTTAAAAATGTTATTTGGAAATATAATTGGACATAGTCCATATCACACTGAATTTGTTTAGGCAGCGTTCTTTTGTGACGGGGTCATGTTTTGCACTGCAATGTAATATTTCGGTCTGAGCACTGGTGATAACTTTATTTTAATCTTTGCGCTGCAGCGTAGTTAGACCGTTGGTGGACTCGTCGAGAGGAATCCTTGACAGAAGTTCCATGATTGTGTTCTCAGTACCGCTTATGTGGCAAACTTCAAAGCTGTAATTTTGTAGCAGTAACGCCCATCTGGCAATTCTATGATTTGATGGGGTTCCTTGCATTTCTATCTTAAGTGGGCTATTGTCAGATTCTACAATGGAGTGTTTGCCTAACAAATACCTTGATAGCCTGGATAATGAGTATATCAGAGCTAAACATTCCAATTCCGGTGTGCTGTATCTCCATTCGCTTGACGTTAACTTGCAACTGACATATGCCACTGGATGCAAAACATTGGCGTAGGTCTGTAGGAGGACCCCAGCCACGTCCACACTGCTCGCGTCAGTCCTACTGTGAAATAAAGATTAACATTGGGGAGTTTCAATATAGGGTGAGATGAGAAATACCGTTGTATTTTTGTAAGAACTTCTTTCAGGCCCTCACTGTGTACAATTTTTGTTGGTTGGTGTTTTGTCAACAGATTGGTGAAAAGTTCTGTTAGGTCTGAAATGTTTGGTATGAACTTTCTATAGTAGTTCACCAATCCTAACATGCTTCTTACTTCCTTTTTTGTTGTAGGAAGCGATAATTTCAAAATTTTAGATTCAATCACAAATTTTATAGCCTAAAAAACATATTTCATGAAAAGCAATTTCAACTTTTGCTGGTTTTAAAGTCAGGCCGTGTTGCCTGATACATTCAAAAGTTTGTCGTAATGTCGCTATGTGTTGTGTCATACTGTTGCTGTGTATACAGATGTTGTCTATGTATGTAAGTACTTGAGGTACGTCTTCTAGCAGCAGGCTTGTCATTCTAACGAATGTTTCTGGGGCGTTGACTAGCCCAAATGGTAATTTACACCATTCGTATAGCCCCATGGTGTGGTGAATGCTGTAAGGTGAATGGAGTCTTCAGTCATGGGTATTTGCTAATACCCTTTCATCATGTCAAGTTTTGAGAAGTATTTCGCATCTATCATGTCTGTCAGTATGTCTTCACAGTTTGTCATTGGCTCTGAGTCCAGTTGAGTTATTGCATTTAGTTTGCGGTAGTCCACACATAGGCCACACACATCTCCTTTTTTTGGACATCACAATTGGTGAACAACATTGTGACTGATTTTCTGATAATTTTGTTTCTCTCAAGGTTTAGAATTTCTTGATGTAGTTTGTCTTTATAATGTATTGGTATTGAATAAGGTCTGCATTTTATAGGTATTTGACTTGTAAGTATGATCTGGTGTTTGATTAGATCAGTCTGTCCTGGATGGTTGGAGAAAATGGTCTTATAGTCTTGTAGCAGTTGTAAGCAGCTGTCTTTGTCGGTCTGAGAGAGGTTTGGTGATATTTTAATGTCTTGTAACGTGTCTGTCATGTCTAATGTTGGCACTGGTATTTCGTCTGTGTCTTCTGGGTCTGTGTGGTCTACTATGGTCGTGTTTGCTGCTGTGTCGTATTGGCTATCGTCTCTGTTGTAATAGGGTTTCAACATGTTGATGTGGAATATCTTGTTCTTGTTATTAATTGCAACTTCATAGTCTACTGTTGAAATTTGTCTGATTATCTTGAAAGGTCCTTGCCAGGAGTCTGCTAAAAGATTGTTGTTGTTGTTGGGTAAGAGAAGTAGCATGTCCTTTCCTGGTGTTAATGTCAGTGTTTTGTTCTTTTTGTTGGCGTAATCTCTGTAGATAGCGCCTGATTGTCTTAATGATTCCTTAGCGATTACACATGATTTCATGATTCTGTCATGTAGTGCTGTAACATGTTGGCATGGTGACACTGGTTTTTGGTCGTTGTTCATTTCAGTCAAAAACTCTTTATAAATAGTTAAAAGGCCACATGGTTTGGCTCCATATACCAATTTAAAGGGTGAAAACCCTGTACTACAGTGTGGCACTTCTCAATAAGCGAAAAGTTTGGCAGGTAAAAAGGTGTCCCAGTCAATGGGGCATTCTTGAGTGACTTTAGCTAACATGTGTTTTAGGTCACCGTTAATTTTTTCTATAATTCCTGTTGAGTGTGGGTGGTATGGGCTGTTGAAACGCTGTTTTATTCCTAACATCTTGTTAAAGGCTTGGGTTGTTGCAGAGATAAACTGACTTCCCCTGTCGGATAGAATAGTGTCAGGAAAGCCAATTCTAGCAAAGATATGGAAAAAAAAACTTCAGTGATATCTTTGGAGGTGATATTTTTTAGGGCAATAGCTTCCAGCCACCGTGTGCATAAATCAATCATTGTTAAAATAAATCTATTTCCTTTTAACGTAACATGATTTAATGGGCCAACAATTTCTACTGAGATCTTTTCGAACTGTCTGCTAGCAAGATCTGTTGGTTGCAACTTTGCTTGGGGGTGTTTCCCTTTCTTTACCAACTTTTGGCAGACCTCGCATGACCTGCGGTATTGTTTAATGTCACTGCAGAATTTAGGCCAGTAGAATTGGGTCAATATTCTTGACTGTCTTGGCATAGGCCATATGACCCGCAAAGGGTAGATCATGAGCTATTACTAGCACTTTCCTGCGGTGTTCAGTGGGTAGCACAGTCTGTGCTGTGGTTGTGGCACCTTTTGTATAGTATCTTGTTAAGATACCACTTTTCAAACTGAAATGCCAAGTAGCGTTATTTGTTACTTCTGGCTTTTGGCCTACAAGTTTAAAATACTTTTGCAATGATACATCGGCTTGCTGTGCCTTAATGAAGTTTTCCCTCATGTCTTTGGGAGGGGTTATGATGGAACTTAACTGTTCTAATCTCTCAGTTTGGTTTATCTGAGACTCTGTTTTTGCAGATGCTCTGGTTACTGAATTGTTTGGTAATACTTGTTCATACCAGGTAGTTATATGCTCCTGTGGCATAGTCAATTACCTCGGGAAGATTCCAATGATTAAATCGCAACATGGATTAGCTAATGCGGCACATTTCACCTTGCCTGTTAAAAAAGGTGTTTGGATATATGCCCATGCTAGTGGGTACTTTTCAATGTTTCCTGAAAATGTTCTACAGGTAACAAATTTCCCTGTGTAATCTGAGGGCTGTAGAAACTCTCTTCTCAAACCAATAAGGGTACTGCCGCTATCCCTCAAAACAGTAGCTACTTTCCCGTTGACATAACCCTGATGAATATTAAGTTTACCTTTGGAATGTATAACTGAGTTTGCTTCTTCGTTTGTGATGGGTACAGTATGGCCACATGTTAAAATCCCATCATCATGGAAACGATTACAAGTTGTACATTTATCTAGATGGAAAACATCAATACTTTCAGCTGCGTTTGCTGGTTGTTGTTCTTCTTCGTATTCTTCCTCAGAAGATGAACTATCAAACATAGCTGCATTTGCTTTTCTTGTCATTTGTTTACCTTTACATGAATGGCGCCAATGCCCATACACTTTGCAAAGGAAGCATTTAGTCAATCTTTTACAGTTCTTTCGTTCACTTTCTTGCTTATCTATGAAGTTTTGTAAGTAAGTATGATATGCCGGATTTTTATCACACATCTCGTTCTCATTGTGATTGTAACTGCAGTGTTTACATTGGTAGTTTCTGTATTTACCAAAGGTTTTGGATTTATTGTACTGTCATATATAGCGGCTGCTACAAATTTCGTATCTTTCAAAATGTTAACAAAGCAATCTTTATTGGCTGTGAAGTAAGCCGATCCATGTTTTTCTATTTGTTGTACTGTTTCGCACTCACACTCTTGCAACAACAAAAAAACACGAGAAAAGGGTACTGGTAGTGATGATATGATTTTATCTCTCAAAATGACGTCTTTAAGACGTTCAAAATCATTGTTAACTTTAGCTGCTGATAGCCATTTACTAAATATGTCTTGATCTAGTGAGGTATAATCTGAGAACGTTTGCGATGATTTTAGGGATAGTATTGTTTGGCGCTCATAGAAAGAGAAGAAGGAAGCAGAGATTATAGGACAAACTAGACAACATAAAATTTGAAAGCTATAGTTACTGACTGCTTTGGTTCTTCACGGTTGCAAGTGGCAGAGTCAGTGAGATCCATTCAGTAGAGTACTCTCTACAATTTTCTATTCTGCTTCCTTCTCACATTTTATGTTGTCTAATGCGTCCTCTAATCTCTGCTTCCTTCTTCTCCTTCTATGAGCGCCAAACAATACTATGTGTGTTTATTTATAGTCTGTCTTAGTTCCCCCAATTGATTTCCTTAATAAAGTAGTATTGCAGATGTGATTTTTTTTTTTTTTTACAGGCAATTGAAGTCGACCAAAACACATTCAGAACAGCCAGTCAAAAGCAGATTGTTGCAGCTGCAGTTAGATCAGGAAGTATTGGAGGATCCACAGAACAAAATAGTAATGGATACAGACGTCAAAATTCAGCTGCAAGTCAAGAAGCAAACATCAGCATGAACCCATTATCCAGCACAGACAGACCCGGTGTTGCTAAGCCACCATACATACGCATGAGTTCCCAACCGCACATCCCTATCTGCAGGCAAGACAGTGCACAGTCTGCAAACTCACAAAACAGTGCCACCTCTGGTAAGTTGTAATTGTCCATTAACATCTTTAAGAACATTATCATTAACTCCTGCTTCTTTTTAACAATATCAGGTGATACCTTTTCTGGAAGCAAATTCCACTTCTACTTCTTCTTACCATTTCCACTTCTTCAGCAATCAGCATTTGCTATGCATTGATTCTGACTTGGGTCACAAACAGAACAGCTCACTTGAGGTCTTCACTGGTCCCTCAGAATTTGTTTAGAAAGCTAACTCCTTTGGCCCAAATTTCTTCTTTCTGTCTGGTGAAGTCAGGACAGTTTTGCAGAACATGGTATGGGGTTTGCTTTGGTTCTCCATGGTTGCAAGTGGCAGTGTCAGTGAGATCCATTCAGTAGAGTACTCTGAGCCTACAATTTTCTATTCTGAGTCTGATGATTCTGGTCTGTGCCTTTCTGCTAAGCTCATTTAGCTGTCATGCTCTGGTCTGTAGTTGACCACTGATTCCTTCCCTAGTATATCTCATCATCATGTGCCATGCCGATAAGCATTGGTGGTCATGTTTCACCATCTCACATGATCACCAATGCTGTGGATCAGCTCTGTAGTCTTGTCTCGATTATGCCATGTGCCAAGCCATATAGATATTTATCTATCTGCCTTCCTCTTGTCCTTTTTCCCTTAATCTTTATCAGTTTTCTCCAAGTTTTTTAGTTTTTCTTTCTCCTCACAACGTGGCCAAAAGTTTTTCCATGTCTAATTTCTCTAATCAGTTTACAGTTTTCATTTATTTCTTACTTATTGGTTTTTCTGTCTGTCTGTGGTATTCTTTGCATTTTGCTCATAAACCACATCTCCACTTTAACACTCTTTTTCTCATTGCAGTTGTCATCTGTTTATTGGTCAGTATGTTTTCCATCTTGCAAAAGTCTGCCCTTGCCATAGCCATTCTTGTTCTAATCTCTTAAAGGCAGCTCTCATCAGATCATGTGACTGTTCTGAGATAGTTGTACCTATTCACTTGTTTAAAACTATTCCCATATACCTGTATAATACATTGTGGCATTTCTTTCTTGTTAGAGTTGACCATAATAATCTCTGCCTTCTTACAATTTAATTCTAACTCTAGTTGTTCACTCTTTACAGTAACCACATGTACTAAATGATGCAGATCCTGTTTGTTGTCTGCATTCAGTACTGTGTCATCTGGATATCTAATATTATTGATGTTATGTTCCCCAAAGAAGATTCCTATCATATCTTCTAACTTTGTAATAATACGTTCAAAGTTCTGGAGACATGCATCCCTGTCGCACACATCTCTTTAGAGACTGATATTGACCTACTTCATTATCGATTTTAATGGCAGCTTGTAGTTTCCAATATATGTTGTTAACAAGTCTTAAGGTTTTTTCCCATCAATTTGTAGATCTGCAAACATCTTCATCATGTTGATATGTCTTACTTTATTGAAAGCCTTTGTTTAGTAAATGAAGCAAACATAGGGTTTTGTTGACTTCTGTCAAACTCTCCATTAATGTTCTCAGCAAATACACAGCATTTGTTGTACTTTTGTCTTCTACATATCCACATTGTTCTTCCCCTATTTTGGGTAGTATTTGCTTCCTAATTCCCTACTTGATGGTTCTTAGTACAATTTTAGTAATGTTGCTCATTATGCTATTTGTTCAACATTGATTACATTCCAAAGCTCCTGATTTCTTCGGGATTGCAAAATATTCAATGAGTTTTACGATTTCTTCAGTCATCCATTTCTTACATCCTATCATCTTCAATTTTGGGATAGTTGTCACAGCCTGTCTGACTGAGTTCTTCATTTTTTCCCATTGGTCATTGACATCTTGACATATAATGTCTAGCTCAATGTATCAAATCTGTTCTTTACTTTTGCATTGAATTTATCTTTTGTCTCCTCCTGCATATTAAACTGTGTTTCATGGTGCTAATTTTATATGTATATTACCTATAACTAATCTATGGTCACTTTAGAAGTCTCAGACCACTTTGTGTTGGCAAACTGCTGAACGTAAACCAGCCAAGACATCACAAACAGCCAAAAAATGCTGGGGTTGACATCCTGTAAAAGAAATGCGTCTACCTTTAGAAGTCTGCATTTGTAAAGTTTTTGCAAATTTTAACTCATGTTGAAAATCTTCTGTTGATTAGGATGTTATCAGTCTGGTTTCCATATTCCATATTATAATGTTTAAAATGTGTTCCCATCTTCAGTAGGAAGACAGTTGCACATAAATCCATATGATCTTCTAAGCTTTTCTATATAGCACCTTTATCTGAGAGAATTGGCCAATGCTGAAGTATGCAGTCGATCATAAATGTGTTTCCAGCAACATTAGTGGAATTAAAGATCATACACACACGGAAGAGTGAGTTTTCTCTGGGTTGTGCTGGTTGCCTACCACCTCTTCAAATAAATTTCCAAAAATACTGAATTCATAATCACAGTGGATATTGTTTAATTGATTCACTGCCATGTGCCACTTTATTAATAGAATGGAACTCCCTGTGACTGCTGTTGGCCACTTTATTGACAGAATGTTGACAGTTCGTTATTTGTTTCATTTCTCTTATTTTCCGCAATTTTTAGTGCCCTGTAATTTAAAATTTACACATAGAATAGATACGCCTTCGAAATTTATCAGACAAGACACATGGATTAAGCTTTGTGAAAGTGGTTTAAGTGAAGTAAGCTTTGTGAAAGTTTTTTGTTTTTATTAAGTTAGTAATGACAATACCCTATGGTTATCGACTCATCGATTTACGCCAGATAATCGTGTTAAATAATTTTAGATTATAGTTATTCTGATTTAATGAAATTTGTGATAAATTTTAAAACTTATAGCACTTGCAGTAATGTGGTTATTCAGTTAAATTATTTAGCATTATGGAAAACAAACATAACACTACTAACAGCGACAGTTCGTCATCATATGATGGCACATGTCGAATTAGGCTTGCTCTAATGGGCCACACTTGTGCCCTTAAATTTTCTTTGCCTATCACAAACAAGTTGAGGAGTATTTAAACAATTAAATTTAAAAGAATAATAATTATAACTAAATAAAGAATAGTGTACATATTGTTTCTCAGTACAAACCTGCCTCGTGTGTTCCTGACATTTTCCATTTTGTGTGAAAATTATGTGCTTCAAAATATGATGTTTTAATTATGTTTTATTGGTGTTATGGAGCAGTTCTAGTGATATTGGTGAAGAAAAGTGGTGTATTTATCATTATTCAGTACATTTCATTTTATTATCAGCGATTGAGAAGTAGTGCCTTGGTAAGTGGAAATTTTAAATAATTGTCATCCCTGTCTTCAATTTGTTTTACAACATCTAACAATATTATTGTTATATTTATAATCTATATTAATACTAGCAATGTCAACATGTTCCTTGTGCAATCTCCTGTAATTTTATATATAATACAATATATGTGCTATCATTTTAACAATTTTTACATCATTATTGTGACACACCCTACTTCCCATTTTCTGCCATCACTTTCTGTTTGGTCCAAACTCACTGTTTGTTTGGCAGTGAATCAGTTAAATCTTTATGCTCAAGGCGTCTTCTGATAAATTTTCTTTTCATAAAATGTTACTGTTTATAATCTCTTTGTTATAAACATATGCACAGCAAGCATATTCCTTAGTTTATAACAGCTAGAGGGAAAAAAAAAAGAACGTGAACTCTCTGAAAATGGTGATTATAGCATTATGGTGATGATGTGCAAGAACCTATCTATTCTCTTAGAAGATAGATGGATAGACGATCCACCAGGGGATGCTATCATTACATATCTAGTGAAGACATGGTCAAGAATTACTACGAAAGGTACTAGCTTTTATAAACAAACAAATAATTTGGGTGATTCCAAATAGTGGGACAATATTTCAACATTTATAGTTTGTTTGTGCTCGCTCACTTTGAACTCAAGTAGTCCATACACACTATTTATAGTAGTGATGGACTTAATTTTGCATGTGGATTAGCTTTCCCTATTAACAGTGTCCCTCGCCAACAGGTGAACCCACTCCTACTTCAGAGGTACTTGTAATTTACATCCCAAAGTCAAGGACGACAAGTCAACATTTTGTCCAGCTGTCAGGTGTAGGGGTTGAACCCCTAACCTCGGCATCAGCACACCAGATGTTTAAGAACACGCATTCTTGTCCCATGTCTGGCTAATTGGTGTGCAGACTGGTGGTTCCTCGCCATGCAGGCAGATACTCTCCGGCTTCAGAGGAATCATCGATCCTACTGATGTTAGCCAGGTCCCCGAAGGGACCTGTTGCCCAGGTCGCACGGCATGGACGTGTCAGCAGGTCTTGGCCAGTATAGATCCCGGCCCTGGTCCCTTGGAAACACCTCTGTGTCCCTTTGAATCAGTTAAATAAGTGTCAGTCTATGCCAAGATCACTGATATTCTACCTAAATATAGAGCAAACAACTTATTTAAACACATAGAAGACTACAAGAAGTTTATCAAGGTTTTGTTAGTCACAGGCCTATGAATGCCACTTATAAGGTGACCCAAAGTAGTGTCCATTCTAACATCTGTATGGAGTAAACAGTTTAATTCCAATAGTCAAAAATAACAAAATTTGCTGTCTTTTATTACAGTGCCTACCACAGCACCCATGGTTAGAATGCAATCAGGCACACTTGGATTAGAGAATGGGTCTGTACCAGTATTCCTAATACAGTCCACAAAACTATCTGGTAAGCAATGTTCTGGTAAATGTTAATAATAATCAATTAACAGTTTCTTATTATTAATTTTTTTTAAAAATAGAAGACCACTGTAAGTCTAAAACTGCCAATTTGATTACAGTTTGCCTAGTTCTAGATAAGTGTTACAGAAATTGTTTGTTTCTTTGTCACATGGCTTCATTTATGTCTAAACTGCCTCCTTATATTTTTTGCCCTGCATTTTCTTATACCATCATACATTTATGTTGAGAAGACCATGAACTACTTAACCCCACACATAAAATAGATAACCAAAATGTTCCTAAAAGCTGCGAACTACAAGAAGCAAACTTCATACCAGTAGAAAAGTCCTTTTAAAAAATCAGTGGGTCCAGATGGAATAACCATAGAACCTATTCAGGCTTGTGGGAAAACAGTAATTAAATGGCTAACAAGACTTTTTAATAAATCCAGAAAAGAAAGAAATATTCCAGACGATTGGCAACAGACAGTAATAGTACCAATATGAAAAAAGAAAGGCAACATAAGAGTGAAAAAGAAGTCTTAAAAGTCGAGAGGATCAACTTCATTGCACCAGGTTTTATCCCATATGACTCTGTCTCTTTCCGCAGGGTGGCCTGCCGAAAGCGTCGCATAAAGCACGAACTCTGTAGCTAGGGATCTCCGAGAAAAATGCACTCGTGAACTGAAAGACGTTGACCGGAATCGAACCCACAACCTTTAGAGCGCGAGGCAGACTGCTTGACCACTTCACCACGGAGACTCCCAACATGAGAGTGAAATAGACAAAGGTATATCACTACTGAGTCACAACAAAACTGTTGGAACAAAGAGCTAGGCCCATAGTCAAACAACAAGTAAGCAAAGTACAATTGGTCTCAGGAAAGGTAAAAGTTGCACTGAAAAAAAAAGTTGCACATTCACAAAAAGACGAATATGTGAAGAAAACCATCAAATATAGTGACCCGCAGAATATTATGTTTGTAGATCAGGAAAAACCATTGGGGAACATAACATCAATAACATTAGACATTTGGATGATACGGTGTTAATTGCAAACAGTGAACAGGATCTGCAACATTTAGTAAATACGGTTATTGTACACAGTAAACAACTGTAATTAGAATTAAATTGTAAGAAGACAGAGATTATAGTCATCACTAGGAAGAAAGAAATACCACAATGTGATATATGAGGAAATGGTAATATTCTTAATCAAGTGAATTGATACAACTATCTAGGAAAAGTCATAACATCTGATGGAAGGTGTCTTGAAGAGATTAGAACAAGAATCGCTATGGTAAAGGTAGCTTTTTGTAATATGGATCGTAAAAACTCTGACGTGGAGCAAACACAGCATGGGGCTTCTGATCGTCAGAAGAAACCCCTTCCCCAAGTATTTTGGACCTTTAATTTCTTGATACTTTCTGGGTATGGTCTCGTCCGGGTCATGACTTCGGGCGTCTTACCCCTGCCATGGAGACATTCGGTCACATTAGTTATCCCTGATGTTATGCTTGTCCCTTCGCTGTTACCTTGTCCACTCTCAAGCCCTCCCTCCCTCGGTGGGGAGAGCCCGTGCAGCCTGTGCTTACCCCTGAGCACGTGTGGTCGTGGGATGCCAGCTTCATCCCCCGCCACGGCCTCTGTCGCCTTCATACGTCTCCGTTGCCGTGTTCCTTCTCTGTGCCCCGTTCACGGCACCGCACCCTACTAGGAAGCCGGATCTTCCTTTCTTTCGGACCCACCTCTTGGTCTCTTTGCAGCTGACTGGGTGCGACCTACGGTCGATTATCGCTATATAATGGAGGTTGGACTTCAGCCAACATTTGTGTGATTGACTGCACCCAGACTCACCACCCATGTTCGGAGGAAGGGCTAAAGAGTTGACACAGAGACGTAAAGTTTGTGGTCTTGGTTGAGAAATTGTTGGTACTGCAGTTACCGCTTTTAACCATACTAGTTTTGAGACTTATTCCACTCTAGGTTATGGCAGTTCCATAGCCAGACGAGGCCTTTTCGGCTGCCTCAGACAGTTGTTTCTGGGCCCAGGCTCTTGCTCATCCTTTCATGCCCATTCGCTTCAGCACATCAAACACGAGGTGAGAAACAAGACCTCTGGCGCCTACCTCGATGGCGAACAGCCTGACGGTGTACTCCTCTCGCCTAAGATTTGTGACCATGTCGTTGTACTTCTCTATTTTGTACAGGTGTTGCTCCTTAATATTCGATTCGTACGGGACAGTCAGCTCAATCAGTGTTAGCTGCTTGGCTGACGATGAGCTAAGTACAATGTCAGGTCGCAAGCCAAATTTTCGCATTACGTCAGGGTATCTGCCATGGCCCTTTAGGTCTATGGTCAGTTCCCAGTCCCTCGCACCATCGAAAACGGTAGCAAGCGGAAGGTCGTTAGCTTTACTCCCCCCTTTTGCGCTCTTCTTGGATGAAGGAAATCTCCATCGGCCTCAGCCTGTACCCCTCTCTGTTCGCTCTCATTCTTGCCACGTACTATGGCGGCCAACTCGGTCAGGACTTTGTTATGTCGCCACGTAAAACGGCCTTGGGTCAGCACGTGTTCCGCTGTCTGGACAATTTGTGCTTTCGTACAGAGGGGACAGAACGGGTTGGTGGTTTTCCCCCACTTGGCCAGGTTGGCATCTGATGGCAAGACATCGTAGAGGGATCGGATGACGAAACTTAGACGCAGTGGTGCCATGCGCCAGATCTCATTCCACCTGATGGATCTCTGCACTACCACTTCCCATGACATCTGCTGCACCTGTTGGGCAGCCTTGCGGACTCTTTCGTCATCTTCCCCCTTGCGGATCTCCATAACCACTAGGTCCTTGTGCTCCTTGGCTGTCGCCTTGGACCACATCGGATCATTACTTTGGAATCCGAACCCTTTCCTGTCTAACTGGGTTTGGCCCATTACCTCCTTCAGCTAGAGTGTAGCCTGAGCTTCTTCGACCGTGCTGATGACTTTCCACTTCCTTCCTGTTTTCAAGGCAGGAACTGAAGCACTGACCATTATGTCTGGAGACTCGCGCAGCATCATCGTGGGTCAGGTTTTTCCGGCTTTGAACTCTTCCATTAGGGACAGGAACGGGGGGACAAGCTTACTCTGCTTACAATACAGTGCGACAGTCGTGAGGCATGTGGGTACTCCAAGCCACTTTCGTATGTACCTGCTTATCTTGCTCTCCATGGTGCTCACTGAGGTCACACCAATATCATATATCAGCAGCGGCCACAGGAGTTTTGGAATAAGCATAAATTGGAGCACCCAGATTTTGAACTTGCCTATCAGCCTGGTTTTGTCTATGGTATTCAGGCCATTCGTCAGCATTGTTTGTATCTCTACCACCGCGTTCCTGTCTGTCAGGATTGAGTCGTACACATGACCGAGACTTTTTACGGGTTCCTCTATCACCGTGGGAATCACTTGTCCGGCTACCGTGAAAAAATACTAACCAATAATAAGATGTCAATTGCAATGAGACAAAGAGTGTTCAAGGGCTACATAGAATCTATACTTTTGTATGGATGTAAAATGTAGGCAATGAGCAGACAAGCTGAAAAACATCTAATGGTAGTCAAAATGTGGTTTCTGAGGAAAATGCAAAGAATACCATCAACAGACAGAAAAACCAATGAGCAAGTCCTATAAGAAGCAAATGAAAACCATAAACTGAATGGAGAAATTAGACACAGACAGTCAAAATTATTTGGGCATGTTATGAGAAGAAATAAACTAGAGAACTTGGTGACAGCTGTCAAGATAGAGGATAAAAGAACAAAGGGAAGGCAGAGAAGTAAATATGTGGATGGCTTGACCGCATGGTATGACCACATGGCATGGTCGAGACTGTGGCGTGTGAACAGCAAACACCGAAAAGGGCCCGGTTAACTATAAACAAGGTTATACAGTTGTGCCGTGGGGAGGCACCTGACAGCGCCGCTGGTGACTGTATAGTTACAATCTCTGTCAGTTTCCGCATCTGTAAGACGAGGCAGGTCCCGCAGTAAGTGACTGCATTTTATGCCTGTGCCTGCTATCCTCAGTTTGTTGGATCAGATTGCACTCAGAGAGCACCAGTCCATTTCGTACGTCTCTTCTCCAGGAACATCTGTCTGTTGCAACTCTCTCCCATGTGTCTGGATCTATGCCGAGGATTTTCATATCTTGTTTACACACATATTTATATCGCATTTGGGGCCTTCTGGTTGGCATCTTCCCTGTGGCTAGTTCTCCATATAGGAGATCTTTGGGATTACATACATCCTCCATTCTAGATACGTGGCCCAGCCACCAGAGGTGTCTCTGCTTGAGGAGGGAGTGCACTGTGGTTATATCCGCTCTTTCAAGCACGTGTTTGTTTGTTATATAATCTTTCCACGATATACCCAGGATACATCCCAGATATGTCATGTGGATGGAATTCAACTTTCTTTCCTGTCGTGAGTACAAGGTCCTGGATTCAGACCCTTAGAGTAGTGTGCTAACAACACATGCTTTATATACTTGAACTTTTGTTTGGAGATTTAGTTAGTCTGTTAATCTATTATTCTCCCAAACTCTCTTAGTTAATCTGGAAAGTGTTGTGGCTGCCTTTCTAATGTGTCCGTCAATTTTTGTCTCTAAGAAAAAATTATCTAATATTATCGACCCGAAATACACAAAGTCATGGACAACCTTCATATCGTAATTAGAAATTTTGATTAATGGAGGTGCACCATCAACTTGTTCCATCACTTGTGTTTTATTTAGGCTGATGGTGAGCCCAAAGTCTTTGCAGGCAACTGCAAAATGAGGGAGCGTACAATAAATGCTGTGTATATGCTGAGAACATTAATTAAAATACATAAAGACGAGAAAAAGAGTGTTAAAGTGCTACATAGAACCTGTACTTTTGTATGGATGTGAAGCATTGACAATTATCAGACAAGCTGGAAAACATCTGATGGCTGTGGAAATGTAGTTTCTGAGGAAAATGCCATGGACAGAGAGAAAAACCAATGTTCAATAAACAAATGAAACCGTAAACTGATTAGAGAAATTAGACGTAGACAGTCACAATTTTTTGGACATGTTATGAGAGGAAATAAACTAGAGAACTTGGTGACAACTGGCAAGATTGAGGGGAAAAGAACAAGGGGAAGGCAGGAAAGTAAATACCTGAATGGCTTGACCATGTGGTATGGTTGAGACAAGATCACAGAGCTGATCCACGACTCTGGTGATCGTGTGAGATGGCGAAACATAACCGCCCACGCTTACCGGCATCGTACATGATGAGGATATGATTCTACTATACACACACTTTGGATTCTCGCCTATCTTAGGAAGTGTGCACTACACTTCTCCTTGTGTGATCTTTGAGAGGAGACTGAGGCACTCTTAGAGATATCCATCTGCAACGAAAGTGATCCCTAACCAAATCCAAACCATCCCAAAGTTGGACTCCTCATGGGAAATTTAAAAACCACAGACTTCTATATAAATACTCAGCAGTTATTTACTTCAGTGTGATGTTTTTATTACCATCTATTTTCAACAACCATGATATCTCCTAAATGAACTTTATAATAGTATTCAAATCCCCATTAATGTTTTATGTTGTCAGATGCATCCATTCTGGAGCCAACACCGCTAGCAGAACTGAAGACAATGAAATCATTCCTTAAAACTATGTTAAAACGTGACAAAGATTTAGATGTTCTCAGACGTAAACATGAAAAGGTAAATCTGATCTGATCAGAAAGTTTTACATATTAAACAATTATGTTATTTTTTTCTTTGAACTATACATTAATCATAGCCAAATACGTCCTTACTCATTCTGAATATAATGTTTGTCATGTTGTGCCCATTTACACATAACATTAATATTTGCACCTTTCTGCAAGATATGCAGCTGCAGCACTGCCTTATTTAGGACTGGCTTTTTGCTCCTTGTACGTCTGCTTCTTTCGTCTGCTTGAAATTTATTGTTTATATCTGCAATATTGTCTCTTGTATATACTTTACGTCTTTTTTTTTTTAGTTTACTCAGTGGTCTAAACAGTTTTTTCTCTAGGCTAGAAGGTTTGCCTAGACTTGTCATATTCAAAATCAAAATCAGCTTTGACTTAGTTATCTGCTTGAAAAGAGAAAAAACATCATACCAGAGATACTTGAAATTTTGGAAGAGACCGAAGTGTCTTGAGATATTTCCTTAAAATTTTCCACAAAGGATTTTTTAAAATGTTTGGCAATTTACCCATGTGTCAAAATCAAAGGCAACCCAATAGATATAAATACAAGGGCTATTACAAAACCAACCTTAGATTAACTGGTAAAAATAAACCGGTTACCATAGCGACACTGTTCATTGTTTGCATCATTCGGTAGTCTTTTAGCTCACTACACATCAACCTCCAGTCGCATTTATTCAATGGTTCACGAATCATGAACGAATAAACGTGGACGTTGCGGCCGAGATTCATTATCGATTGTGTTGTGTGTACAGTGATAATGTTATGAGTGACAGTTCTGTGAGGGATTGGTGTAGGAAATTCAGAGATGGGCGTAAAGATGTGCATAATGAGTGTAGACAAGGACAACATTCATGTGTGACAGACGAGCTCATTAAAAAAGTCTACCAAGTCATAGTGAAAAAGCATCATTACACAATTCAGATCTTTCTACAGAATTTCCACAAATTTCTAGGACTAGTCTGTTTTGAAATGACACAGAGAGGTTAGGTTACCACAAGTTCTGTTCACGGTGGGTACCAAAGCAACTGACTGACATTCACAAAGCTCAAATAACTGACTCAGCTTTGATGTTCCTACTGCACTACTGGGAAGAGAGGGATACATTTCTCGACAGAATAGTGACTGTGGATGACTTGATTCAAAGACAACAATTCCAATTTTGGCCTTGTTCAACCTGCTTCTTCAGCCTTGGTTAGAGTTGAGGTCTGTGGTTTTTGTGGGGTTTTGCCCTGTTTTGTCTTGTCCGCTTTTACGAGTGAGTCCTAACTCGGACTGGTTATATAAGTGTTTGTATCTGTGACGTCAGCTGGGGGGTTGGTTGGCGAGTTGTCCTTTGTGCCCGTCTCCTCTGGAGGTTTCTTGCTTAGTGTTGGCTTCTGGCTCATCTGACTTGACTGGTTGCAGTCCTTATAAAGTCTTTTTATTTGGTCTTTTTGCCTCCTTTTTTGTGTATTGTCTGTAGAAGCTTTTTGATGTTTTCATTGTCATCCTTGCGCCTTTGTTCTCTTGAGTTTGAATTTCTGCTGCCTTTCGATTTCTTCCTCTGTGGTCAACCACGGGACGATCTCTGTACCATCATAATAGTATCCATCTGGGTATTCGGAGTGTTTGTGGTCGTAGTGTTATCTCAGTGTATCTCAATAGTGTATTTCAGAGTCCTGGCGGGACATTGGTTTCCCCTTGAATTTCTTGGGCTGCTTGCTTTCCTTTTCTGCCTAGCGCATTCTGAATTCCTTGCGCCCGAGTTTCTTTTTCCATTCGTATTCTGCATTCTGCTTGAGGAGAATCTCAAATTACAGGTGTAAGCCATGGTGACGACGAGGTGTCCTCTGTGTCATTGTCATGGTGCTCCTCTAGGTTTTCTTCAGAGGTCTGGCAGGATTATGGTTTCCCCTTGAATTTCTTAGGCATCATGGTTGGGCTGCTGGCTTTAGCTTGCGGTTCTGGCTTTTGTTGGTTTTATCTTGCAGCTTCTCTGTGTTCTTGTCCGTGTCTTCTGCTGGCTTGATTTGGGTTGGCTCCCTTTCAGTTTTTAGCATTTCTCTCTCTGCTTTGATTTCTCATAGAATCTCTTCATTCTTCTTTGTCATCTGCACCATGTGCTCTACCTCTTTTTTGATGTTTTGCTAGATCTCCTTTATTTCAGCAAGCCATTTTTCATTGTCGCTGGTTGGTGCCGGTGTTAGAAGTAGCATGATTTGTTTCTTTAGTTCGTCAGTCTGGTTTTGCAGTTGAGCTGTCTCTGCTTGTGAGATGCAAGTGGCTGTCTCACACCTCTGCATTACTTCCATATATGGTGTCTTTGTGGTAATGGCGATCTTTAAGATGTCTCTGTGTCTTTGGAGGTACGGACAGCCCAAGTATCTTGTTCCATGCTTGTCAAGGCAGTTGGCGCACCTTCTGTTGTTGTTGGGTATTCAGAAGTCCTTGTCCAGCTTGGCCAATGGACATTCCTTGAATGGATGGTGTTCAGCGTAGTAGCGGCAGATTTCTGTATTGCTGCTGCATGTTGTTCTACTGTGGCCAGCCCTCTGACATCTTGAGCATTGGGTGATTCTTGGAATGAATCTTTCAGGCTGTTGTACTTTCATCTTTATCGATACCTGGCTTGGTATCTCGCTGCCCTTGGTCGTCACCATCGCTAGCATAGTAGGGATCTTGGAGTACGTTAGAATCCGCTCCACTCTCAAGGTTCGGATGTGGAGATTCTCCTCTTGTAGCTGCTTCAGAATCAGTTCATCTGTCAGCTCCACTTGAATACGCTTGACAACCCAAATTGATCGTCTGTGAGTCAGTGTTTCCCTCTCTGGTGTCTTTCTCCTCCTTCTCATTAGACTTGGCTCTTATCTGTGGTGGGTTGTCGACTGTCTTCTTTGTGGTAGCTTCAGTAGTATCTATAGGTTCAGGTTCTTTGCTGCAGCTCACTTGTATGTTCTCTCCTGTCGTCTTCTTAAAGATCTTGGCGGCTCCCACGCTGCACATCTTGTGTGTTTGTTGTTTCTTTGTGTTGGTCTTGCCATGTATCAGGCTTTTTGAACTGTTCAGGTAACTTGTTCTTGATAGCGCTCGACAACGAACGTGAACGAACAACGCGCGCACGACTGGGGACGACACATGGGTTCACTTCATAAATGCAGAGACGAAGGAACAGTCAATACAGTGGATGCATACTCATTCTCCAAGCAAGCCCAAAAATTTCAAGCAAACATTTTCGCAACGAAAAATGATTGTTACAGTTTAGGAGGCTTGGTGTTCCTTGCCAGTGAGAAGTCCTGATCGTTCGGGTCCACATTGATTGACAGACGTCAGTCGCGGCGATTGGGAAATCTTGAGCACAGCCTACGATGGGTGACGTTGTGGTATTCTGTTATGATAATTTGGCGTGTCCAGCGTGTGCCACGTGGTTACACACCCGCTTCACATGCCAGTGATCCGGGGCTTGTTTCCGGATCCGGTCAGGGATATGCACTACTGACAAACTCAAACGAAAGCGAAACTCAAGTATAGTGCTTCCATATTGACGTGGATAGGCCTTAGGTTCATACCAGAATACAATCAGCGTTGCCAGTAGTGGGTTGTGCTCAATATTTAAATTTCAAATCCCGAAACAACCAAATAATCAATTGTTACAGTGTTTTGCACAGACATCAGTGTGCTCAAGGGAAGAAAAATAAGAGTAAATACAAAGTTGTTTGAAATCAAAAACAGGAATGATATTATTGAAGGAAGGTACTATAATGAAGAGGTGGAATTAGTATATAAGAGAATTATTAGGAATATTCATTTGAAACCCGTTCCAATGGCTTTATTACAAAAGCATGAAAGAAACATTAACAGGTGTGGTAGAATTAAAACAAAGCATTCATTTTGAATGAATTATGCACCATGAGTTGGTCAGAAGAAGTCGCTGTAGGCATTCAGGCAAGCACCCCATTGCTTAGGTAGGCGGCGAATGCTGACCGCAAAAAAGGATTGTGGTTGTTCACTGAACCAAGAGTTTACCGCGTTCATTACTTTTGCATCTGTTTGAAATCGTTGCCCCTTGAAAACTTTTTTTAGAGGTCCGAACAAATGAAACTCACATGGTGACAAATCAGGACTATAGGCTGGATATTGCAGAATTTACCAATTCTTCCTTGCTAATGCTTCCTGCACAATCTTTGCGACATGTGGACGAAGTTTATCATGCAACAAAATCACACAGCGAGAAAGCATGCTGGGTCGTTTATTTTTGATGGTTTTTTGCAGCTTGTCTCATGTTTGCAAGTAGTGGGTAGAGTTGATGTTGACACCAGGTTCTTTAAAGTCGGCCAACAATAGTCCTTCATGGTCAAAAAATGCGTTCAGCATAAACATACCAGTTGTCGCCAACTGGCTTTAGGTAGCTCCCGGTTGGGCAACCACCCAGCCAACATCATTTTCTTCTGCTGGTGTTTAGTTCTGGATGCAGTTTAAGATCCCCTAACTCTGTCAGAAGGGACTAATTAACACCCCAGATCCTAGAGAGAAAACGTATAACAAATGTCTGTTATGCTGATTTAAGACACTGTCCCTGATACTCAAGAAAACAGCCAAGAAGTGGCTCGTTGAAGATAGAATATATCTATATAGTTTTGGCTGTACTTGGTATCACCAGAAGTGATAAAGGAGGAGTTAAGACGTGCAACGTAATCTGGTTACTTATGACTGCATAGGCAAGATACCTCCGGTACATAGATTCCCACTTCTGGACAATATGTGTGAACCCCCACTAAATGATACAAAATGTGTGTACTTATTTAAGCTACACAAACATTTATAGACATTTAGAATTTATAAGGACAACTGCGTTTAAAATACAACAACTGTGTTTATTATTTCTAGTCTTGATGATAATATGATGATGATGATGATTATGGTATACGTAACTTAAGAGGTCACATAGGTCATGCTTCCCCCAGTGAGACGCAGTTCACTGTCAGATTGAAGGAGTCCAAAGTGGTCCCTTCACAAGGCTAAGTCACTTCCTGATATGGGTTGTTGACTGTCCATTGCTCCTAAGAGATCTGGAATGAAACGAACGGAGATGGGTAGTATCTACGTCTACACATCTCAAACACATATATCTATACATTCATATAAACATACATTCAAGTCATAATATATGATGGTATGATGATATATGATGGCATGTTACATAAACATATATCAGTTCTAAATAAATAAATATATATGTATATATTCATAAAACTATTTAGAGCATCTATAGCTTAAAACATACATATTCACATACATTTATGTAATGCAGTGTTTTTCCATATAAGTTCACCTCACTTTCTCCCTTTCTGATTCATTCATTCCGTCTTGTCGGAAGGACTGGTCGTACAGTACCTGTCGAACATTAAATGCCTTCCCTGAATCTGTCTGGGATATTGAAAGTCCTAAGTCATGTCTGTCCTCATGCAGACATCATGCAGACAAGGTGAACTGGTGCCATTCCTCAAACCAAGTGGTTTCACCATAATCTTGGTAGGCACTCAAAGTGTTGGTCCAAATAATCAATGTTAATTGGACACTATCAAGAGACTGATAGCTCTCAGGGATTTCTCCTAAGTAGTCAGTCTCCCCCAATGTTTAACATCATACAGGATGAATCTAAATGCATCTCCTGTACATGAATAAGCCACAAGCTCATGTAGCTTGGATAATGGATTTCTCCAAATTATCACACACAACAAATCAGACAACCAAATAGTGAATGAAAGAAGAAGATAGTTCTCAGTGAAATCGTAAAGCTAGAACTGGAACATTAGTACAAAGAAAATCCACCAGTGTAAAGTTTGGGAGAATATGTAAAAACAGGAAACTACACAAGCCTTCAGACTAGCAGACAAACTAATGGTATTACCTGGGTTTTATAGTTTTGGAAATTCCATCATAATACTTCGTACAGAAGTCCAACAGAACGAAATGTTAATATTTCTCCAGTAGGTATCCTTTTGCTATACGTGAGTTTGCGTCTGAGGATTTGCTGGCCATGCATGTAGTTTTATTCTCTTCATCCCTGGCTAGTTTCCACGTTGGCTAATTAATATATCCCCTATTAATTAACTCCACCTATTTTCCACATGGACTGTAGTTATTTCTGCCAGTCAAATTGACCGAGGCCCCGCCACGCCTGAAACAATGAAACATGCTTTGGCGGCAATGCAGTTGCGTCATTACATTCCAATCTGCGTTAACACCAGCCTTCCTGGGTTGCTGGCAATAATGTGTCAGCCATGTGTTCCTACTTTGCCCCGTATTGCGGGTAGGTGTTAAGCCTGCATTATATTGCCTTCTTTGGATCACACGGGTTTTCCACTGAGTAGCACTGCCATGTATTATTTCAGACGGGTCTGGCTGACCCTCTTATCTCCCATTCTGCCGTGGCTGTTTACACGTTAGGTCATGTTAACCATAAGGTGTTAGGTGTCAGTCCCTATTCCAACCGCAGGATTGTAAACTAACACGCCAATCTCCACTGACTGGCTCCGCGATGTATCAACGTCGTCTTTCTCTTCCCTGGTACTGAAAACAGTGAGTTTTCAACCTTTGATAGCGCCCGCCGACTGGTGCCGTGGTGTCTGGGTTTTACGTTTGATCTGTACATCAAAGCTTTCTCAGACCTACCATTACAGAAATGATGGGGCGTGCGTGGTCAAAATGTATTTTTCTCTTGTTTTCAATCCTCTTGCATTTCTATCATTTTCTGATGGACTTTATTCTTTTAGAGAATGATAGAAAAATATTGTGGGCTCTTTAATTCCTTTTGAGCTTGTGTCATTCTGATGCTGCCGGGGCTGTCCCGTCACATAGCTCCCCAATTTAAGTAGGTTCAGCAATGAAGCCTATAACAGAGCCTCAGCAGCATTTAAGAATGTATCTAAGTTCTCTCCATTCCAGAATTGCCTCCAAGTCTGGGTTCCCAATATTCCTTGTGGCAGTGGGTTGTCCAGTGAGTCCAAAAAGACATCCCATGTCCATCATCCCAGGATAAATCTTGCAAATCTTTGCTCCTGGTATTGTGTCGGATTTCCGGGCTATTGCTCGGTAATGTCATGTCCTCTGGAGGTTTTACTTTTTCCCAGCCGGGAAATTGCAAAATGTATAACAAGATTCTTCTGCGCCGCAGAGAGACTGTTATTGCCCACTCAATTTCTGGCCCTTGTCCTATAAGCAGAGGAAGTGCCATCAGTGTTTTCTTAAAAGAATTGGTCGCAGTAATGTTGCTCCATTTTCTTTTCCTCCGTTGGCCAAAGATCATAATAAAATCCTTTAATCTCCTCCTTTTGGCAGGAAATTTGCTAAACATCATAATGTTGTGATGTGCATTCAACTCATACTTGCCTCTTTCTTGGTAGGGCGTCCGTTTACTCCCTCCTGATTTAAGAGTTTTCTTCCCTCGATAATTCTTTATCCAGGTGCGTTCCTCTTCAACAGAGTTCCATTTTGAATCTGTGTTTGAAAGTATAAGGCTAGTAGAAGTTGTCCAGCTTTGAGAAATCATGTTGTTCCCCAAGAACTGTGAATTTGTATCACTCCTTGTAGAAGTATACATAAACAGCTGTTCTCCCCATCCAACATTGGTTAAAGTGAAAGGTAAACAAGGTCCTGAGTGTTGAGTATACCAACCGCTCCGGGTTTGTTCCGCTGCAGAGTCCATCATTTGTGATCCCCTGTTAGCTTCAGCTGTGTTGATGATAGGTATTACCTTCATCTTGTCCAAAGAAGTATTTTCTTCTTTGTTGGTAGCAGACATGTTTATCGTCCCTGAATCAGAGTCCGTAGTATAATCTACATGAATGCTTTCTTTATCTTGAATTTCCTTTTCGAAAGACTCCAAGATACTGACATCGTAAGAATTCTCCTCTGTGTCTTGTTTGTCCTCCATGGCCGGGCTCTCTTGTGCCAAGTCCAATTGAGGTATTCTCTCCCTGGTCTGGTTTTCTTGTGCCAAATCCAATAGAAGTGAATGTTGTGGGGTGTCATTTTCAATGCCATCTCCCACCTGAGATAAGTAATTCATACTGATAATTGTTTCATCTTGTGTGGCCACATAGAAAGAAACAATGGAATCCTGTTTTACATCCATTCCAGTCTCAGCTGAATTCATTTCCACTCCTAGTTTCTCTGAACTGAAGGGAATAAAAGAGTTGGGTAAGGTCTCGCCTTCGATCTCTTTAATAGTTTTCCTCAGGTCCTCCTCCTCCTGGATTTTTCTCCTTTGGGAAGTCTTAGGAAGCTCCTGAGATTGCTGGGTTGCCAAGCCAGCTAATCCGCTTTTATTGCGCTGTAAACATTTATCATGTTTGTGACTGTTTATTGTACTCTGGGTACCTTTATTCCTATTCCGTTTATTTTTCGGAATTGAGGGGGGAAGCATCTGCCTTTCTGTGCCTAAGTTTTTGTTTTTCTGAGCCATGGGGATTTGCAAAGGAATACATACCTCTTCTTTGTGACGGTCAGATTCCCCGTTTTCTATCAGAGTTTCGGCTTGAGTGATTGGCTTTTCCTCAATCGAGCTGGTAGATTCCTCCATGTTCAGTATTTCAATTTGCTTCTTCTTAATCTCATCTTCTTCAGCTTTGTGACGCATATCTGCTTCTAATTCTGCAAGTCTTTTCATCATCTGTTCATCTTCTTTGTCCCACCAATCCATTTCATCTCTAATAAATAGTTCTAGCTTCTCTCCTACTAAGCCAAGCCTTATGCCCCATCCTCTAGCGGACTCTAAGAAATCTGTGCGTGCATCCATGATCTCTTTTCAGCTTAAACTCAGGTAAGTAATTATATTATTACCCTACAGAGAGCTAGTCAGATTTATGCTAGAGCAGGATAGTGACAAGAGGAACTGACACTGCTATGAGAATGACAGTAGTGAATTTGAGTGAGAAAGTTGATGTAAAGCAGTCCGTCATACACTGAAGTAATTTTGCATTATCAAATTATTCATGATTAAATCAAATGATAAAGCATGTAATCAAAAAATCATCAAGTAAATCATCAATAAATTAATTAATATCACTAATTAATGTGATTATTAATTCTACAGTGGTGAATGATGTAAATTAACTCATGATATTATCCGTTATTAACTTTTTAACAAGTTATTTACATTCTACAAACTTCCCTAGAAACAAGTTCCTAAGTTAATACTTAGCAAATGTTATGGGTGAAGAATGAAAGAATGATTAATGAAAATCAATAGTCTAGAATTTATTCTCTGATTCTCTCATGGATTAGAATTCCTAATATGTCAAAATCTTGCTTACGATCGAGCAAGCTAATACGTTAGAAATAAATAATAACTAACTAATGCTGCTAAGAATGTAAGTGAGAATGACTTAGGTTCTATCCCCGGGCAAAACCAGAATAATACCAGACTAACAGATTTGAAATAGGTTCGTTTCTTGCAAGCGAACCAAAGTGTTCTAGGGTTTACTCCCGGATTCTATAGCGGACGAGCAGACCAATATTTCGCCATCTGGCTTGAGGTAGCTCCCGGTTGGGCAACCACCCAGCCAACATCATTTTCTTCTGCTGGTGTTTAGTTCTGGATGCAGTTTAAGATCCCCTAACTCTGTCAGAAGGGACTAATTACCACCCCAGATCCCAGAGAGAAAACGTATAACAAATGTCTGTTATGCTGATTTAAGACACTGTCCCTGATACTCAAGAAAACAGCCAAGAAGTGGCTCGTTGAAGATAGAATATATCTATATAGTTTTGGCTGTACTTGGTATCACCAGAAGTGAGAAAGGAGGAGTTAAGACATGCAACGTAATCTGGTTACTTATGACTGCATAGGCAAGATACCTCCCGGACATAGATTCCCACTTCTGGACAAAATGTGTGAACCCCCACTAAATGATACAAAATGTGTGTACTTATTTAAGCTACACAAACATTTATAGACATTTAGAATTTATAAGGACAACTGAGTTTAAAATACAACAACTGTGTTTATTATTTCTAGTCTTGATGATAATGATGATGATTATGGTATACGTAACTTAAGATATGGGTTGTTGACTGTCCATTGCTCCTAAGAGATCTGGAATGAAACGAACAGAGATGGGTAGTATCTACGTCTACACATCTCAAACACATATGTCTATACATTCATATAAACATACATTCAAGTCATAATATATGATGGTATGATGATATATGATGGCATGTTACATAAACATATATCAGTTCTAATTAAATAAATAAATATATATGTATATATTCATAAAATTATTTAGAACATCTATAGCTTAAAACATACATATTCACATACATTTATGTAATGCAGTGTTTCCCATATAAGTTCACCTCACTTTCTCCCTTTCTGATTCATTCATTTCGTCTTGTCGGAAGGACTGGTCGCACAGTACCTGTCGAACATTAAATGCCTTCCCTGAATCTGTCTGGGATATTGAAAGTCCTAAGTCATGTCTGTCCTCATGCAGACATCATGCAGACAAGGTGAACTGGTGCCATTCCTCAAACCAAGTGGTTTCACCATAATCTTGGTAGGCACTTAAAGTGTTGGTCCAAATAATCAATGTTAATTGGACACTATCAAGAGACTGGTAGCTCTCAGGGATTTCTCCTAAGTAGTCAGTCTCCCCAATGTTTAACATCATACAGGATGAATCTAAATGTATCTCCTGTACATGAATAAGCCACAAGCTCATGTAGCTTGGATAATGGATTTCTCCAAATTATTACACACAACAAATCAGACAACCAAATAGTGAATGAAAGAAGAAGATAGTTCTCAGTGAAATCGTAAAGCTAGAACTGGAACATTAGTACAAAGAAAATCCACCAGTGTAAAGTTTGGGAGAATATGTAAAAACAGGAAACTACACAAGCCTTCAGACTAGCAGACAAACTAATGGTATTACCTGGGTTTTATAGTTTTGGAAATTCCATCATAATACTTCGTACAGAAGTCCAACAGAACGAAATGTTAATATTTCTCCAGTAGGTATCCTTTTGCTATACGTGAGTTTGCGTCTGAGGATTTGCTGGCCATGCATGTAGTTTTATTCTCTTCATCCCTGGCTAGTTTCCACGTTGGCTAATTAATATATCCCCTATTAATTAACTCCACCTATTTTCCACATGGACTGTAGTTATTTCTGCCAGTCAAATTGACCGAGGCCCCGCCACGCCTGAAACAATGAAACATGCTTTGGCGGCAATGCAGTTGCGTCATTACATTTAAATCTGCGTTAACACCAGCCTTCCTGGGTTGCTGGCAATAATGTGTCAGCCATGTGTTCCTACTTTGCCCCGTATTGCGGGTAGGTGTTAAGCCTGCATTATATTGCCTTCTTTGGATCACACGGGTTTTCCACTGAGTAGCACTGCCATGTATTATTTCAGACGGGTCTGGCTGACCCTCTTATCTCCCATTCTGCCGTGGCTGTTTACACGTTAGGTCATGTTAACCATAAGGTGTTAGGTGTCAGTCCCTATTCCAACCGCAGGATTGTAAACTAACACGCCAATCTCCACTGACTGGCTCCGTGATGTATCAACGTCGTCTTTCTCTTCCCTGGTACTGAAAACAGTGAGTTTTCAACCTTTGATAGCGCCCGCCGACTGGTGCCGTGATATCTGGGTTTTACGTTTGATCTGTACATCAAAGCTTTCTCAGACCTAGCATTACAGAAATGATGGGGCGTGCGTGGTCAAAATGTATTTTTCTCTTGTTTTCAATCCTCTTGCATTTCTATCATTTTCTGATGGACTTTATTCTTTTAGAGAATGATAGAAAAATATTGTGGGCTCTTTAATTCCTTTTGAGCTTGTGTCATTCTGATGCTGCCGGGGCTGTCCCGTCACATAGCTCCCCAATTTAAGTAGGTTCAGCAATGAAGCCTATAACAGAGCCTCGGCAGCATTCAAGAATGTATCTAAGTTCTCTCCATTCCAGAATTGCCTCCAAGTCTGGGTTCCCAATATTCCTTGTGGCAGTGGGTTGTCCAGTGAGTCCAAAAAGACATCCCATGTCCATCATCCCAGGATAAATCTTGCAAATCTTTGCTCCTGGTATTGTGTCGGATTTCCGGGCTATTGCTCGGTAATGTCATGTCCTCTGGAGGTTTTACTTTTTCCCTAGCCGGGAAATTGCAAAATGTATAACAAGATTCTTCCTGCGCCGCAGAGAGACTGTTATTGTCCACTCAATTTCTGGCCCTTGTCCTATAAGCAGAGGAAGTGCCATCAGTGTTTTCTTAAAAGAATTGGTCGCAGTAATGTTGCTCCATTTTCTTTTCCTCCGTTGGCCAAAGATCATAATAAAATCCTTTAATCTCCTCCTTTTGGCAGGAAATTTGCTAAACATCATAATGTTGTGATGTGCATTCAACTCATACTTGCCTCTTTCTTGGTAGGGCGTCCGTTTACTCCCTCCTGATTTAAGAGTTTTCTTCCCTCGATAATTCTTTATCCAGGTGCGTTCCTCTTCAACAGAGTTCCATTTTGAATCTGTGTTTGAAAGTATAAGGCTAGTAGAAGTTGTCCAGCTTTGAGAAATCATGTTGTTCCCCAAGAACTGTGAATTTGTATCACTCCTTGTAGAAGTATACATAAACAGCTGTTCTCCCCATCCAACATTGGTTGAAGTGAAAGGTAAACAAGGTCCTGAGTGTTGAGTATACCAACCGCTCCGGGTTTGTTCCGCTGCAGAGTCCATCATTTGTGATCCCCTGTTAGCTTCAGCTGTGTTGATGATAGGTATTACCTTCATCTTGTCCAAAGAAGTATTTTCTTCTTTGTTGGTAGCAGACATGTTTATCGTCCCTGAATCAGAGTCCGTAGTATAATCTACATGAATGCTTTCTTTATCTTGAATTTCCTTTTCGAAAGACTCCAAGATACTGACATCGTAAGAATTCTCCTCTGTGTCTTGTTTGTCCTCCATGGCCGGGCTCTCTTGTGCCAAGTCCAATTGAGGTATTCTCTCCCTGGTCTGGTTTTCTTGTGCCAAATCCAATAGAAGTGAATGTTGTGGGGTGTCATTTTCAATGCCATCTCCCACCTGAGATAAGTAATTCATACTGATAATTGTTTCATCTTGTGTGGCCACACTAGAAAGAAACAATGGAATCCTGTTTTACATCCATTCCAGTCTCAGCTGAATTCATTTCCACTCTTAGTTTCTCTGAACTGAAGGGAATAAAAGAGTCGGGTAAGGTCTCGCCTTCGATCTCTTTAATAGTTTTCCTCAGGACCTCCTCCTCCTGGATTTTTCTCCTTTGGGAAGTCTTAGGAAGCTCCTGAGATTGCTGGGTTGCCATAGCCAGCTAATCCGCTTTTATTGCGCTGTAAACATTTATCACGTTTGTGACTGTTTATTGTACTCTGGGTACCTTTATTCCTATTCCGTTTATTTTTCGGAATTGAGGGGGGAAGCATCTGCCTTTCTGTGCCTAAGTTTTTGTTTTTCTGAGCCATGGGGATTTGCAAAGGAATACATACCTCTTCTTTGTGACGGTCAGATTCCCCGTTTTCTATCAGAGTTTCGGCTTGAGTGATTGGCTTTTCCTCAATCGAGCTGGTAGATTCCTCCATGTTCAGTATTTCAATTTGCTTCTTCTTAATCTCATCTTCTTCAGCTTTGTGACGCATATCTGCTTCTAATTCTGCAAGTCTTTTCATCATCTGTTCATCTTCTTTGTCCCACCAATCCATTTCATCTCTAATAAATAGTTCTAGCTTCTCTCCTACTAAGCCGAGCCTTATGCCCCATCCTCTAGCGGACTCTAAGAAATCTGTGCGTGCATCCATGATCTCTTTTCAGCTTAAACTCAGGTAAGTAATTATATTATTACCCTACAGAGAGCTAGTCAGATTTATGCTAGAGCAGGATAGTGACAAGAGGAACTGACACTGCTATGAGAATGACAGTAGTGAATTTGAGTGAGAAAGTTGATGCAAAGCAGTCCGTCATACACTGAAGTAATTATGCATTATCAAATTATTCATGATTAAATCAAATGATAAAGCATGTAATCAAAAAATCATCAAGTAAATCATCAATAAACTAATTAATATCACTAATTAATGTGATTATTAATTCTACAGTGGTGAATGATGTAAATTAACTCATATGATATTATCCGTTATTAACTTTTTAACAAGTTATTTAAATTCTACAAACTTCCCTAGAAACAAATTCCTAAGTTAATACTTAGCAAATGTTATGGGTGAAGAATGAAAGAATGATTAATGGAAATCAATAGTCTAGAATTTATTCTCTGATTCTCTCATGGATGAGAATTCCTAATATGTCAAAATCTTGCTTACGATCGAGCAAGCTAATACGTTAGAAATAAATAATAACTAACTAATGCTGCTAAGAATGTAAGTGAGAATGACTTAGGTTCTATCCCCGGGCAAAACCAGAATAATACCAGACTAACAGATTTGGAATAGGTTCGTTCCTTGCAAGCGAACCAAAGTGTTCTAGGGTTTACTCCCGGATTCTATAGCGGAAGAGCAGACCAATATTTCGCCAACTGGCTTGAGGTAGCTCCCGGTTGGGCAACCACCCGGCCAACATCATTTTCTTCTGCTGGTGTTTAGTTCTGGATGCAGTTTAAGATCCCCTAACTCTGTCAGAAGGGACTAATTACCACCCCAGATCCCAGAGAGAAAACGTGGAACAAATGTCTGTTATGCTGATTTAAGACACTGTCCCTGATACTCAAGAAAACAGCCAAGAAGTGGCTCGTTGAAGATAGAATATATCTATATAGTTTTGGCTGTACTTGGTATCACCAGAAGTGAGAAAGGAGGAGTTAAGACATGCAACGTAATCTGGTTACTTATGACTGCATAGGCAAGATACCTCCCGGACATAGATTCCCACTTCTGGACAATATGTGTGAACCCCCACTAAATGATACAAAATGTGTGTACTTATTTAAGCTACACAAACATTTATAGACATTTAGAATTTATAAGGACAACTGAGTTTAAAATACAACAACTGTGTTTATTATTTCTAGTCTTGATGATCATATGATGATGATGATTATATTATGGTATACGTAACTTAAGAGGTCACATAGGTCATGCTTCCCCCAGTGAGACGCAGTTCACTGTCAGATTGAAGGAGTCCAAAGTGGTCCCTTCACAAGGCTAAGTCACTTCCTGATATGGGTTGTTGACTGTCCATTGCTCCTAAGAGATCTGGAATGAAACGAACGGAGATGGGTAGTATCTACGTCTACACATCTCAAACACATATGTCTATACATTCATATAAACATACATTCAAGTCATAATATATGATGGTATGATGATATATGATGGCATGTTACATAAACATATATCAGTTCTAAACAAATAAATATATATTTATATATTCATAAAACTATTTAGAACATCTATAGCTTAAAACATACATATTCACATACATTTATGTAATGCAGTGTTTCCCATATAAGTTCACCTCACTTACTCTTCCCTTTCTGATTCATTCATACTATCTTGTCGGAAGGACTGGTCGCACAGTACCTGTCGAACATTAAATGCCTTCCCTGAATCTGTCTGGGATATTGAAAGTCCTAAGTCATGTCTGTCCTCATGCAGACATCATGCAGACAAGGTGAACTGGTGCCATTCCTCAAACCAAGTGGTTTCACCACAATCTTGGTAGGCACTCAAAGTGTTGGTCCAAATAATCAATGTTAATTGGACGCTATCAAGAGACTGGTAGCTCTCAGGAATTTCTCCTAAGTAGTCAGTCTCCCCAATGTTTAACATCATACAGGATGAATCTAAATGTATCTCCTGTACATGAATAAGCCACACGCTCATGTAGCTTGGATAATGGATTTCTCCAAATTATCACATACAACAAATCAGACAACCAAGTGGTGAATGAAAGAAGAAGATAGTTCTCAGTGAAATCGTAAAGCTAGAACTGGAACATTAGTACAAAGAAAATCCACCAGTGTAAAGTTTGGGAGAATATGTAGAAAACAGGAAACTACACAAGCCTTCAGACTAGCAGACAAACTAATGGTATTACCTGGGTTTTATAGTTTTGGAAATTCCATCATAATACTTCGTACAGAAGTCCAACAGAACGAAATGTTAATATTTCTCCAGTAGGTATCCTTTTGCTATACGTGAGTTTGCGTCTGAGGATTGCTTGGCCATGCTCATGTAGTTTTATTCTCTTCATTCCTGGCTAGTTTCCACGTTGGCTAATTAATATATCCCCATATTAATTAACTCCACCTATTTTCCACATGGACTGTAGTTATTTCTGCCAATCAAATTGACCGAGGCCCCGCCACGCCTGAAACAATGAAACATGCTTTGGCGGCAATGCAGTTGCGTCATTACATTCCAATCTGCGTTAACACCAGCCTTCCTGGGTTGCTGGCAATAATGTGTCAGCCATGTGTTCCTACTTTGCCCCGTATTGCGGGTAGGTGTTAAGCCTGCATTATATTGCCTTCTTTGGATCACACGGGTTTTCCACTGAGTAGCACTGCCATGTATTATTTCAGACGGGTCTGGCTGACCCTCTTATCTCCCATTCTGCCGTGGCTGTTTACACGTTAGGTCATGTTAACCATAAGGTGTTAGGTGTCAGTCCCTATTCCAACCGCAGGATTGTAAACTAACACGCCAATCTCCACTGACTGGCTCCGCGATGTATCAACGTCGTCTTTCTCTTCCCTGGTACTGAAAACAGTGAGTTTTCAACCTTTGATAGCGCCCGCCGACTGGTGCCGTGGTGTCTGGGTTTTACGTTTGATCTGTACATCAAAGCTTTCTCAGACCTAGCATTACAGAAATGATGGGGCGTGCGTGGTCAAAATGTATTTTTCTCTTGTTTTCAATCCTCTTGCATTTCTGTCATTTTCTGATGGACTTTATTCTTTTAGAGAATGATAGAAAAATATTGTGGGCTCTTTAATTCCTTTTGAACTTGTGTCATTCTGATGCTGCCGGGGCTGTCCCGTCACACCAGTGGAAACCTGTAACTTGAATTTCTTGGCTTTTAGTGATCCAGCATGCTTCCATTGTATGCTCTCTCTTTTGCTGCTCAGCTCAAAGTGGTGACAACATGATTCATCGCCTGCGAAAGAGACATGCATCACCCTCCACTCTGTAATGCAGCAAGTGGTTCAAACTCCATCCCGTGTGTTCCTCTTTTTGGTGGTCAACATCCGTTGTACCCACTGTGAACACACCTTCTGATATTGCAGTTTCTTACAAACGACCTTTTGAATTGTCCTAATTGACACATTAAATTCTTTCGCTAGCGAACGTATGCTTCGACAACAGTTCATCTGTACTGCTGCATCAATTTTGGCGATGGTTTTTTCTGTTGCAACTATATGCGCTTGACCTGGCCGTCGGAGATCTGTTGTGAACTGACGTCCTTTTCGAAACATTAGTGCCCAGTCTGTCACTTTTGTCTTTGACACACATTTGTTACCTTATGCTGCCTGCATTCTTCAATGAATGTCCACTTGTCAACATCCTTCAAATGAAAGGAACTGAGTCACCGCTCTTTGAGCTTCTTTAGGCGGATTTTGGATCAACCCGGCCATTTTCTCAACCGTCAGAAACAGAACCTTTGCATCATGGGACGATAAGCACGTGCTCTTTTATTAATTTGTTGGTACTTATCACATGACTATGACATGATCATGTTCAACGTACGCAATTACGCGCGGTGCGGCATGAACAGATTTCAAATTAACGCCCCTTATATATGATGGAGAAAGGAAGAATTAACTCTTTCCCTGCCATGCGCCCATACATTGCCACAATTGACCGACAGTGACGCCCGTGGGCCCTTGAATCGCCACAGTTTAAACGGTGGTTTATTTGTCCCTTTTCTTATGTTTCCGCAATTTTTAGTTAACTTCGGTAACTTAAAATTGAGACAGAAATATTTCGCAGGCCGCTGACAACCATATTTGTCCTTAGAAAGCACTTGATTCTTGATTCGAAAAGATTGTTTTGATTTGAACTTCGAAATGACAACACCTTCTGGTTTTGGACCTCATATATTTTAATAAAATTACCAGTTTAAACAATTTTATATTATAGTTATAGTGATTTCAAGGACTTTGTGAAAGATTCTAAAACTTAAACCATGTGCAGTATTCAGTTAGTCAGTTAGATTGCAAGCGAAACACTGCAAGCGAAAGTTCGTCATAATATGTCATAATATGATGGCACATATCGAATTATGAATGCGCTAATGGGGCACATTTATGCCCCTAAATTTGTTTTGCCTATCACAAAGTATTTAAGGAGTATTTAAATAATTAAATTTAAAAGAATAATAATTATAACTAAATAGAAAATAGTGTTTATATTCTTCTTCTCAGTACAATCTGAGTGGTGTGTTACTGACATTTTCCATTTTGTGTGAAAATTATGTGCTTCAAAATATTATGTTTTAGTTATATTTTATTGGTGTTGTGGTGCAGTTCTTGTGATATTATTGAACAAAAGTGGTGTGTGTAACAGTATTCAGCAAATTTAACTGGATTAGTTGCAGTGGATTATAAATACAGCCTTGGTAAGTGAAATTTTTTATAATTTTTACCTCTTTAATTTCAATTGTTATTATTAAACCTCTCATTGTTGTCATAATATTTCTAACCTATCAATTAATTATTAACATTGTCATGTACCTTGTGCTGTCCTCTTTAATTTGATATATAATACAAAATATCTGCTACCATTTTAACCATTTTAAAAAGCATTATTGTGACACACCCCTACTTTCAATTTTCTGCCATGAATTTCTGTTTCGTCAGGACCCAATTTTTGCTTCGCACTGAAAGAGTTAACAGAAGAAAGTAACTTAGCAGAAGAAGCCGCTGACGCTGTTAAACATGAAGAAAGGAAAAACAGTTGTACCAGATGGAATCACTATAGAAGTACTGGGATAATTTGGAGTAGATATATTAGCTGGTCTCCCTGGCCTTAGGGATTAACGTCTTTCTTTGTAATCCCGTATATTCTCGTGAGTAATGTAACCTGCGTGAGAATCAGTAGCAGTTCTCACCACGTTGGTAACTTACAGGGTATGTGAACCGGTCGCTCAGAAAGCAATGGCAAACTACTGAGAGTAATCTTGCCTAGTACATTCAACAGCAGCTGAAAAATGCTGATGTTGATTGCAACGTCCTGTAAGGGATATTAAAAAAAAAATATTAACTGTTGAATGATATTTACAGCAGTCGATATTTACAGTGATATGCTGTAATCTGTATTTATAGCAAAACCAAAAAGGCCAGTAGCAATTGAATGCGAAGATTTTCATACATTTAACCTCACAAACCATGTCACTCAGCTTCTACACAGAATCATAATGAGAAAGAAAATAAAAATGGAAATTAGTGGCGAACAGTATGAATTTGTGGAAGTAAAGGGTACAAACAATGCAATATATACATTATAAACACTATTAGGAAAGATTAATAGAGACCTGAACGACATATATTTGTGCTTCATATATTTTTTTTTGTGCTCGCTCGCTTTGAACTTAAGCGTAATCCATACACACTACTTCTAGTAGTCCTGGACTTAATTTTGCGTGTGGATTAGCTTTACCTATTAACAGTGTCCCTCGCTATCAGCTGAACCCACTCCAATTTCAGAGGTACTTGTAATTAACGTCCCGAAGTCAAGGACGATAGACCATTTCAGTTCAATTGTCTGGTGTAAGGGTTGAACCCTTTACCTTGACATCAGCACACCAGGTGTTTAAAATCATGTGTTCTTATCCATTCTGCCATGCTGACCTACGCTTCATAGGTTATACCAAGGCATTTGATAAAGTAAAACCTGATGAACTAATTAAAATATCTGATGGCAACATTGATGGGAAAGATCTAAGAATAATAAAGAATATTTACTGGAACCAAGTAACAGTAATTAAAATTAGTAATAAAGAGATCAGTTATGAACAAATAAATCTGTTAGTATGACAGTGATGCGTTTTTTCACCGGATCTCTTCTCCCTCTGTAGTGAAGTAATAATGAAAGAGATGAAAGATAAGCCAGGAATACTAATCGGAGGTTATAATATAAACAATCTTCGCTATGCTGATGACACAGTATTGTTACTGGGCATTTATAACATCAGATGGAAGATGCACAACAGAGATTAAGAACAGAATCAATCAATCATGTGCCATGCCGGAAAGCGTGGGCGGTCATGATTCGCCATTTCACTCGATCACCAGAGTCGTGGATCAGCTCAGTGTTCCTGTCTCGTCCATGCCATGTGGCCAAGCCATCCAGGTATTTTCCTCTCGGTCTTCCTCTTGGTCTGTTCCCCTCGATCTTGCCAGCTGTCACCAAGTTCTCCAGTCCATTTCTTCTCATAACATGTCCAAAAAATTTTGACTGTCTACGTCTAATTTCTCTAATCAATCTACGATTTTCATTTGTCTCTTGTAGTACTTGGTCATTGGTTTTTCTATCTGTCCATGGTATTCTTTGCATTTTCCTCAGAAACCACATTTCTGCAGCCATCAGATGTTTTTCAGCTTGACTGCACATTGTCCAAGTTTCACATCCATACAAAAGAACAGGCTCTATGTATCCCCTCAACACTCTTTTTCTCGTTTCAATTGACATCATTTTATTGGTCAGAATGTTTTTCATCTTGCTAAAGGCTACTTTCGCCATGGCGATTCTTGTTCTAATCTCTTCAAGGCATCTGCCATCAGATGTTATGACTGTTCCGAGATAATTGAACCGATTCACTTGTTGAAGAATATTCCCATTTACTTGTATATTACATTGTGGTACTTCGTTCTTCCTAGTGACGACCATAACCTGTGTCTTCCTACAATTTAATTCCAACCCCAGCTGCTCACTGTGTACAACCACAGCGTCTACTAATTGTTGCAGATCCTGTGCATTGTCTGCAATCAATACTGTATCATCTGCATATCTAATGTTATTTATGTTTTGTCCTCCAATGCTGATTCCATTTAGGTCTTCTACATTTCTGAAAATATTTTCACTGTATAAGGAAAAAAGATCTGGAGACATTACACATCCCTGCCTAACACCTCTCTTAATAGGTTGGTATTGTCCTACTTCATTATCAATTCTTATGGCAGCTTGTTGTTTCCAATATATGTTTTTTATGTCTAATGTCTTTCCCATCAATTTGTAGATCTGCAAGCATATCCACAATGTTGACATGTCTTACTCTATCAAAAGCCTTTGTGTAGTCAATAAAGCAAAGATGTATATCCTTGTTTACTTCTAAAGCACGTTCAATAACTGTTCGCAGCATATACACAGCATTTACTGTACCCTTTCCTTCTACAAAACCACATTGTTCTTCCCCTATTTCAGGTTGTATTTTCTTCCTCACTCTTTGCATGATAATTCGTAACAAAATCTTTGTGATGTGACTCATTATACTAATTGTTCTATGTTGATCACATTCTAAGGTTCCTGATTTCTTTGGGATTGCAATAAATACAGAATTACATAATTCAGAAGGTATATCTCCAGTATCATATAATGTGTTCAGCAGTCTAGTGACTTGCTCTAGTCCAAATTCTTCTAAAGCTTTAATCATTTCTGTTGTGATGTTATCTGCACCGGGGGCCTTGCCAGCTTTCATATGCTTAAGAACATTTTGAACCTCCATCTTTAAAATTGCTGGTCCTTCATTATTAAATCTAATAGCATACTGTTCCTCTCTGTTATCATTATACAGGTCTTTCACATAATCTGTCCATACATGTAGAATCTGATCTTTTTCTATTATGATTTTGCCATCTTTAGTTCTTAGACAGCCTGTTGATGTACTTGTTCTTTTATTAGTAAGTTCCTGAATCCTTTTGTGCACTAATTTGGTATTTTGACTGTTGTGTTGTTTTTCAATTTCTAAGCACTTTTCCTCAAGCCATGATTCTTTTGCCTTCCTACATAATATTCTGACTTGTCTGTGAATTTCTTCATATTTGGCAGGATTATTTGTGTTGAGTCTTCTTGTTTCCATTAAGTGTAAAATTTCCTCAGTCATCCATTTCTTACGACCCACCTTCTTTAATTTTGGAATAGTTGTTTCTGCAGCCATATTGATTGAATTCTTTAACATTTCCCATTGATCATCCACATCCTGAACAGAATAGGGCAAGTAAAAGCTGCATTTCACAAAATGAAGTGTATCTTATGCAGTAAGTCACCATAATTGAATGTAAGAGAGTGGTGAAATGCTACATAGAACCTGATTTGCTTTTGGCAGTGAATCTTGGAATGTAAATGAACAAATTAGGAAAACCTTAGAAGCAACAGAGAAGTGGTTCGTGAGACTAATATTGAGAATTCCTTGAACTGCCGGAGTAACTAACAATGATTGCCTGAAAGAGGCTAATAAAACTAGAACATTATATACAATAATAAGAAAGTGACAAACAGCTTTCTTTGGTCATGTGATGAGAAGAGAGGCATTGGAGAATCGTGACAACTGGAAAGATTGGGGGGGGGGGGGAGGCGGGGCATAGGCAGACCAAGAGAAATCATGCTTGATGGGTTGAGATGGTGGCATGGAGGAATATCATCAGCAGAGTTGGTTCAGAACACCAAAGACCGAGATCTGTGGAGAGCCATTACTTTCAAAATTAAATAGATTCCTAAAGGTTCCAGAAATGTTGTGTCTACTCTATATCTGAACATATTTGCAAGAGACCAGCCTGTATGAAACTTACTTGATACATTGCCTTAGATATGCCCCTTTCCACATTTCTGCACTTTAGGTTGATCCCCTGAAACCACTTAAATAATTAACAGATTAATTTTTGATGTTGTTATCAGAATAATCACAATATGAGTTGTATTCATCATCCTATTTTTAATGTTGTTATCAGAATAATCACAAACTAAGTAGAATTTATCATCTCCAAATGATTAAGTACAAGTTCAACAGCATGTCTTATTGTTAGCCTCTTAAAAGTGCTATTCTTGGATTTTCAGCACACATTTTTGTCATAACAACATATTTTGTTGAAATATTGTCAATTCAACAACACTGTCACTTGTCTTTACCTTCCCTCAAGCGACTTTGTACTCCCTGAACTTATTCACATTTTTTTTCAGTTCCACCTTGATCAATGTTATGTAGGGTTCAGACACTGAAAAGTTTTCTCCACATATACTCATAAACTGGTATCTGAGGGTTTAAGTTAAAGTATCTTTATCCTTTTATTTGTGTGGCAGTTTTGTTAGGTTTAGCAACGATAAATTTCTTTACTTGTGTATTGTCAGCATGTATATCTTTAGTAACAATCCATCATTGTGATGAAATGACAACATTAGTGTTTTCTTTCGTTAAGACATTGGAAGCAATGGAAGAGCAACACCAATTTTTATTAGGGAAACTCATATCTGGCCAGACTAAAGCACGAATCTCCATGGAGAAACGACATTCAAAAATTCTCAGGAAAATGGCTAAAGAAGGTAAAGAGACAGAAGAGAAACAGAATTTACTAAAGGGAGAAATGCAAGAGCTTTTAACCATTCAGGACCAGAAGGTAATTTGTGATGTTAGTCAACCCCATTTTGTAATTTATTATAAACTATCAGGATACTATGTTTTGTTTTGAAAAGGAATGTATTAATTTTGGAAAACGATAATGATGTAATGCCTAACATTAAAATAAAGAAGAATATCAACATTTTTTATCACCAGGATACAAAAACATGACAGTTTTGACTTAAATATAAAGGAAAATGCAATAAGGCTTCATGATTAACTGATTTTTGTAGTTACGTCTAGATACTAATACTACGCTATGAGGGCTATTCCTAAATCAACCACCGATTGACAGGTAAAAATTTAAACAAAGTGACAATAACATCTAAATCCATGTAAAAGTTACATCACTGCATTACTTTTCCACATAGTCGCCACCTAAATTCTGGCACTTGTATTACCGTGTCATGCGTTTTTGTAACCCCTCATCAAGGAACAGCGCCGCCT
The DNA here is from genome assembly GCA_014155875.1 of Cepaea nemoralis. Taxonomy (NCBI): domain Eukaryota; kingdom Metazoa; phylum Mollusca; class Gastropoda; order Stylommatophora; family Helicidae; genus Cepaea; species Cepaea nemoralis. The sequence goes on from JACEFZ010005141.1 coordinate 2,004,757, forward strand.
GGGTATTTAACCAGTTGTTGACACCACCCATGATCTCTTCAGCAGTGTCAAAGAGCTGGGTAGCCAGCCAAACCTTCATCTTGTCGAAGAGATGATAAATTGCTTGATGCCAAGTTCAGGCTGTAAGGGGGGTGGTTGAAAATTTCCCACTTTGCTCAAGTAAAGCTTTTGTGCTAGCAGCAATCTGGAGCTGTGCGTTGTCATGCATGATAATAATGCCACTGGTGAGCATTCCATGCCTTTTGTTTTGGATCGACCAATGAAGCTTCTTCTGCGTTTCACAATAATATTCTGACGTTATTGTGGTCCCTAGTGTCATTAATTCCATCAACAAAATTGCAGTCCCAGAACACTGTAACCATAATCTTTCGTTGTTAAAATGTTTGCTTGAATTTTTTGGGTTTGTTTGAAGAATGAGTATGCATTCACTGTTTTGACTGTTCCTTTGTCTCTGCATTCATGAAGTGAACCCATGTCTCATCCCCAGTCACTATTCGAGATATTCACTCCCATCTTCCCAGTAGCGCAAAAGGAATGTCAAAGCTGAGCTCATTCTTTGAGTTTTGTGAACATCAGTCAGTTGCTTTGGTACCCACTGTGAACAGAATTTGTGGTAACCAAACCTCTCTGTGACAATTTGAAACAGACTAGTTCTAGAAATTTTTGGAAATTCTGTAGAAAGATCTGAAATTGTGAAACAGTACTATTCCACTACGACTTGGTTGACATTTTGAATGAGCTCGTCTGTCACACATGAATGTCACCCTTGTCCACCTTCATCGTGCACATCTTTACGCCCATCACTGAATTTCCTGCACCAATCCCTCACAGAACTGTCACTCATAACGTTATCACAAGACACAGTCGACAATGAATCTTGGCCACATTTTGACCTTCTGCTTGAAGAAAACAAATTACACCATGAATTTCACAGCTGGCGGGAAAGGCAATAACAGTGTCCATGTTTATTTGTTGGCGATTCGTGAACCACTGAACAAATGCGACTTTAGGTTGATGTGTAGTGAGCTAAAAGACTACTGAATTATTCAAGCAATGAACAGTGTCGCTATGGCAACTAGTTTATTTTTACCATCCAACCGGTGGTTGATTTTGGAATAGCCCTCGTATTCAAGTCACTAAATTGTAGATAACAGACACATAAGCTCTCCTCTCGGTTACATTGCAAAATAGTTGTGCTGTCATACAACCCTCTAATTATTTAGATATTTTAATTAGCATGCTGTTTCTTCCTGTTAAAAATAGTCATATGTTTTTTTTTTTAATTTTAAATAAAGAACACCCTGATCAACCTCTACCAGTTCTTTTTGTCTTTCATCAGTTATGTGAAGCGGATGTGGGCTTTGGTTGTCATGGTGTTCATTGCTTCACTATTTAATTTATCTGTCTTTCATGAGAACAGCTTTGTTTATTTTTTCTATTGTGTCTGAGTAATGTTTTTTTCTGTAGAGTATTCATGATTTTTGGCCAGACCATATTGTTTGCTATTTAATGCCATGAAGCTTGAGAAGCATGAAGTGCTAAATAATACTGAAAAGTTAGCTCCCTTTACTCTAAAAAAAACACATGACAGCATGGGTATTCAATCACATCAAAACTCAGTAGGCACTGTGGAATAAATGTTTGTTTGCTGAAGCATGACAGAAAGATGCATTGCACTACATGCAGGAATAAATGATGATGAAATCTGCAGTTACTGCCATATACCATGTACTTGTAGTAAACAGCCTTATTTATTAATCCGAGTACATCATTTATCCAGCTTTCATAAACTCGATCATCTTATTGTCATTCATTCCAATGTTTAGAAGAGTAATATTTACCATATCCTTTCAACCCAAACATATGGTACCAAAGAGTCAAGGTCCTTTGTAATGTGTACTGTATTAAACACATTCAGTTATATTAATCACACTCATTTCGGTAATTTTGTCTTGCGTGAGAATATTCATCAGTTCAGCATAATTAGATAGCATTCTATACAAATTTTATATTCTTTCATTTTCATATAGTATTACACAACTATTCATCATAAATCTATTCTTAGAACCCACGGCTCCATACCTTCAACCCCACTGGATGAAATGAATGGTCATCATCATTCTTGATGGACAAACAACAACAACATTCTAAACTACTCTACTATGAAATAAATTTAACATATTACAGCAAGACCCAGACACTGTGAAAGTCAAAATCTTTTTCTGAGCAAAACAAAAGTAATGTCCATGGGCAAAACTACATGCCAACAAAAAGATCACAAGCATCAGTGAAGAAATTGATAATGCCACAGACTTTGAATATCTCAGCTTCATAATCAAGAACAGTATAGACTGTTCAAAGGTACCAGTCAGAAACTAGCCATAGCAATGCAGGAGTTAAACAGTATAGCCTATAGTGCAACTGACTGACTGGCACCTTGCCATCTAGACAGACAATAGTTTGTAAAATGGAGTTATACCTCTCCATAACACAAAGCCTGGGCTGAATTTAGAGATTGTGTGTTGCCTATGCAGCATGATCCCTCTTTCGGCCTGCCTAGTTTACTCCAGAGGAAAGGTAACATCAATACGTCTGGAACAAGACAAGCTGCAGAAGCTGCTGGATCAGCAAAGCGACACTTTAACAGTCCGCTTGTCGGAGCTTCCATCCTAGTCCAGTTGCCGACCAAGGCTTAGAGCCTGGTCTGCCCTGCCATGACATTTAATCTTTAGGTTGCATTTCCTCGCACTATAATAAGACTTGTACCCTCCCAGCCCAAAGCCATTGGCACACTGTGGGGTGTTGGGTTTGGTGAGCGCTGCCCAACATTCGGCGCTAACAGAAAGCAGGTAGTACCGTCTACTGTCATACAGTAGCTCAGTCATATCTGACTAAGACCTGACTTGAATAGCACAACATCAGCAAATAAATTATAAAGTTTTTCAAAACATACATGTTTCCTGTGGCAACATATAGATGTGAGTTATGAACCATTTTGCAATCACTAAGGAAGAAAATTAGGGCTTTTGAACAAACATGTTACAGAAAAGTTCTTAGAATATTGTGGATCAAGAAAAATAAAAATGCTCACACTCTACAAGATCTGAACATCAAAGAAAACTGGCTCATAGACAACATCATGACTCAGAAACTGAAATACTTTTACCAATAAAAATGCCCCAGTGATTTCAAAAGAATGATAATGAAAGGCATGATTCCTAGAAAAAAGGCAGGGGTCGAATATCACAAAGTTGAACACAGGACATTGACACTGAAGCCACCTTGAGAATGAAAGTGCATGAAGGAATTTGCAAAGGACTGAGACATCTTTTTTGTGAATTAGGTGCAAAGGACGAGCTGCATGATGATGGCTTGTTGCCTTATCTTTTTCTTCATTGCTACCTAAATATGTGTGTCATTCTATCTCTTGAAGTGAGGTTTCACTAAGAGAGATCAGGCTATCATTTTCTTGATTTATGCTAATGATCTTTGTCCATTTCCTTTATGGAAATCATCGAAAACAAGAAACGGAATAGGTCAGCTTTACAAGAGCACAAATGACAAAGTGGACATTGCAGCAAGAGCCAATATAAGCACACAAACAACAGACACTGATACAATTATATTTAAAATATGCAGAAGTTACTTGGTTGATGTTTAGTTATCATCAGAGTACTCATTGCTCGGTTCTATTGGTAGACGTGCTGTTGAACAGTGCTCATTTGAGTCAAGAACCTACACTCACAGTACTCGGGACATTCCCATTATTTTGTAATGTTTATGATATCTTGCAAATGGTCTATTTCTTTCATGAGCCTGCCTTTTTATGTTTCCCTCCAGTATGTTGTGTTCATGTCTTAAATATTATACATGCTTATCTCGCAACATAGCATCAAGATGTCAAGGCCACATACACCTATAACGTGATGAACATTTGCAAAGAATATTATCAAACAGAGCTTGAACTGAGGACCAGACACCATGATCAGATCTATGATGCTCTTAATAAGCTGATGGAAGCTAATCATGCAGCCCATGCTAAAGCTCTTGATGAAATACATGACAAGGAAGTCACAGAGCTCAAGAAGAAAATGGACTATCAGAGCAGAGAATATATGAAGATCCTTGGCAAAAAACATAAGGATAAGCAAGAGCTTTCAAGGTTAGACAGTTTAATTTGATTTTAGACCAATTTTCTTTACAGCACAAGCCCTAACTTTGTAGACTTTTTAATAATTTTATATTTATTATATCTGTATTTTAAAGTAGATGGCTGATGGCTGTAGAAATGTGGTTTCTGAGGAAAATGCAAAGAATACCATGGACAGCCAGAAAGACCAATGAACAAGTTCTTCAAGAAACAAATGAAGATCATAAACTGATTAGAGACATTAGACGTAGACAGTCACAATTTTTTGGGCATGTTATGAGAAGAAATGAATTGGAGAACTTGGTGACAACTGGTAAGATCGAGGGGAACAGACCAAGGGGAAGACCTAGAAACATGTACCTGGATGGCTTGGCCTTGTGGCATGGTCGAGACAGAAACACAGAGCTGATCCACGATTCTGGTGATGGAGTGAGATGGCAGAACATGACCGCCCACGCTTACCGGCATGGCACATGATGGATGGATGGGATTTTAAAGTTACATTTATTGACATGATTATATGTACGAAAATGCTAATCCATTGTCACTTTTAGATTAAAAAGTACCACCTTGAAAGAGATCTCACAGGCATACAAATTAATGGGTCTGGTGTTAGTTGCAGGACGTAGCAATCAACCCCAGCATTTTTTCACTGTTTATGATTCCTGGGCAAGTTTACGTTCAGTAGTTTGCCATTGATTTCTGAATGACCGGCACCCATACCATTTCATAAAAACCAACGTATGGTGGTCTGTTGCTAAATCGCCCACAGCCGTGTTTCAAATGCGGTATGCAGGATTACGAACTGGGTCCATAACCCCTTTGTGTTTTAAGATACTAGATTGAAAAAGTGACACCAATAGTGTCAATATATGGCTGCATATGAACACACATACAGGACTGGATTAACCATTAAGTAAAAAATGCATGAGCTTAGGGCATCAGTAAGTGGCGAGATAAGGGTAGTCCCTATCAAAGGGGGTCCTCTAGCCTATGGAACACCCTTGGGCAAGGTGGAGTGCCAGTTTAGCCCCACAGTTAGGGTTATAAGAAGCAATAGGTGCAGGTGGTGGATGAAGTTTAAGATCAGCCAAGAGATAGTTGTAGGTTATGGTCTCCAATTTCACGATGGTAGGCAGAGGATCTCTTTTTGGAGACAGGCTACCTTCATTGACTAGTATGGTCACTACTAAGAAGGAAAGCAATGGCAAACTATCTTCTTTACAGATGCCTAGAAAATCATGTGTCGTCAGTTACTAGAGAATCAGAGAAATAGCATAAAAGAGTGCTCCATAGGAGCAGCCTTGCCCAGTAGAGATAGTCATGTGTACCAGGAGACTCCAGACCTTCAGGAAACGACCGAGTGCCAAAGATTCAAAATTTAAAAACATTTAAAATGGGAACATGGAGCATTCGAACTATGAGTTAAAGTTAGTTGCATATCCTTTACAGGATGTCGCAGTCAACACTGGAATTTATTGCTGTTTTCATCTCTTGGCAAGTTTACGTTCAGTAGTTTGCCATTGCTTTCTGAACGACAGCACCCATACCATTTCATAAAAAAAACCAACGTAAGCGGTCTGCTGCCAAATTGCCTGTGGCTGTGTTTTGAATGCGGGTATGTGGGATTATGAACTGGGCCCGTAACACCTTTGACTCGGAACTGGCGAACTATGAGTGGGGATGGCAAATTGGATAATATCAAGCAAGAAATTGGATGACTGAATATTAACATTTTAGGTATATGTGAGTCAAAATGGAAAGGAATGGGCATGATAACATCCGTGGAATATAAAATAATCCATTCTGATGGAGAGAAACAACAGTGAGGTGTAGCATTTATAACCGATCTAGAGAGTTCAAAAATCTACCAACTGATATTGGCCTGTGTCAGACTGAATATTACTGGTAAAGTTAAGTAGTAGACCTTTTGATCTCAACATCATGCAAGTGTATGCATCAACAATAAACAGCAGTGATGACAGCATCAATGAATTTTATAGTGATTTGAATAATGCCTTCAGAAAGTGCAAGTATTCAAAATCAAATATCATAAACCTTAATGCTAAACTTGGAAATCATGAGATGGATACACAGTATGGATGTATGGGCTAGGGGAACATAATGAAAGAGGTTGCAGACCTGTACAATGGGCAAAAGAGCAAACTATGATTATTGGAAACACCTGGTATCAACAACATCCAAGGAGATTGTGGACATGGAGGAGTCCTGAGAATAAGACCCAAAACCCAATTGATTACATCCTCATCAATCGAAGATTACAAAATGCCTTAAAAAGTTGAAAAACTATACCAAATACAGACTGCTACAGCGACCATAGATTAGATTTAAGCAGTATACATATATAAGGTAAAATTAAAGAAGGTTAAATATACACCAAGAAACACACAGTTAGATCTATGTGCACTGAAGAATGAGGAGATAAAAGATAAGTTCAATGTAGAAGAAAAGAACAGATTGATTACATCCTCATCAACCGAAGATTACAAAATGCCTTAAAACTGCTACAGCGACCATAGATTAGCTATAAGCAGTTTACATATAAAATAAAAGAAGGTCAAATATACACCAAGAAACACACAGTTTGATCTATATGCACTGAAGTATGAGGAGATAAAAGATCAGTTCAATGTAGAAGAAAAGGACGAATTTGATGCATTGTCCAATCTTAAGATTCTATTTCATAATGTCAGTGACCAATGGGGAATATTGAAGAACTCAGTCAGTCATGCTGCGAAAACAGCTATCCCAAAAAATGGAGATGATGGGATGTAAGAAATGGATGCCAGAATACATCTTAAAATTAATGGAAATAAGAAGAAATTTTTAAAAAATATAACCATGATAAATATGAAGAGATTTACAGGAAAATAAGGATATTTTGCAAAGAGTCAAAAGAAACAACTCTTAAGGAAAATTGCAGGGAAATTGAAAACCAGCACAACAACTGGAATACAAAATTAATACACTAAAGAATTCATGACGTCACTATGAAAAACGATACCAGAGAGTAACAGCAGCATATTCTGAATAATAATGAAGGACCTCCAATTTTGAAGGTGGAGGTTCAGAATGCTCTTAACCATATGAAAACTGACAAGACCCCTGGTCCAGACAACATCACAACAGATATTATCAATGCCCTAGAAAATAAAGAAAAGACCAAGTCACCAGACTGCTGAACACAATATATGATACTAAAGATACACCTCCTGATTTATGTACATCTGTTGCAATCCCGAAGAAATCAGGAGTCTTGGAATGTGATCAACAAAAAAGTTAGCATAATGAGTTACATCACGAAGATGTTGCTACAAATCTTCATGCAAAGAAAATACAACCTGAAATAGGGGAAGAACAATATGGGTTCCTAGTAGGCTAGGGTTCAGTAAATGCTGTGTATTTGCTGAGAACATTACTTGAACATTCAATAGAAGTAAACAAAGACCTACATGTTTGCTTCATTGACTACACAGAGGCTTTCAATAAAGTAAGACGTATCACCATGATAAAGATGTTTTCAGATCTACAAATTTATGGGAAAAACCTTAGACTTGTTAAAAACATATGTTGGAAACAACAAGCTGCCATAAAGATTGATAATGAAGTGGGTCAATATCAGCCTATTAAGATAGGTGTGTGACAGGGATATGTAATGTCTCCAGATCTTTTTTTCCTATACAGTGAAAATATGTTTGGAAATTTAGAAGATATAAGAGGAATCACCATTGGGGAACATAACTTCAATAAAAATTAGATATGCGGATGATACAGTATTGTCTGCAGACAGAAAACGGGATCTGTAGCATTTAGTAGATGTGGTTATTGTACACAGTGAACAACTAGAGTTAGAATTAAATTGTAAGAAGACAGAGATTATAGTCGTCACTAAGAAGAAAGAAATACCACAATGCAATATATGGGTAAATGGGAATATTCTTAAACAAGTGAGTTGGTACAACTATCTCGGAATAAGTCATAACATCTAATGGGAGGTGCCTTGAAGAGATTAGAACACGAATAGCTATGGCAGAGGAAGCCTTTTGTAAGATGGAAAATTGCTGACCAATAAAAAGACCTCGATTGCAATGAGAAAAAGAATACTAAAGTGCTACATAAAACCTGTACTTTTGTATGGATGTGAAACAGGGACAATGAACAGACAAGCCGAAAAACATATGTTGGCAGTGGAAATGTGGTTTCTGGGGAGTATGCACAGAATACCATGGGCAGACAGAAAAAGCAATGAGCAAGTCTTTGCAAGAAGCACATCAAAGCTGTAAACTGGTTAGAGAAATTAGATGTTGACAGTCAACATTTTTTGGGCACGTGGTGAGAAGAAATATACTAGAGAACTTGGTGATAACGGGCAAGATTGAGGGGAATAACAAGGAGAAGGCAGAGAAGTAAATATCAGGATGACTTTGGCACATGACATGGTCGAGACAAGAACAACAGGGCTGATCAATGACTCTGGCGAGTTTGTGAGATCGAGAAACATGAATGCACCTGCTTATCGGTATGGCACGTGATGCTGATTAGGGCATCAAGGGAAAAAAGGGGAAGCACAGAAATTTTCTACTGCTAGATTTACTATGGACATGGGTTAATTTCGAGGATCTGATCAGAGCTTTGAGCCCATACTTCATTGGAAGATGTATGAAAGATTCTTGAAGCATATTGATATGTGTATTTATATAAAAACTTGGATTTAGATTTATATTTCGTGACCGTGCTTTATTGTGTTAGCTTTGTCTTGAATAAAGCACAAAAAAGCAACACGGTATTGAAAATATAGTTCTATAATGAATACTGATTGTATGTTTGAATTCAATATTTGGCTTGTTTGATATTTACATATTTGTAAATAATTTATAAATAGAATCAAAAGAGAAGCTCAGCAAAAGCATGTGCAGACAGCTGTCAATGAGAGACAGAAGGTAATCAATATTTTTGGTGACTCTTGATTTATGAATATCAATACACACAGATACATTGTATTTTGTAATAATTTTTCTCTCAAAGAACAATTTCATTATGCGTATACATACATGTATGAATTCATATATGTATGAAAAAGAGAGAGGGAGATTTAATCACAATGTATCTGCTTTCTCTCTCTCTCTCTCTCTCTCTCTATCTCTCTCTCTCTCTCTATATATATATATATATATATATATATATATATATATATATATATATATATATACACTGTACAGAGAGAGAGAGTTGTGGTTCCAACTTCACGGTAGAAATATATCACCCCATAATTGCTGTGTTCCTGGGCCAGGGAAAACCACACAAAATACTCCTCACTGTTCCATGTACAAAGTGAAGCAGACGGCAGACCTGACAAAACCACCAAAACCAACTGCACGAATACCCATATTGCTTGCATTAGGCCTCTGCCAGAAGACCAACACAAGTCTGCCACTAGAATTACAGTTCATAATTGATAGAGGCAGCAGTCACTATAAAAACCAGCAGTTGCACACACATTATTGCATAAGGCAAACCAGCCAGCTTGGCAACAGGCCACCCACCATTTATCATAACATGAATTTACAACACAAACCACCGCAGACATATGAGGACACATTCCACATTAAGTTCACAGTGTTGCATCATGCACTCAGCTCAGTAGTTGGGGAACGTAACCATGTACTACAAGCCCAACTGATGAAAATGTTTAAGCAAGCCATGGCCAGAAACAATCAATGCCCCAAGGCATGATCAGCATGGCCACAAAAGGTCAGGTCACGGCTCTAATTACAAAATGTTTTTATAAAATCTTCAACTTTAAACCTAAATCTCGTCAGATGGAACCATAAGCTGCTACTCGAGACGATGGTCAGAAGCTTCTGTCTCGTAACTAAGTTGTCATCGCCTATGACTCACTTATCGGATCAACAAGCGACAGTGCTCACCCGTGCACTGCCTAATTTTTACGTTGCACAGTAAGTGCCATGCTTTGCTTTTGGAACCCCGACCTCTAGCCTTGCAAATCCATAACAGTCACACTGTTATATATTCCTCATTTCCTTATTCTGAGACTTTTTCTAAAAAGTCTTAAAACAAAACCTATTTTTATTTCAACTCTAATTCACTCAACACTCAACTCTGAAAATATTTCTAGCTACTAATCAATAAAAAAAAATTCTTTTAATATCATAACATACCCATAGGTAACTCTCCAAAAATTCCAATTAACTATACAATACCAGAGTCTTGATACATCATATAAATGGTCATAATAGTACCCACACACAAAAATCTTCATATTACTGCCCTTCAAAGGCATCAACCTTCGCTTCAATTTCCCTGGCTCTTCTTCGTATTATATGCATAGGTCACTTCTTCTTCGGCTAAGCATTCTAAAGTCATAAGCAATCCGCTTCTGACTATATCAACACCATACTATCACCCATTGCTACCCTTCTTCTACTGCTATGCATTATGCCTTCTATAGTCATTCATGAGCAATCCGCTTCTGACTATATCAACACCCAACTATCACCCATTGCTTACCCTTCTTCTATTGCTATGCATTATGCCTTCTATAGTCATTCATGAGCAATCCGCTTCTGACTATATCAACACCCAACTATCACCCATTGCTACCCTTCTTCTACTGCTATGCATTATGCCTTCTATAGTCATTCATGAGCAATCCGCTTCTGACTATATCAACACCCAACTATCACCCATTGCTACCCTTCTTCTACTGCTATGCATTATGTATTCTATAGTCATTCATGAGCAATCCGCTTCTGACTATATCAACACCCAACTATCACCCATTGCTACCCTTCTTCTACTGCTATGCATTATGCCTTCTATAGTCATTCATGAGCAATCCGCTTCTGACTATATCAACACCCAACTATCACCCATTGCTACCCTTCTTCTACTGCTATGCATTATGTATTCTATAGTCATTCATGAGCGATCCGCTTCTGACTATATCAACACCCAACTATCACCCATTGCTACCCTTCTTCTACTGCTATGCATTATGTATTCTATAGTCATTCATGAGCGATCCGCTTCTGACTATATCAACACCCAACTATCACCCATTGCTACCCTCTTGCATCATCTTTACAGGTATGCAACAAAATCATCCATTTCAATCATTACAAGTTTTACACTTACATTATCATCCGTATTTATCAAAAATACAGCATGACATTCATGAAATAACACACACAAAAACTCAAGGATAGAAAGAAATAGAATCGGTGGCCACCTGAGAAAGAAAGAAGAACAATTCCTCACATCCTAAGGATCTACATCACTCCCTCTCTCTGGTTCCATTTTACCCCCTTTTGTTATGTTTAGACTTTATGTAATAAAGTCTAAAAAATCCAACCACATCAAAACCACTATAACTCTTATACCCTAATCACTTCGGATTCGTAATGTCCATTTATTATGGGCATCAACTCCTAAAACACCTAAAATGATGGCTCCGAACATAACTCAACTCATGGTCACCTTGTTATCCACAAAAAACCCGAAGGCACCCAGAACATGTCCACTCGTTATGGGCATCTCAAAACATCTAATATAATGGCTCTGAACGTAACTTCAATCTATAGTGACCCCAAGAGGTAATTTTTTTTTTTTTTTTTTCACGCCACGACTTTCTGAGCGACCGGCTCCATACTCTCATAAGTCACTTTTGCGATTCGAACCACTGCTAATTCTCGTCGCGTCATGTGACGAGAGTATTCGGGGTTAGCGGAGAAAGCTGCTAACTCCTCGGCCACGGAGCCGGCTAGGTAATGTCATCTACAAAAAAGGTAATGTCATCTACAAAAAAAACTCGAGGACACTATTATCATGTCCATTCAATATGGACATCACCTCTTGCCTCCTAAAACCAACATCACATACACCCTCAGGTTGTAACGTAAATGAAAATGCAACACTCTATTGTAAAATTTAAAAAAACACAAGGTAACATTATTTAGAACCAAATCTAAGAACTGATCAACGATAACTCAATCCTAAATACCTTCTCAATTCTGTCACTTTTACGGACAGTATATCTCACACTTATAATTAACAACTCAAAACACTTAGCAAAAATAATATGCTAACATCGCTGGTTTCAAATTTGAATGGAGACCACAATTCAAGACACAACACAATTTCCCCCCCACCCCCCCCCCCCCCCCCCCCCCCCCCCCCCTCAAATCTGTTGTTTATATGGACAGCGTCTATCTCATACTTTATGTGAAATAAAATATACTAATGCATGTAGTCATTAGAAAAAACAAACTCATGGCAACATCATAGTATTTGAAACATGAACCAAGAAAACATGACAATAAATCAAGGCATTTTCTGTTACCTACACTCAAAATCTCACAGCCTAATCATATATAAATAAAACCACCAACTAAAGTGACCATTTAAACGCAAAAAGATTTCTTGGAAGCTAATCAACTACTTCCACTTCAATCATTCGTATATCTTCTATTTTACCTTTCTAAATTACTCTTATGCCTTCTTTAATTTCCCTCTTAATAACGCTAAATTTCTCTGGAACAGATTACCTCCTACCATAGCCATAACATTGCCAGCCTCTTGGACACTAGTGTCCAAGCACGAACTTATAGTGTCTTCACCCTGAATAGTATTTCTTTCTGCCTCCATTTCCTGTTCTCCTGAATCTGAAACACTGGCCTCTAAATTGTTCTGTTCGAGATCTATTCTGTTTTTTCTGTCCTGGCTTCTCAAAAGTCTTTCCAGGACAGGGATAGATTCATCGCTGTCTGAATTTTCCCTTATTCTTCTCATTCTGTTGATATCTCTCTCTCTCTGTCTATATATTTTTCTCTTTACTGCCTGTCTAGTGTTTCTATAAGGAGCATCTACATCTACAATCGAATCACTCATGCTACTGCTAGATATGTCAGATTCTGGGGTGACATTGTAAACCGCATTTCTTTTTTTTATGAGCATGGCGGGTGGTTTCACTACTGACTGTTCATACTGATCGTTGTACACTTCTGACGTTGTTCCTTCTGACTTGACCACTTTTTCTGATTCAGGAGGAATCGCATACTTAGTTCGCCTATTAAATTGGCCTTCCAAATGAAGGTTTTCGGCGTTGTTTTCATCTTCTCTTCTCAAATACTGCACGTGTGCCCGCACGGTATGCCCCTTGATTTGGTTCTTGATATAATAGGAGACAGGACCTAATTTTTCTAAAATATAATAACCTGGAACCCAATAGTTATCGAATTTAGAATTCCTTCTATGTTTCTTATAGTATACTCTATCTCCCACTTTGAATTCTTGTAGTTGGGCGTTGCGATCTGCATATTTCTTCTGTCTAACCCTAGCCTTACCTACATTCCTTCTCAGTCTCACATGCGCCTTATGCATCTCTTGTAAAGTAATTTCATGGAATTCTTCTCCCATGTATTTTCGTTTAGGTTTTAACAAATTATCTATGGGTAATATAGGTTCTCTCCCATACATCAAATAGAATGGTGAAAAACTAGTACTTTCGTTGTGATTTGTTCGTATCGCTTCTAGAGCAGGTCCTAAATACAAATCCCAATCTCTATCATGTTCTTCTATATTTTTAGCCAGGATGTTATACAATGTTCTATGCTGCCTCTCATTTTTTTTAGTTTGAGGAAGGATGATAAAAAGAAGTTTTGATATGATAGATATTCATTTCACTCATTAATTTGTGAAATTTCTTGTTCACGAACTCCTTTCCATTATCAGTAAGAACTATTTGTGGACACCCAAATCGTGGTACATATTCCTGCAAAAAAATGTTGATAATGGAATCGGCACTTTTATCCGGAATCGGATACACCTCTGGCCATAGGCTGTAACAGTCTACTATGTGCAACAGAAAGACATTTCCCGAAACCGTTCTAGGATGGGGACCAGAGATATCCAAGCTTATTTTCTGCATGGGAAATTGGGGAATGTCTGTCTCTTGTAAAGGACACTTGATTTCTTTCATATTTCTTAGTCTGCATTTCTCACAGGCATCCACGTGCTCATAAATACTCTTAAATAAATTTGGCCAATAGTACTTGATCCTGAGGGCATTAAACAATTTATCTCGACCAAGGTGCCCATTCATCTCAACATATGCCTTTAATACCTCCATTTCTAAATGTTTCGGGATGTATTTCCGCAGTTCTCTCTCTCCTCCCTTCTCACTGACATAATACAAATGTCCATCCTCCTGTAATTCGATGAAACTCTTCTTAAGATTGTTTTCTCCTGTTTCTCTCAGTTTTTGCTTTATTTCTCTCACTCTTGGATCTTTTTCTTGTTCGCTTCTCATATCGAATTGCAATAATTGTGATTCTTCTGCCACCTGTCCTGAATCATCTTCTGTTAAAATTGTTCTATTAAGCTTACCAGAATCGATTATGTTTACTTGCCAGTTTCGATCGTCTATCTCCGGCTCACCTTCATCTTCTGCATCAGATACATCTGGATAGGGAATTCTAGATAATAAATCAGTGCAGGTATTTTCTTTTCCTGAAATTTATTCAATTCTTGCATTATAACCCTGTAAATTCAGTGCCCAGGTCTGTATCTTTCTTTTTTGAACCGGAGCCTCCAATAAGGATTTTAATGGCATATGGTCAGTTTTGATTATGAAGGTGGCGTTATGTAAATAATAGTTCAACTTTTGCAAGGCATAGTGAATAGCATATGCCTCTTTTTCTACCGTCGCCCACTTTCTTTGTGACCTGCTAAGTTCATGAGACAGAAAATAAATTGGCCTTTCATTCCTAATTCCTGGTATTCCTGAGTCCTCTCCGTCATATGGTTGAGTCAGACATGCCCCTATGGCGGTATCCGAAGCATCTGTATACAGAGTCAGTTGTTTATCTAAATCAGGATGTGCCAGCAATGGGACCACTGTTAAACTATTCTTAATTAAATTGAATGCTCTCTGACACTCTTCACTCCATTTGAATCTTGCGTACTTACAGGTTAGATTGGTGATAGGTTCTGCAACTTTTGCAAAGTTTGGAATAAATCTTCTATAATATCCGCACATCCCGATGAACCCTCTCACTTCTCTCACAGTGGTTAGGGGAGGTAACTCTCTGATCACCTTTACCTTATCTTCATCTGGTCTAATGCCTTCTCTGTCTATCACGAATCCTAAGTATTTGGTTTCTATTTTTAAAAATTCGCATTTACTTAGTTTAAGTTTTACTTGATGTTCTCTCAACCTATCAAACACCAACCTCACATGTTCTTGATGGTCTTGTACATTCCCTGCCGTATATATTAAGATGTCGTCTATGTATGCTAACGCAAATGTTTGCATCCCCTCCAATACCTGGTTCCTTAGCAACATATAATGGGAGGGCACTGTTCGTAATCCAAACAGCATACGTAAGAATTTGTACGAACCCACGTGAGTGCAGAATGCATTCTTCTTCTGAGCATCAGGCAACATGGGAATGCACCAGAACCCCGACCTAGCATCTAGCATAGTAAAGAAAGTAGAACCATTAAGCAATCCCAAGATGTCATCAGTCACAGGCAAGGGGTAAGCCACATTCTTGGTGATCTTATTCAGTGCCCGATAGTCACAATAGAATCGATGTGAACCATCTTTTTTTTGTGTGACTATAACGATTGGCGATGACCATTCAGACTTCGACCTTACTATAATACCGGCTTTTAGCATATCCTCTATTGCTTTGTCCACTAATTCTCTATTCCATAAAGGAGTCCTATAAGGCTTTAAACTGATTTGGGGGGAGGGGGGGGGGGGGGTTTTCCAGTGTCTATTTCCATAGTGACTGTGTTGGTCTTGCCCAGTTCCAAGTCATTTATTGCAAAAACATCCTGATTTTCCTTCACAAACTTCTCTAAAATATCTTTATAGTCTGGTTGGGTTTTTAATTGTTTTAGCAATTCTTGCTCACGATTCATTCTCTGAGTTCCCGTATCTATTGCGTTTACCTGATTGGGATGTTCTCCTAACGCATGCGATAAGTCATTACTGTTCTGAATTAAAGTATTTGGTCCATATCCACTTCCACCGATATTTTTTTCCAAGTTATTTTGAACACTTTTCTTTTCTCTATGTTCGCATCTCTTGAGGTTCCTTCTCTACTGAGCGGTATGGTAACATTGGTATCAGTTGTTACTCTGGCGATCACACACCCCCTACATAATTTAATTGTCTTCCCTGTATTGTTTATAACCATCACCGGAAAGCTAAAGCGTTTCCCTAACGTCATTATTCCGTCTGGGACTTCTAGGCCAGGTTCATCTATTACTTCTCTTTCTAATTCTGTTATCCTAACTGTCTGACCTTCAGTAAGATAGGGATTGTTTTTCATTTTTGCCTGCACTAAATTAATAGTTTGTGGTTTTAGGGTCATAGTCTCTTTCACTCTAATTAATGTTGATACATGCATGTCGTCCTCTAAATCAATGTAAATATTCTGAAATCTTAACTTGTGCAAATCAAAATAAACCCTTATACCATTTTTTTTATCAGAAAATCTGTACCCAAAATCATGTTTCTGCTTAAATTTCTAACTACATGGAAAAGATGTTTTACTTGTATTCCTCCCAGCTTAAAGTTTACAATGGTCTGACCAACTACGCCTAAAGTTTCTCCGGTAACTGACTGAAGAGTGTTTTGATTGTTTAAGATTTTGACATTCTTCATAATGCGGTACATAAATTTCTCTTTGATGATGCTCACTTGTGCCCCTGAATCGATCAGTGTTCTAATTTTAAATTTTCCCACTTCTACTACACATGAACTGGAGTCAATCGTATTCACGGATGCCTGTTTTACCTCTCCACCCTGAGGCTGTACTACCTTACGTTCATATTGATTCATATTTACTGCACCTGAGCAATTAATATTTTCCGAAAATATTGGGACCTTTCTTATTTTCCCCCTACCGCCGGCCCTATTCAGTAAGTGGGACGCCAGTTTCCCTTAATATCTGATCTTCCAAAAGTTCTTTCTGGTTCCCCAACATTTCGATTTGGTCTCCCATTAGCAGGATTTTGCGTATCTAACTGCCCGCGCCTGTAATTACAGAACCTAAAAATATGCCCGCAATTCCAACAAACTAAATCTGGCCTACTTACTGTCTCTCTTGCATTAGTTCTCATATTTATCATAGGCCTTCTTCCCCTATCAAAAGCCCCTTCATTATTTCTTATCACTTCTTGTATTTCAGCTCTAGGCTCATTCACTCCATGTCTCCTCCATCTACACCTCGCCTGCCCTACATCCATAGGTTGTTCCGTTCTTTGTTCAGCATTACTTCCAATTTCTCTCCCTACTCGTAGCCTAAATCTTCTTCTTAAACTTTTTTCCTGTATAGCTATATCTACTGCCTGCGACAGCCTTACTGGATTTTCTCTCATTAGCTTAAATTTTAGTCCATCTGAGCGCAACCCATCAACAAATATCCCCACCAACATTCTTTCTACTTCTTCCCCCTGTACATTTTGTCCCAAAAAGGCCTCTTCCGCCAAGTTAACTAGTCTGTCACTATATAATTGTACACTTTCTCCATTCTCTTGTCTAGACTGTCTTAGAACCGATAAGGCATGTTGCGGATCAGTGATCTCGGCATATTTATGTGCCAGATCATCTTTGAACGCTTCCCAAGTTTCAGCCACTCCTCCTTCTAATTTCCTTCTAATATGATCTGAAACCGGTGTTAAACTACTCTGGTACGTTCAGGCGATGTTGGTTCTGCAGTTGAAAATTAATGTGCTCAGCCACCCCTGGTTGGGCCTCAAATGGGTTGAATAAGCGATCTCAGCCACCCCTGGTTGGGCTTCAAATGGGTTGAATAAGCGATCTCAGCCACCCCTGGTTGGGCTTCAAATGGGTTGAATAAGCGATCTCAGCCACCCCTGGTTGGGCCTCAAATGGGTTGAATAAGCGATCTCAGCCACCCCTGGTCGGGCTTCAAATGGGTTGAATAAGTGATCTCAGCCACCCCTGGTCGGGCTTCAAATGGGTTGAATAAGCTATCTCAGCCACCCCTGGTTGGGCCTCAAATGGGTTGAATAGGCAGTGGTAAACAAAACTGCCGCTTCTATTTAGGATCGATCTTCTAACAGGCAGTGGTAAACAAAACTGCTGCTTCTGTTTAGGTTCCTCTAACAGGCAGTGGTAAACAAAACTGCCGCTTCTGTTTAGGTTCTTCTAATAGGCAGTGGTAAACAAAACCGCCGCTTCTCGAGCCAGACCTTGCTGCAATTCTCTCCTTTCTCCGCAACAACCCAGGTCTTCAGATCCGCTGTATACGGCACCAAATTGACTAACCCCCTATAGCAGAGTCGCCAACCATTATGGCCATCTACAGGGGGCGTCAAAGGACGTGACGTATAGTGGTGCAGGCATTCTTTAATTTCTCAGACTCCAAACGAGTCCAAACACAGGCGAATTCTGGTTCTGTTAAGTTTATTGTTATTTCATATAAATTTAGGATATATGATCAGCATGGCCACAAAAGGTCAGGTCACGGCTCTAATTACAAAATGTCTTTATAAAATCTTCAACTTTAAACCTAAATCTCGCCAGATGGAACCCTAAGCTGCTACTCGAGACGATGGTCAGAAGCTTCTGTCTCGTAACTAAGTTGTCATCGCCTATGACTCACTTATGGGATCAACAAGCGACAGTGCTCACCCGTGCACTGCCTAATTTTTACGTTGCACAGTAAGTGCCATGCTTTGCTTTTGAAACCTCGACCTTTAGCCTTGCAAATCCATAACAGTCACACTGTTATAGATTCCACAATGGACAGAAGAGTTGGTGGGCAGCCAATCTTCTTTAGTGCCTTGAACAGACCCTCACGACTGACCAAATCAAATGCCTTTGTGAGGTCGATGAAGATAATTAACAGTGGTTGATTTTGTTCCCGGCACTTTTCTTGCATTTGTCGCAATGAGAATTTCATATCAGTGGTAGACTGGTTCCAGTAGCAATCTGATTATATGTCTGTCTCGCCTTTCCTCTGAGCGTCGATCGTCGGCCAGATTCCCTTGTCGCCCCTCGCTGTCGCATTCTTGCCAGACCATGGTGATCCATTTGCTCTTCCGAGGTGTACACGTGCTCCCACAAGGCCGCAACCACGTCTTCCTTATCATGCATCAATACTCCACCAAGTTTTGCAGAGCCAGCCAGTCTGTCCGCCTGTTCATTCCCCAGCACACCAGCATGCCCTAGAGAAAAGATCCAGACGATGCTTGTCACCCGTGACTTCCGTGGCGAAGCAAGCCACTCTGCATGAATCTTGCCTGTTCTCACCCTACTCAGCATGCTTTCTGAGTCAGTTACAATCACGATGTGTGTGTGTGTCATATTCTCCATCCAGCCGAAAGCTGCACTGACCGCCTCCACCTCCATTCTTAAGCTAGATGTTGTGGTATCATATGCCAGGCTCTCCTGCATCAGACAGCGACCATTAGGTTTTGCTAAGAACCCCCAGGCACTTCTCCTGCCTCTCAACACCGAACCATCTGTGTATATAATCACATCACCCGGGCAAGCATTATCCTGAATTAGTTGCTGGATTTCCACTTCCGTGGCCCCTGCTGGCCACTCCCTGCACTCCCGGCTCAATGTGATTATAACTTTGCACAAGTCTGACTGCTCCGCTGGCACTTTGACCCATTCCTCTCCTCGCCTAATATTATCCAAGATGCACACCTGTCTGATCATATCCTCCGCCTGAGCCATCCATGATTTCCCTCTTATCAATCGCTGACCCTTACCTACGTCCAGTGCCTCGTGCAACGGGTGATCTGTGTCAGCAACTACTCTGAGGTATGCCTTCGCCTGCATCACCTTGAGCCCACCAGCAACAGTCGGCAAACCAAGGATGTAACGCATACACACGGCTGCGGTGTCTCTTGTGCATCCCAGAATGACCCGCATAGCTTCGTTCTGTATGCGCTCTAATTTCACCAGTTGACACTTTGAGACAGTGAGCAGTCCTAGTCCATAATCAGTCACTGAGAGAATCAAGTGCTGGCATAGTGTGAAAAGCACTCTGCTCTGTGTTCATTGCAGCCATAGTTTTAGTGCACTGAGTCCCTTTTGAGATCTTGTCACATCCGACTCTACATGGTCCTTGAAGGACAGGCTCCTGTCATATGTGATTCCCAGATACTTCAGTTTGTTCTCTCTGTTGACGCTTCTGCCATCTATTGTGAGGCTTGGGACATCAGTTCTCACAATCCTGTTGTCCAGAGAGCACCACAAAACAGCTGCCTTTTCTGGGTGGATGACAGCACTCATTTCAGTGCAACTGTCAGTCACTTTGTCTACTGTCGCCTGTAGCTCCTGGGCTGTTTGCTCCCTATCTCTCCCCTGCCTATATGCAAGAATATCATCTGCAAATGTTAGTATCCTTCCAACCCCTGGTGCTTCTAGGTTTGCAATCTTGATGTATCAGTGAAAGCATCTTCAAGCTGCTGTTGGAACTCAAAGCACTTTTCAGGATCGTGAGTGTTAATAATATTAATCCTGGGGCTGGATTTATGTTTAGCTGTGTAGATTCTCTTTGGTCTCAGTCTAACTCTTGCAACAACCAAAGGATGATCCGTATCACAGTCAGCACTGTGGTAACTTCGAGTTAATGAGGTATGATTCAGATGTTGCCTCCGTGTGATGATGAAGTCTAGCTGATGCCAATGGCCGGATCTTGGATGTTTTGTTGTAAAAAAAAAAGGAGTTTGTAATACATAGGTCATTTCTGGTGCAATGCTCCAGCATGCGACCGGTGTTGTATTTTCCAAGGCACGTAGCCATGAACTCGAGTCCTTGCCCACATGAGCATTGAAATCACTGAGATGATAAATGTAGTCAGATTTTGGAACTGCCTTGATCATAGAGTCTAACTCCTCATAGAACGAATCCTTCACATCATCAGAGGAAGCGAGTGTCAGTGCATATGCAGTAATAATGGTGGCAAAACCACAAGAGGTTGCCAAGCGCAGGGAAAATAGTCTTTCATTTCCTCCTGCTGGAATTTCAATCATTCCCAGTAGCGAATTCTTCACTGCAAAGCCCACACCATGTTGCTTTTTTTCTGCCTGCCCTCTACCCTTCCAAATGAGGGTGTAATTGTTTTCCCTGAGTGACCCTTCCTCAGCGAGGCGAGTCTCATGCAGGCCAGCAATATCAATGTTAAGACGATTGAGTTTGGCATCAATCACAGCGGTTTTTCTCACATCGTTAATATTCGTCAAGTCAGTGGAAAATCCTGGACACATGGTTTTTACGTTCCAGGTTGCAAGCTGTAGCTTGAGGTTTCTATTTTTCTTTTTATTAGTGCCTGGTGCATTGGTTTTCCAGCCTGCGATTCAGATTTTGTCCTAGCCCTAAGCACCCATTGAAGCAGGCAGGCTGTGGCGGATCAGCACCCAATTGACCAGGGGGCTGCCCAGACTGAGGCAGGCGGTAGCTGAACAGTGACACCTGTAGGTGTCTCCCACCGTTAGAGGCAACCCGTGGCGCCCCATGTCTACGCCAATTGACAAAAACTTATAACCCATAAATGTTGCCTCTCGCTTTGATTCCGAGACCGGTTAAGACCAGGAATGGAGTTATAGCCTCTCCATAGCACAAAGCCTCTGCTAAAATATAGAGACCATGTGTTGCCCATGCAGCATGATCCCTCTCTTGGCTTGCCTAGTTCACTCCAGAGGAAAGGTAACACCTATACATCTGGAACAAGACAAGCTGCAGAAGCTGCCAGATCAGCAAAGCAATTCTCTAACTGTCCGCCTGTCAGAGCTTCGATCCAAGACTAGCTGCCAACCAAGGCTTAGGGCCTTTCTTTCTATAGGTAATTTTACAAAGATTTCAGTTAGCTCTTTTGAATAATTTTCCCCTCACTGCCTCGTCTTTGAGATTTTTAAAGTTTACTGATTCGCATGGCATGTATTTTCCTGGTCTTTGCTTCCTTCTAATGACGGTTCTTATTGTGGCAATGACTGCTTTGTGGTCTGTGTTTATACCTAAATTGGGCACCGCCCTTGCATCTAATATATTTCTATTTCTGTTATTTCTTGTTAATATAAAATCAATTTGGCTTTAAGTAAATAAATCGTTCCATTTATACCAGGTGTATATTTGTGGGTCTTTGTGTTTATAGAATGTATTTGTTATATAGAGGTCGTGTTGGCTGCATAGCTCTATCAGTCTACTTCCGTTATCATTTCTTTCATTATGTTGGTCTCCAAATGCTCCAAGATGTTTTTCTATGCCTGCTATGTTGTGTCCTAGTCTTGCATTAAAGTCTCCCATAACTATGATGTTGTCCTGCTTATCTATGTTATTTAGCACGTCATGGATGTCTTCGTAGTAGTCCTCGCATTGTTATTCATTATTATTTGTGTTACATGGTGCGTACATTTGTACATATGTTGTAATTGTTTGTCCTTTTATTCTCACTGTTATGATTCCTTCTGATATATATTTTATTTCTAGTATTCCTCTTACTAGCCGTGGTTCAATGACTATTCCCATACCGTGTCTTGCCCTTTCTTGCTGTTCCACTCCAGGGTAGACAAACGTGTAACTGTGGTGGATCTCCTTGCATCCTTCCTCCTTTATTCTGGTGTCTGCTATTCCCATCAGTCCAATTTTCCTCTCTTTCATTGTTTCTATAAGTTCTTCTCCTTTACTATTAAAACCGCAGAGGTTCATTGTGCCTATTTTTTTAATCACTTATCTATCTCGTAGCCCATTAACATTGCCGGGTCTATATCCATTTGGGTCAGTCCGTTTATGCTTCTTAGTTTTTCTACGAGCAGTATGGAGATCCCCTGCCGGCTTGCTAGGCCAGTTGCAGGTTTAGGACAAAAATCTGACCATAAGGAGACCATCCCCTATGGCGAGCCATATCCCTATTAGCCCATGACCTCGCGGTCATGGTTTCCCAGTCTACACCACGTGGAGGTGGGGTTGACTTGTGTAGTCTGCGGGTCATCGGCAGGTTACTAATTTTCACTTTTCACCCCTCCTGGGAGAGGCTAGCCAGTCCTAACCCTGCTGGCTGCAGGGCCAGGCACAGTCCACACCTATATATATATGAGAGGAATCACCATTGGGGGACATAACAACAATAACATTAGATATGCGGATTATACAGTATTTGATTGCAGACAATGAGCAGGATCTGCAACATTTAGTAGAATCTGTTGTTGCACACTGTGAACAACTAGGGTTAGAATTAAATTGTAAGAAGACAGAGACTATGGTAGTCACTAGAAAGAAGGAAATACCACAATGTAATATACAAGTAAATGGGAATATTCTTAAACAAGTGAATCGGTACAATTATCTCAGAACAGTCATAATATCTGATGGGAGATGTCTTTAAGAGATAAGAACGTGAATCACCATGAGATGGAAAACAAACTGACCAATAAAAAGATGGTCAGAGGATTTCCGGTCCCCAGCATGGCGGTTAGGCATTGAACCGCTATGGCCTCTGGAGTATTTATCCTTGCGGCTGCGGTTTGCATTCACATTTTCCTCATGATGGACTGGTAGTACATGGTTCCGTCACCCTGCTACTGAGTGAGTGCGTGGCACGACTCTGTGAGCTGTGAAACTCATGTGGAATGCTTTTACATCTGTCCGCTTTTGTTTGTACGGTGAACTGCATGTTCGGAACAATGGCTACCGGCTGTTGCTGAATTGGCTGATTTGCCTTTTTGGTTCACGAGTGCATTTTTCAGGAGACTCCTGGGAGTTGACCCTGGAGCTACGGAGTTTGTGCTTTGTGCTGCGCTTTTGGCGGGTCGCCCTGCGGAAAGAGAACGAGTCATGTGAGAAAACCCGGGTTAATGAAGTCTTTCTGGTGACTGCCAATTCCATTGACGATGAACTGTAATTTTCGTGGATGACTTTTGTGTTGGTATTCTGGCGACGGCATTATGCACAGTGTACCTGTGCAGGCTGTTGGCTTGCCAAGACTCCTGTCTGTTCCACTTTTCACATTGGACAGTGAGGACTATTTTGTGTGATATTCACTGGCACATGAACGGAGCATAATGGGGACAACTCGTTGCTGTGTAGTTGGAACCTCAACTAACTAATTAAAAAAAGATGTCATTTGCAACAAGAAAGAGTATTGAAGTGCTACATAGAACCTGTACTTTTGTATGATGTGAAGAGTGAATAATGAGCAGACAAGCTGAAAAACAACTGATGGCAGTTGAAATGTGGCTGCTGAGGAAAATGCAAAGAATACCATAGACAGAAAGAAATTACGCCTACAAATAAAAACCATAAACTAATTAGAGAAATTAGATGTAGACAGTCACAATCTTTGGACACATTATGAGAAGAAATAAATTGGAGAACTTGGTGACAGCTGGCAAAATTCAGGGAACAGAACAAGGGGAAGACAGAGAAGTAAATACCTGGATGGCTTGGCCACGTGGTATGGTCAAGACAAGAACACAGAGCTGATCCACGACTCTGGTGATTGTGTGGAATGGCGAAATATGACTGTCCATGCTTATCAGCATGGCACATGATAATGATGATACCATTGAAACACCGGGGACCTCTCACCAAAGGAGTATTGTTGCTGCACAACATTGCCTGTTCTCATATGGCTGCACACATAGTGGATACACTATGTTCTCTTAAATTTGAGGTCTTGGAACATCCAGCATACAGTACAGACTATGCACCATTGGACTTTCATTTGTTTGAACTCTTGAAAGATCATTTGCAAGGTGAGAGGTTTGCAGTTGATAAGATAATGGTGATGGTGCAAAACTGGTTTAAGGCCAGATCCAAAAATTGTTTCCTAGAAGGCATCAACAAGCTAGTGGACAGGAGGACCAAGTGGTGTGTTGACAGGCAGGGGGGAGTGACTATGTTGAGAAATAAATATCTGGATTGCACTATTGTAAACATGTTGTTTGTAACATTCCTGTTATTTAATGACTTTCTCTTGTGTGCGACCATGCGTTTTGTGCGACCATGCGTGTGTGTATGTGCATTCACAAAATTTGTACTCTAAAGTTCATATAATACAGTGTCAGTACAAGTGTATACGTTTTATCTTCATTCCAATACCAAAAAAGGGCAATTTGAAATTGTGCACCAACTATAGAACTATTGTCCTGATCAGTCACACAAGTAAAATTCTACTAAAAATCATAATGGAAAGACTT
Organism: Cepaea nemoralis; assembly: GCA_014155875.1. Lineage (NCBI taxonomy): Eukaryota > Metazoa > Mollusca > Gastropoda > Stylommatophora > Helicidae > Cepaea > Cepaea nemoralis. The sequence goes on from JACEFZ010005141.1 coordinate 2,030,135, forward strand.
TGTAAGAAAGTGGAAGAAGAGATCAATGTGGTTCAAGCTGGATTTACACAAGGAAGAGAAACAAGAGATCACATACTCAATATGTGTTTAATAATAGAGAAGTGTAGAAAATTTAATCTAAACTATTCTCATGTTTTGTGGATTATTCAAAGGCATTTGACTTTGTAAAACATCAGAAACTTTGGGAAATCATTAAGAAAATGGGCTTTCCATCACATGTAGTACAACTCATAAAAATGCTCTATCTAGACCAACAAGCAGCAGTTAGAATAGATGGCGAGACATCAGATTGGTTTGACTTCAAGCAAGTTAGTCGCGGTTCCAAAATCATGGCAACGGGTCGTCCCCATTAAGTGACATCAAGCAAGGAGTCCGACAGGGCTGTGTGCTGTCCCCTTATTTGTTTAACCTGTACACCGAAAATATGAGAAATGTCGGAGATGAATATGATGCCCTAAATATCGGTGGTCATGAAATACCAGAGATTTGATATGCTGATTATACAGTATTACTATCCACATCACAGAATGGTATAGAAAAACTAATAGCCTCAACCCAAAAGAATAGCAAAAATCACAACTTATATCTGAATTAGCAAAAACAAAGATAATGCATACAGATAAAACTAATATGGAGAAAGAAATATATGTTAATGAGGAAAACTTGGAGGTGGTGGAAAATTTCAAATGTCTTTGGTCATTAATTACCAACAATGTTGGCACAATGAAAGAAATTAAAAGACGAATATCTATTTCTCATCAAAAACTAAAACAACTGAATGAATTGTGACGTGGGACTTACAAAAACTAGATTTTTAAGAGCATGCATCTTTCCTGTTGCAACATATGCCTGTGAGACCAGGACACTTACTAAACAAGCTGAACAGAGCATAAATGCTTTGAATATAAATGTTATAGACAGGTTCTAAGAATATCTTTGATACAGAAAAGAACAAATGCATCCATACAACAAGAGCTGAATATTGAAGAAGGATGGCTACTAAAGTCGATGAAATAAAGAAAATTGATATATTTTGGTCACTTGAAACGTCATGAAAGTTTGGAGAGAACAATAATGGAGGAGTATATGCCCGGGAAGAGATGAAGAGCATGGGGCAAAAAGAAGATGGGGCAGGATGTGGCAGATGATCTCCAGATGGATGTATCTGACGCTGGACATCTTGCTTATGACTGAGTTTTCCAGAAGGTTATGGGAGCAATGTTCTGCAAAAGACATGCTACTGAATTAATGAATGCATACATTATAAGAAATTTTAAAGAATAAAGCTAGGTAACTCTCTTTTACATGCCTTTAGCAAATTCATAATTTTGAATTGCTACCTAGGTCTCTCCTTCTTATACCAGCGGAGGTAATATGCTAGTTTTGTATGGGCTGTATCACAAAGAAACAATCAATTTACTTTTCATAAGTTAGTAATAGAACCTGCTACTGGGCAACAGCTGGTTCTCCGATTTCCATTGCCCAGGCTTGTGCCCTGAAGAGGTCACTTCAGCACCGCATAAAGCGGTGACAAACACGGGAAGCAGCATTTGCCGGTTATAAGTCTTAATGCTCGACTGGCGTAGAGCAAGGCACCAGGGGCTACTTCCGACGGTGGGAGAGATCATCGTATCTCACTAGACAGCTACCGCCCGCCTAAGCTGGGCAGCCCCCAGTCAATAAGGTGTTGTCTCGCCATGGTTCATCTGCTCCTGAGGGTGTGTGGAGCTTAGGGGAAAATCCTGACACATGGACCGCAATCTATACACCTAGCAACAAGAAAAAAACAAAACAACCAGCCCTAAGGCTGGGAACATGGAACGTAAGAACCATGACCTTTGGCATCTCAGACGATCTAAACGAGATTGTGGATGCCCTCAAAACTGCAGTGATAAACAACGAACTACTAAGACTGGGTATAGACATTGTCGCCCTGCAAGAGACCAGACTCCAAGAGTCTGGAAGCATCAAGGAGAGGGACTTCACTTTCTACTGGCATGGCAAGCCGTGCGGAGAGACCAGGGAGCATGGAGTTGGCTTTGCTATCAGAAACAAGCTGCTCAATTCCATCATACCACCAAGTGATGGCACTGAAAGAATATTGAAGCTCCAACTCCAGACAGAGGCAGGCCCAGTTAGTATTATAAGCGTTTACGCCCCAACACTAACTGCAGCATCAGAATCTAAAGACAAGTTCTATGAAGACCTTAGCAAAGAAGTCAGTGAAACACCAGAGAAACATCTTTTTATCCTGGGGGATTTCAATGCCAGGGTTGGCTCCGACCACGAATCTTGGCCTTCATGTCTAGGACAGTTTGGCGTTGGGAAGATCAATGACAATGGACAACGTCTCTTGGAATTCTGCAACCACCATAATCTGTGCGTGACCAACACCTTCTTTGACACGAAACCTCAACACAAGGTGTCATGGAGGCACCCCAGATCAAAGAACTGGCACCAACTCGACCTGGTTCTCACTAAACGCAGCAACCTCCGCAATGTACGGCTGACTCGCAGCTATCATAGTGCTGACTGCGACACCGACCATTCACTCGTCTCCAGCAAGGTGAAGATAAAGCCCAAGAGAATCTACAGAAGCCGAACAGAAGGAAGACCACGCATTGACACCAGTAGCACCCAAAATAAAGAGAAGGTCAACAAATTCATGCAGGCTCTAGCGGATACTCTGCCTGACCCCACAGACGGAAATTCCACCGAGAGATGGAGTCATTTTCGCGACACCATCTACAATACAGCACTATCAACATTTGGCAAGAAGCAAACTAAGTCAACCGACTGGTTTGAAGCACACTCCGAAGAGATGCTCCCAGTCCTGGAGATAAAGAGACATGCATTCTCAATGTATAAAACATCACCTTCAGAGAAAACACTGCAGGCATTGCGAACGGCCAGAAATAGAGTACAACAGATGGCAAGAAGATGTGCGAACAGGTACTGGCTACAGCTCTCTGCTCAAATTCAAACTTGTGCAGACACTGGAAATATAAGAGGAATGTATGAGGGCATCAAGCAAGCTGTCGGTCCATCAAAAAATAAGATGGCCCCTTTACGATCAACTGAGGGGGTAATCATAAAAGATCGAGCGAAACAAATGGATCGCTGGGTAGAACACTACTCAGAGCTATACTCAGTGGATAACACTGTCAGCGAAGAAGCTCTGGAAGCCATCGATCAACAGTCCGCCATGCATGCCTTGGATAACGAACCTTGCCTCACAGAAATCAGCGAAGCACTAGACTCTCTCAAATCCGGCAAGGCACCTGGAAAAGATAGTATTCCACCTGAAATTTTAAAATGTAGCAAAGAAACAATCATCCCAGAACTGTATGCAATACTACAGCTCTGCTGGAGAGAAAAATCAATACCACAAGATATGAAAGATGCAAACATCGTTACCCTTTATAAAAACAAAGGCGACAGAAGCGACTGCAACAACTATCGCGGCATTTCCCTACTCAGCATTACAGGCAAGATTTTTGCCAGAGTAATCCTTAAAAGATTACACATTCTTGCTGATAGAATCTACCCCGAATCGCAGTGCGGATTTAGACCCAACAGGTCCACCATCGATATGATTTTCTCACTCCGGCAGCTCCAAGAGAAGTGCAGAGAACAGAGGAAGCCATTATATACTGCCTTCATCGACCTCACAAAGGCATTTGACCTCGTGAGCAGAAGCGGCGTTTTTAAGGTCCTTGAAAAGGTTGGATGTCCACCCACCCTTCTTAGTCTCGTGAAATCATTCCACGAAAACATGCAGGGGACCATTTTATTTGATGGCTCAACATCCCAGTCATTCAGCATCAGCAGCGGAGTAAAGCAAGGCTGCGTGCTTGCTCCTACACTCTTTGGTATCTTCTTCGCTGTTCTCTTAAGGCAAGCATTTGGGACTGCCACTGAAGGCATATACCTCCACACAAGATCTGATGGCAAACTTTTTAACCCATCAAGACTCAAGGCAAAGACCAAAATAAGATCAAGATGCGTAAGAGAACTACTTTTTGCAGATGATGCAGCACTGACTACTCATACAGCAGAAGATCTCCAAAGGCTCATAGATCATTTTGCAGCCGCCTGCAAAGACTTTGGGCTCACCATTAGCCTAAATAAAACACAGGTGATGGAACAAGATGCTGATGCGCCTCCGTCAATCAAAATCTAATTACGAATTGAAGGTCGTCCACGATTTTGTGTATTTGGGGTCGACAATATCAGATAATCTTTCATTAGAGACAGAAATCGACAGACGCATTGGAAAGGCAGCCACAACATTTTCCAGGCTAGCTAAAAGAGTTTGGGAGATTAATAGACTAACAGAGCGTACAAAAGCTCAAGTATATAAAGCTTGTATTGTTAGCACACTACTCTACGGGTCTGAATCCTGGACCCTGTACTCAAGACAGGAAAGGAAGTTGAATTCCTTCCACATGAGATGTCTGAGACGTAGCCTGGGCATAACATGGAAAGACCACATAACAAACAAACAGGTGCTTGAAAGAGCAGATATTTCCACAGTGCACACCCTCCTCAAGCAGAGACGCTTCCGGTGGCTGGGCCACGTATCTCGAATGGAGGATGAACGTATTCCCAAAGATCTTTACGGAGAACTAGCCACAGGAAAGAGGCCAACCGGAAGACCCCAAATGCGATATAGGGATGTGTGTAAACAAGATATGAAAACCATTGGAATAGATCCAGACACGTGGGAGAGAGCTGCAACAGACAGATGCTCCTGGAGAAGAGATGTACGAAACGGACTGGTGCTCTTTGAGTGCAATCAGATCCAAAAAACTGAGGAGAGACGGCACAGGCTCAAAGAGCAGTCACTTACTGCGGGACTTGCCTCGTCTTACAGATGCGGAAACTGTGACAGGGATTGTCATTCTCGAATTGGACTATACAGTCACCAGCGGTGCTGCTAGGCACCTCCCAAGCGGCACAACTCTATAGTCCTTCAGGACTGAAAGAGGCCTACTACCTACTACTACTACTACTACTAAGTTAGTAATGGGTTTGAGATTGAATATCTCATCTAATATTACTCTGGTCTATTCTGAATTGCCTTGGATATTGTCAACAACCTGAATTCATACAAGCATGCAGTCCCTTCATTCACACCTCATAATTACAAACACATCGTCGTGTGAATGGAAGATCAAGATTCACGCTTTATTATATATATTACAGAGCTCGTCTTGCGAGTATACACAACTAGCATTCAACACTCAAATACATTCTCCTAATGTTCGCTACGTATAACTATGCCCTCTCTAAACTACACAACTGGCGAGGGTAAACACAGAGGTCCTGTCACTCTGACTGTCCATCCCGGTCTGCCTGAATTCACAGGTCCAGTCCAGCTCCTCGTCCCCCGTTTTCGTGCGGTCCGTCTTACGGCGTGCTGGTTCACTTGCCACGTAGTTTAGTGGTCCAGTCCTCGTAGCCTACAGCTGTACTAGAGTTCAGTATGTTTACGGGTAATCCCCGTGCCTACTGTACTCTGTCCTCTTTCGGGAATAAATCCCGGTATGTCCTCGTCATGTCCTAGCTATGACACATGCGTGTCCTGTCTAGGTCTGGTCCTAACACTGGTTTGGAGTTCTATCTCCTTCTACTGTCTCTTTCTATCTATACTCTTGTACAGGTCCTTATTAGGTCCTGTCTTTGTCCTTTACTTTCCTCCGTCCTTGTCCTACTTCGATTTATGTCTATCCAACATCTTGACAGATATGCATTGGGAATATGCTGAGAAACATGGCGTGTGGTCAAGAATATATGTTTGCTATTTTTCTTGTTTCTTCACATTGGGAAGAGGTGTTTGTTTTTTCTACCATCGATTCAGTCTGTTATTAAATTTTGTCTTTAAAAAAAGTTTAGATTAGATGTTAATGATCAGATATAATATTCTGTAATTAATTGATTTGTTAGAAAAAATAATTTACCACATTGAGAAGTAATAATCTGTTAACGTTCTGCATATGTTTCTAGCTGAAGGAGCTACTGGATAAGAGACAAGGTGAACTGCAGACAAAATTAGCTAACATTAAGAGAGAGTTTACACAGGAACGGGATGATGTAAGTATTGTAGCATTCATATTCACAGGACAATTATCTTCTTCCTTCTATTAGATTACCATACCACTCATTCTAAGTCCTCATATCTTTTGCTGTCTCTTAGATTCCAATCATCTCATTCTGAACTCTCTTTTATTTTGCTGTCTGTTTCCATTTTTCTTCTATCTGTCTCTAATTTTTTTCTCAAAACATTAGAAAAAAAAGTAATATAAAAGACTTTTTTTCCCCCACCTGAGACGTATCAGGTATATAGTGCTAGTCCCATATGTTTATAGACTTATCAATACTTGATACGGTCAGTATTACTTTCTAGAATATTTCCTGGTATCCATTTTACGCTGGGTCAACCTGTGAGCCCAGGTAAACAAACAAAAAAAACCCTGCCTTAATTGGTATTTGAACACATGACCACTAGTCCAACAGGCAAGCATCTTCAAGCATTAGAGTCAGCATTAGAGGCTCCCTTTAAATTGTTATGATTCTGCTTACAGAACATAGTAAAATGTATAATCAGATTTCTCACATAAATATACACCCAAGCATGCACATTTTGTATGTGTGTGTATCTCTCTCTCTCTCTCTCTCTCTTGCTCGCTCTCTCTCTCTCTTGCTCGCTTGCCTGCTCTCTCTCTTGCTCTCTCTCTCACTCACTCACTCACTCAGTCATGTTTGTATATAGTTGCATTGTTTGATATATTTTGAGTCTTATAGTTACATTATAGATTGCAGTGCCATGTTATGAATATAGCATCACTTGTATTTCTTTGTTTTTTTTAAGGCATAATTATAATTTGTAGTGGTCTGGGTACATTTCTTAGTGTGGTCTTGTGTGAGAAATGATTCTCTGTTCTAAATAGTCTAACAAAACGTAAACATAGTTTTACAAGTTTAGTTATTAATAGTTCAGTTGTTCTCCTGCTTTTTCAGGTGCTGAGAACTTTTAAATCTGATTATCATGAGAAGATTCAAAACTTAGAAGATGAATTGAACATCCGCTTAGCCGACAATGATTTCATTGAAGAGGAAACTTTAATTCAAGATGAAGGGTGTAATGTAAGTAGTTGCTCATCACATACTTCCAGTGGTGATAACGAGAAAGGCCCATACATGTCAACAATCCTGGTTAAGGGACCAAACAGAGTTAAAGTCCCCAGGTCTGACAAGAGCACAGAACACTTGACTCAGAAAGTTAACAGTGAGGAACTGGTTACCACTATGTGATACTGAAGAGTCCATAGACCTATGTTTTATGTATTATTACAGAAACTGTTAGAAAATGTATCTTTTTTATGTTAATATCTAATTCCTTCCTTCTTTCCTATCTTACCTTTTCCTTACAACATTGCTTACTTATATCCCTCCTTTCATTTTAACTTCTCTGCTTCCTTCCTCTTTTCTTCTTTGCTTCATTCCTGTCATCTTTCCTAACTTATTTCCCTTCCTTCCTTCTGTCTTCTTTTTCTTGTTCATCTTCCTGCCTTTTATCTCTCAACAGAGCATAGGCCCTAAACCAACTCACACCAAGCTCTAGTAACATTTTCTGTCTCCAGCAACTCTTTCTGTTCCTCCCCATATTATTAATCTCTTTTTATCTACCTTCTTTCTCTTCCTCCTTTCTTCATTTTTCTTTCCTACCTTCATTTCTTGCCTTCATTCCAGATATGTTGGTATTTACTTACCTTCCTTCCTACAAATTGTCATTCTTTAATACGCATACATTATCTACATTCCTTTCTATTTACTGTCCTTCCTTCCTACATACATACTATCATTATTTCATATGAACTTTCCACTTATGTTTCTTACCTTGCTTTCTACTTCCCTTCTTTCCTTCATATATAATATCCTTACTTTTGTCCCTCCCTTGAATTTGTATTGTATTTCACTTTTCTTTGTGTACACACACATGCATACGTGCACTACACATACAATTGTTCGCACAAGCGCACACATATATATTCTAGTGCTTCCTGAAGAAAGCAAACTACTTACAAGAAGAGGTTTTAAACTGAACAATATGATCTTTTGTGACTGTTATTTATTTTATGTTTTATACAGATACTATTTTTAAAGAATTCACTCCTGCTGATGATATAATGTAATTTTATGTTATTGTCATAATGAGATTATATAATTTGTGTACTCTGTGTGTTTGAGTAAATAGCTGTTTGTAGATGAAAGTAGCTTGTTCTAGTAAACATGTCATTGCCTACCTGTCAACATCCTTACATTAGGTTGTGTATGCCATTCCAATTAAATCTGTCCATGCTGTTAGAACTTCTAAACATCCACTGGACAGACTTCAGAACCAATTCGCAAATAAGACAAGAGACTAAGCAAGATACAGTATCCAATTTCATAAGAAGACGCCGTTGGAACTACATCGGCCATGTACTCAGAATGGACAAGTCAAGACTCCCCTACCAAGCCCTCATATGGTCACCAGTAGGGAAAAGAAAACGGGGAAGACCAAGAGAGACCCTGCGTAGAACCATCATTAGAGAAGGCTCATTCAACGGCCAAGCAAATATCCAAGATCTACAACAGATAGCAGCGAACCGCCAGGCATGGAGAGACAGGACTTCTGCCCTATGCGCCGCCTTAGGCTCAAGAGGAAAGACTAACTAAACTAACTAATGCTGTTAGAAACCATGTATGTATATTGTAATTCAGGTCATCTTTCCATTTGTTAATGTAACTTTAATGAGCTTGAATCTGATATTTTGTGTTTTTTTTTCACAATTGTAAAATCACATCTGTTAACTGATTCAGTACCAAACAAAAAGTAGGTTTGGACTAAACAAAAATGAATAGTGAAAAATGGGAAGTAGGGGTGGGTCAGTTATGACTTTAAAGTTGTTAAATAGTAGCAAAGATTGTTGTATTATATATCAAATTAAAGTGGGTTGCACAGGGAAAACTACTGTATTGATATGTTAACTAGTTTTTTTTTTTTTAAATCATTCTAATAATATTAAATTACCTAACACCGGCGCCATGGCGAAAAGGTCACAGACTCAGTTCGCAATCCCGCATACCATTGTCGAAACACGGCTATGGGCGATTTGGCAGCAGACCTCCTTACATTGTTTTTTAATGAAATTGTATAGGTAACAGTCGTTCAGAAAGCAATGGCAAACTACTGAATGTAAATTTGCCCAGGAATCATGAACAGCCAAAAGGTGCTGAGTTGTATATAGAACTGATATGTCCTGTAATGGATATGCAATAACTTTTTTTAACATCTATTGCAACAAAGGGCGAAAATTATTCAAAATATTTACTTACCAAGGTAAATTTCCTTCTTTTGTGAAGATAATCCAATTAAATTCAGTTAATATTGATAAATAAACCACTTTTCTTCACAAATATCACATGAATTGCTACTCAGTACTATCAGCATAGATTTATAACATCATATTTTGACGCATGCCATTTGCGCACAAAATTGAAGAAGTCAAGAAAACACAGGGCAAATTTTGTACTCATTAGAATGAGAGCCAATATATACATTATTTTATATTTATGATTATTTAAATTAACAAAAAGAGTCTGGGAGAACAGGAAGCTTACTGCCAAAACAAAAGTCCTTGTATATCAAGCCTGTGTCCTTAGTACTCTTCTTTATGGCAGTGAAGCCTGGGCAACTTACTCACACCAAGAGAAACATTTAACAGCTTTCATATGTGGTGTCTGAGAAGAATACTTGGTATTAAGTGGCAAGACAAAATCACAAATACTGAAGTATTGGAAAGATCAGGTTGTGTGATGATTTGTTCCATGCTCAGTCATCGTAGACTTAGATGGATAGGACACATTAGGAGGATGGATGATGGTAGAATACCAAAGGATATCTTTTCTGGTGAATTACAGATGAGTAAGAGATCTCAGGGTCGGCCTCTACTATGATAAAAATATCGCATTGATGTTGCACATTAGGTGCAAATCGCCACTGAATATGTTGCATGGAGGGCAAAGACCAGAAATGGAATAAAGACAAAGGAGAAAATGGTTGCAGATAGGTCACACACTGAGCGTGTGAGACATAAGATGGTGTGTGATGGTAGAAATGACCATGTGTTCACATGCATCCATTGTGGACGAACATTAACAGTGCAAATTGGTCTGATCAGTCACATTCACTACCACCATGAGTTATAGTTGTTATGCCTTTTGAAGTACAATGTTACAAACTATCGTCTGTCAAGATGGCAAGGTGCCAATGACTTACATACTGCTTAGCTTATTTGTGATAGGCAACACAAACTTAGGGGCACAAGTGTGGCCTATCAGATCAAGCATAATTCGACATGTGCCATCATATAATGACAAACTTTCAGTATTAATGTTGTTTTCTATATGACCACCTGCTAAATAATTTAACCGAATAACCACATTTCTGCATGTGCTGTCAGTTTCAAAATCTTTCAGTCATTTAAATCAGAATAACTGTCATCTAAAATTGTTTCAAACAATAATCTGATGTAAATCGACAAGGTTAAGAGTTAGTGGGCATTACCATTTCTAAAATGAGAAAATAACTACAATTTAACTGATTCACTGCCAAGAGCCGATTAATGGTTCATTGGAACTGCTCTAAACTGCCAAGAGTTGATTAATTGGCTGAATGTTGATAGTGTGTTATTTGTTTCATTTCCCTTATATTTCGAAATCACAAAAATATCACAAATAAGTTTAGCAGTATTGTAAATAACAATAAACAGAAATGTGTATAAATATATATTAATTGTCAGTCTATTGGAGAACAAATATGCCAAGTGTTTTCATGATTTTCTCAATTTTGTGTAAAATGACATGCTTCAAAATATGAATTTATAATTGTATTTGAATGGTTTTAAGGAGCAATAATGATATCGGTGAAGAAAAGTGGTGTGTTTATCATTATTCAGTAAATGAAAAAGGATCACCGTCAAAGAAGGAGACATAATGCCTTCGTAAGTAGAAACTTTTAATAATTGTCACCCCTTTAAATTACATTGTTGTTACAAAATCTAACATTATTATTATGATATTTCTAACCTCTCCCAAAATTATCAACACTGACATGTTCCTTGTGCAATCTCCTTTAATTTGATATTTAATACAATGTATCTGCTACCATTTTAACCATTTTCCCATCATTATTGTTACACACCTCTACTTCCCATTTTCTGTCATCAATTTTTGTTTGGTCCAAGCCCACTTTTTGTTTGGCAGTGAATCAGTTAGATTTCTGCTCAATTTTGAGAGGTGTGACTAATTGTTTCCAATAAATTGGAAAGAAAAAAACTTCCTCCACTATAAATTTTTATTTACTGTGCACTAAAATTGTGGAAGATACAGGAAATGAAACAAGTAGCTCACTGTCAACATCCAGATGATTAATCGACCAATGGCAGTTTTGAGCAAATAAAATGAATCATCATCCCATGGCAGTCAATCAATAGCACATATAATTATATCTGCAGTAAGTGGCACTATGCAGTCAAAGGACACAAAATTAACTTACACAAATATATTTCAAAAGTTAAATTTGGGTGGATTAAAATGTGAGACTTGGTGTGTGATGGAACTTTTGCTATAAAATAGGTATGGATGGAATTTGGCTTGTTTTTGTTGTCCATACATTGTAAGTTTGTATACAGTTTTTTTCTTTTTTTAATGTTGCATATCCCGTACAGGACGTTGCAGTCAATACCAGCATCTTTCAGCTGCTGTTGATGTACTAGACAAGTTTTACGTTCAATAGTTTGCCATTGCTTTTTGAATGACCGGTTCACATACCCCTGTAAGTTACCAGCGCGGCACATTCCGCTGCTGAATCTTGCGCAGCTGTTTTCCCCACGTGGATATACGGGATTACGAACAACGTCGTTAATCCATTGGCCAGGGGTTACACCTAAGAAAATATGAAAACCTTGCATAGTATGGTTAACCCTTAGAAATTAGCAAGTATGCAATTGAAATTATATATTAGCAATCATTTTCTCCAAACAAACAGTTTTGTATAATGCCTGTAATACTAAAACATTATAAAATAGTTAATTTTGTATCAATAACTTATCTATCCAGCAAAGAAAAGCTGAAGACAGGAAGGATTCCAATTGAATATTCTGTCTTGTTTTCTTTCAGAAGTATAGACAAATATGTTACAACAAAAATCATTGAGATTTTTGTAGATTTACAGTAATGTATAGTTTAATGTTTGATATAATTCTGTAGAGGAGCAGGTCGCTAAGTGAGTAGAATCCTAGACTCACACATCGTAGTATAGTAGGGACTCTTAAATAAATAAAGTAAAATAACATTTTCTATGCTTTGATGAAATGGACTAGATTCCGTCTGTCCTCTGCATTATTTCCCTATGATCGGAATAAGACGATTGTCTCCCATTAGATTGGGAACATAGCTAGGGAAATCCCCTGCTAAATTAGTCCCTGACGTCATAAGTCGGGTGAGTTCGAGAGATTCTTCGAGAAGGGAATAGGCAATGTGCGTATGTGATGTTTGCTGTCACTTTGGACCCACAATTACATCGGGGAACACGGGATTCTGAATTTCTCCGTGACCCATGGGATTCTCTAGGCCCGAAATGTAATTGTGACTGCCCACTGAGCTATCCGCGGTGAGTCGCCACTCAATTCTCAGCCGATACGGCCACGATGTACCGACTGTGGTAACATGAGGTATTTCCATCAGCTAGCCAGAGCATTACCTCAACAGTCAAGTAATGGTGAATCAATTACCAAGGATCTGTTATATGATGGAGATTTGTGGAGTTAAACCATACACTCCATGGGACCAGCTCATTCCAGTGCCATTCAAGGTTATGTTTGAGGCAATACTGGGAGCGGTTAACTGAATCTGCCTAAGTCAACACATGAGAGATGCCTAAGTGGTAGAATGGTACGGTGAGTCTAAGATAAGACAGCCATTAAGAATCTGACAAAGATTTAGTCCCCTGATCCAGGTGGGGTCTAAGACAGATGCGTCTCCTGATTCATGCCAGTAAGGTGCTGGTGAAGTTCTAATCAGTCCAGGTAACATTTTAGGGACATGTGTATTTTCTAGGACAGTAGTCCAGTAGAGTGGAAGGACATCGACTTCGTTGAGGTTCATGATGATGGCCAGTTTAAATGTTTTGGGCCCGGCTGGGTCTTAATGAAGGCCAATGTATAACGGTTCATCAAACTCCGGTGTGACTCTACATTTGAGATTCTTCAGAAAACCTGAACGTGGTCAATGACCTACAGCAGTCATTGTGATCTTTGTGAACATCGGAAGGACAGACTTGTTCAGGTAGGGAGCTACCCCCTTCCTAGGTGTGTTTGATGGTGACATTGGTTATCTGTGAAGTCATGAGTTGTCTACAGAACAGTGTAGAAGTGACCTTGTGACTATGTTGAATTCCTGCATTGACATGTTGGATGAGTGACTTATGACTTGTTATACAGGGAGCGAACGCTCCAGTTATGCATTGCAGAGATGGACCTCTCATTAAGTTGAGATGCCAAAGAGCAACCAGGCTATTATATTCTATCGTGTGGTGCAGCAGTATGTATCACCAGAAGAGCAATCAGTCTCTTATATCGTGTTGTGCAGCAGTACTTATCATCTGAAGAGCAACCAGGCTTTTATATTCGAGTGTGTTGTGCAGCAGTGCTTATCATCAGTTGGGAACATCTAGACGATATACTGTACCATGGCAATGAATCAGTTAATATATAAACATACGACTGTAGGTCAGAAAGTTATGCACCACAATTATTATCTCAGCTAATAATAAAGATAGAAGCATTACATGTGCACCAATGTGTAAACCAATTTATAACAGTGACACAAAACCGTTGAAATGGCAGATGTTAATGATGTACGTTACAAGCAGAGGATTGTTATTGAGAAAGAAACTGTTGTTAACATTCACAAACGTTTGTGTGATGTTTATTGCACTTTTGCAGTTGATAGAAGAACTCGCTTGGTGCAGAGAGTTTTGGTTTCTGCAAGTGTAGAGTTGGCTGATAAGCTGCCCTCTGGACGTCCTGCCGGATCATGTTGGAACGTACTACCCCATCCACCTTACAGTCCAGACCTGGCACCATCTCATTTCCATCTTTTCGGTCCCCTTAAGAATGCTATCTGTGGAACAAAATTTGAAGACAACTAGGGAGTGATTAATGCAGTGAAGAAATGGCTACAAGTACAGGATAAAATGTGGTACAGATCTGGGATACATGTTCTTGTTTCAGGATGGCTTAAAGCCGTTAAATTTGTTGGAGATTATGTTGAGAAGTAGAAATGTTTGCTGCTCATGTGCATGAACATTGTGACTAAATTTCATTTGTGTGTTATTAAAGGTTAAAGAGATAATAATTGTGGTGCATAACTTTCTGACCTACTCTCGTACATATTATTGTGTTGTTGACATAGTGTTTGGATGTTGATATAATTTGTTCCTATTCACATCTGCTAATAATAGTATTCAGTGGCTTCCATATCTACATATAGTATTTATTTCATTATTGATTGTTTCTTGTGTATAAATAGAGTTATATAGGTATCTGCCCTGTTAAGCAACATGTGATATTACTTGCATGTAACAAGTAGAGCTTACTGGGACAAGGGTAGTTTTTGTCTCTGGATACAATGTTCTACCTGTACATTTTAATGTTTGTTAATGCAGATAATAGCATTCAGAAATATTTCACATCATTCCATATGTATGAATGTGTATTCAGAAGAAATGAACCATGGTAGCACAATGGTTAGTGCTCTTGCTGCCAAGATAGTGATCTGAATTGAATGCCCAGAGGGGTCAAGATTATTTTTCTAACTCAGCCTTATAAAAACAGGTACCATAGAGAGAATTGTTTTGAAAGTAAGCATAATAAAAAAGCTAACTACTGGTCACCACACCTCATATTTTGTAGCATAGAATATGTGAAAAAACTAACTCTTCACACCCAATCACAATATTTGCTGTAGCTTTCCCCCCACCCCCTCCATTTTGTTTTACTCAGAATAAAGACAGTAGAACATAGAACAATCATTTTCAAGTAATATGTTGTTTTCATCATGTTCTACATGTAGGAAATGAAAATATTTGCAAATTTAATTATTTGTTGACTTTTCCTTGAAGCTATATTTGTTCAACAACATTTATTTAACATTACATTTTTTTAAAATATAACAATTTTATTGTGACTTACTGTGCTCTAAGTTAGTTTCTTTGAGCTTTGCTCTTAAACATATATTGGCTTTTGCTTCTTTATTCACAGTTCTCTTCATATTCTTTGATGGCTTTTCACACTGACAAATAACATACGTGCAGTAATTTTAGATATCTGCTACCTTCATTCTATTGTAATCTCAGTATCTACTCCTAGTTTGAAACTCGCACAGTTGTCTGTGATCAGAGCAGCAATAATCTTCAATATTTCCCTTAGCTTAGAATATGTGGTTTTATTGGTATCATAGATAAGGCAATTTAGGATAGAAGTGATCTAGCTTCTGTACTAACTTCTGTATGCCTATACATGGCTGGGTCTGTGGTGTGAGGTAAATTGGGTGAGTGGGGCTTCATTGCAATGGCCTATGATATTACGACTTCCAGCATGAGAACAAAGGTACTGGTGGTAATGGAAGTATTCCTATGGCTGGAGAGTAGTGCAGAATGACATGTGTTTGTGTCACTATAGCGTGCTACATTAAAAATACTGGTAATTCCACATATAGTGGCTTCCATAACTTGAAAAGATGAAGGTTAAAAGCATATCAATGATTTTCTGCCTAAGACATGCAGGTGTGTGAGGAAATGAACGGGTTGATAGAGTGATGCTGCCACTCATTTAGATAGCAAACCATATTATGACAAGGCCGATGTGGTGAAGGCTCTTTAGGATCAAGTGAAAAGTGCAGCAAAGAAACATAGGATCCACATCTAGAGAGGCTGGTTCAGTGGGGAATAAGCAGAGAATCTGGATGACACTCAACGCATTTGGACAAATGTAGCCAGATGTTCAATCAGGCCGCCACTGGCACCATCAGCACAAAAGTAGCGACAAGTAGACTTTCTGAATTAAAGACCATTCACTGCTGAATTAAAGACCATTCACTGCTGAAGAAAAGATCAAAATGGCTTGTAAATCTAGGATGTATGTATGTACAAACCCCAGAGATGATCTAGACTTCTAAACAGTGACCAGGTGAAGGAAGGTACAGTGAACAACAGTCACTAGCGTGTAGGCTGTATGCCTAATTATCTTGCTACACTCTGCCTGGAAAGTAAAAGATGCCCCAGTCTTACACTTTCTCACAACATGGAGATAGGAAGACAAATGTGTAGTACAACTTTCACCCTGTCATGCTTTTCTAAATGTACTTAATATTATAACAGAGTCGTCTGTTGTAAGTTTATATCTATAATTCCATCCATCATATGCCATGCCGGAAAGCGTGGGTGGTCATGACTCGCAAATTCACTCGATCACCAGAGTCCTGGATCAGCTCAGTGTTCCTGTCTCGACCATATATCTATAATTGGATTTATTAACTGAGCGATTTCCACAGGAGAAACACTGACAGAAATATGGGGGCTTGTATATGCCTCAGTTCTATTATGAGATTAACTCCTAGCTGTTACCTGAGTCTTTTAGTTGGATTATTATGTTATTATTGTCCCTAACATTTTAATCACTGACTGAACAATTCAGCCCCTGGCCTTATGTTATTAGATGACTCAGGTTTGACGCAGACGGGGATTCGGCCACTTAACTCCAGCGTCCACTCCAATACATCAAACTGTAGTGTATTCTCAGGTTGTCTTCTGCTCCTCCTCTCTGTGGATGATGACCAGTGCCTTTCACTCCTGATTAGATATAACAGGATAATATTTGTATTTATTAAGCGTTCACATATATTGAGAGAGTCCTTTTGATCTTGTGTTAAAGATTACTGAGGACTTGTCTCGACTTTAGTTCGTAACTTTTGGATGAGTTTTGGTAATGTTGATTCACAGAGTTTAAGTATGCTGTATTGTCGTTGGTGGTGATTATTCTTTGAAGACAGGTGTAGATCTCTCTGACGACGCTGTCACAACAACCCTGCAACAAAGTAAACAGCAACCTCGGGTAAGTGCTCTGTCATTGACAGGCTGACTCCTCTTTTCAGTCGGATGGGGTCATGAACAGTCACATCCGTCACATGTAGTTCATTCAGACATGTGGTGAATATATGCTATCTCTTCAGTCGAGTACTGTCTCATCACTCGAGTCACATAAATGATATATATATATATATATATATATATATATATATATATATATATATATATATATATATATATATATATATATATATATACTTGTAGTCCCACAGGACTGACAGCAATATATATATATATATATATTCTTCTTCTTCTTCAGCGTTCGGAGCCATTGAGGTTCTTTGCTGCAGATACAATCCATCTCCATTCGTCTCTCTGGTTGACCTTCTCTTGCCAGTCGCTGATTCCAAGTGCTTGTAGGTCTGTATATATATATTATCTTTCCACCGTCTTCTTGGTCTACCTCGGGGTCTACGGTCATTTATTTCCTGAGTGTAAGCAAGTTTTGTTTCCCTATTATCTTCCATTCTTTCTATATGCCCCAGCCATTGTAGTCTATTAGCCTTCATGATACCAGTGATTAGCGGGGACTTAAACAGATCATAAATGTCTTTGTTACTTCTTCTTTTCCACTCTCCACTTTGTGTATCCCTAATGGGTCCAAAGATGCATCTTAAAACTTTGTTCTCAAAGGTTTATATATATATATAATGGTAGTCTGAAAGACTGACATACATAGTCATTGAGAAATTTACTATCGAGTCTATAATCTGGTCAGTGACCAACCATCACTCACACCTCATGGATTTAGAAAAGTATATAATTGCACATACTGACTCAATCTCAATTTTATTTTTTTTTAAATTTGCATATCCTTTACAGGACATCGCTGTCAACAGCAGCATCCTTCAGCTGTCTGTTGATTTCTTGGCAAGATTATGCTCAGTAGTTTGCCATTGCTTTCTGAGCGGCCGGCTCAGTTATCCCGCAAGTCACCAGCGGGGGACGAACCGCTCCCAGTTCTCGCCCGCTATGAGACTCTGCATGATAAACGGGATTACGGAGAAAGTGTTGTAACCCCTCGGCCAGAGAGACCGGCTCAATCTCAATAGTGATTCTATATTAGGCTAATGAATGCTTTCATTCAAGATAGGAATAGTAATGTTGACCTAACTTTGCTAGGTTAGGCAACGTTGGATGTAGGTTACCTTCCTCACTTGTGGCAGAATTTTGGACAATTTGGGATGTATATGCCACATTTAATATCTGAATAACCATTACTTTTTAGTAACACTATCTCGATTAAAGTATCACATTATTATTATCCTAATGTACTAGTTAAATAACTAATTAACTATATATTTAAGAGTAATTATTATTTCCTGGGGGAATGATGAAACTCGAGGTCTGGATCTTAGCACATGTGTTTACTCGCTAAGTCAGCGTGCGGCATCCATTTTGTGACATTCAACTTTCTTCATATTTTGTCATCTTTGCTGTGCTGTGTCCTTTCCTATTGTGGCATCATTAAGATTCTATTACATTTCTTCCATCCTTAGCTGTGCATATAATATAATTCTAGGAGTAACATTTTAGTCAATCCCATAAGTAGAATTTCACCACAACAAATTATCATACATGTACACAAATAAATTCATATTTACTTAATTTTACACATACCCAGTCGTCGTCGAAATCACACTCCCCACTGCAATATGAGTGCTTCTAGTTTGCTATATTTTAATTCAAGTGTTGACTAAATGTCGTTGTGTACATGAATGATGTACTAGATTTGACTTGCGACTCCTTCCTGCAGCTTCGAATGTAAAAAATTACTGCATTCAGAGACTCTTCGCCCAGCCGGAACAACCTGGCTGAGGCTTTTGTAGCCAATCGGCCAAATTGGGGGGGGGGGGGGGGGGGGGGGGGTGGGCCAAACCCACCCAGACAGTTTGATTTGGCATTAGACATAACTTAAGACTACCGCTAACTCTCTCTACATACATTTTAATTTACAACATATATTTTATATTAAAAATGGGAGGGTTGTTCCACAGATTAAGTCACAGATTCCCTCTCTTGGAGGAAAAGTTCGAGTCTGACTTTTCTCATGGTGGGACAACCATCTCGTTTTGCTAGCGTTTGGTCTAGCTTGTGGATGGGATAATCTGGATTAGTCTCATCTTCCTCTTCTGTAGAACAGTGCCTACTTAAAAATCATCTTCGTTCTGAAAACATCTCTTAAGAGATCTTCTCCCCTGGTGTAGTTTCCATGGGGATCTTCTCTGGGAATGGTCTCTTGGCCATCCAAGTTATGTAGTTGCTGGTGATCCTTCAATCACTATTACATTTCCTCGGCCTGGGCGACTCTTGTGCTCTGATGTCTATGAATTCCAGCTTTGCTTCCTCTTCTTCTCTTTATACGTCTCCAAAGTTGGGTTGAGTTCCACTTCGCTATCATTCTTCTATATGGGTGGGTTATGCTTCCTTCCGGAGTGTCCTCCCCTTTTTCCATTACTAGACACTGTTAGGGTCATCAGATGCACTAGTGGGTCCAACTTTTTCTCAGGATCCTTCCTGAGTAAATTCACGTGGAATACTCTGTTTCCCAAGCATATAAATTACATAGTTGGTGCAGGATACCATCTCTACAAGAGGGAATGGCCCCTGCCACCCAATTTCTAACTTATTATTCCCTATGTGTAATAATACTGACACCTTATCTCCTACCTCTGGGGATTCTTCTTTAGTGTTTTTCTTGTAGTAGGATGCCTGTTTCCTCCTGGCACGTCGAAGAGTGGAATTAGCCAATTTCTATCCCATCTGCAGTTTTTGTTTCAGGTCCTCTGTGTATTTCGAAGCAGTGACAACATTTTCATCTACTCCTGTCCAGGTCCTCATTAAAGCTTCCAATGGACCTTTAAGATTTCAAAGTGAAGGATTCTGTTTGGGCAGCCCTGATCTCCTGAGGTAGAGGGTTGATATAAAGTGCAGGCTCATTCAACACTAAGGCATGAATCTGGGTCTGCACGGCAGCCATTGTCATGGTTTATTTAGGCTCCCCTAAGTAAACATACCTACATCCTAACATGAATTGGTAAGCTGGGTCCTCTATCACTGCCGCAGAAATAGTTCCTGTGATGTATTTAGATGTCACATTTACCTTGGCAATCTGTAATTCCATTTATGGGAGCTCATGGTAGCGCCCTTCACAACAGTTTAGTTGGTCAGCTGTCCTGGTTTTACAAGCCTAGCAGCAATTACCACATCATATTGAAGGTTGGTGTCGTACAAACATTGTACTTGAATTCTGTTAACAGTAATTGTCTTGACTATTGGAGGTCTTTGATTATTATCATGTGTCCTCCATTGGTGGATTCTAGCTCCCTTAGTCAAACAGGCCACCTAGTGTGCCGGGGTTTTGTTTTTGCAGGAACTAGTATGGTGGTCATTGCTCCAGAAAAGTTTGCAATATTGGTTCCCCCATCTTGTAACTGACGGTTGTTGATTGTGAGATTACTATTATTTTGTGGTGGCCATTGAAAGAGAAAAGAGGCACTGACACTGCCATCTGGGCTTTCTTCACACACTATCACAGTATTGTGTAGTGACGTTAGCTATGTATTATGTACTGTTTGATAGATATTGTGTGAAATTGATTTGGTTCCCCGCATACATTTATCTTCTAAGTTTTCCAGAAATGAGGCACTAGAACCTCTGGCCCTGGGTAGATTGGGCCCATTAGCTATTACAACGGCCAATCTAGCAGATGGAAAACTCTGATTACACACCTCCAAGTTTAAGGTGGACCGATGTGCCAAGGACTGTATGGCCATGGGTGAGCTGGTCATGAACGTGGAACGTCTGTTATGCGGGCGGGGTGGCACCAAGTGTATGGACTCCTGAGGAACATCCCCTGGCCCTTCCCTAGCAGGCATGCTCTACTAGGGTGATCGTTTAGCTCCTGCCTTCAAATAAAAACTATGGAAAATCACTTCCGGTCAAGATGGCGGCGGAGGGTTGTGTTGTTTTCTGATCGTTCCCTTTTTCACATAGCAGATGGATATTTTCATCTCTTGCGTGTAATTTGTGTGCCAGGATGTAATACCAGGAGTTTCTTCTCAAGATCTGCGCCGATGCTATGGAGTTCGTGCATTGAGCAAAGCAATCCTTGAGTGTATTTTCACAGCGTGTGTGTTTCTGTGGTGTTCAGTTTTTCAACATGGCAGAACAATGTTTGTGCTCCGTGTGGAGGGCAGTCAACCCAGGGAGGTAATGGGGGCGGCGAGGTGGCCACAATCGGCATGGAAAACGAGGTGGGGTAGGACGTTTTAGACTCAAATGTGACCGTCTAGGACTCAGGAACACTCGTATTGTATATTGTAACTGTGCAAGCGTAAAACAACGAGGCCCTATTGTGGAAAACCTGGTATACAGGAATGGCATTGTAGCACTCCAGGAGACAAGACTGGGTGATCAGCTACTCCAAATTGCAGGCTGCAAATGTTTCTACATTATGCGACATCTGGAAATGGTGATTCTCATTTGCGACAGTATGGTAGCTTCAGGGCTAGACATGTCCAGATGGGACAATGACGGCATACAAATACAGGTGGTTAGAGTTCAGTCCTGTATGCCATTCATGTTGGTCAATATTTATGCCCATAACGCGAGTGTAGATTCCCAGAAGTGGAAGAGCTTAAGTGACATAAGTAGTATGTCACGTCCTAACTAAGTATAAAATCTGGAGCAGTACGTCATCAATGACGTCATTTTTACTATACGAAGGGTATAGCTCCAGATTGAAAACGGACCACATTTTTGAATTTTTGGCGGGTATATTCTTGGGTCTGGGTGACTACTTCCGGTTGTCCTGTTGACTACTTCCTGTTTTCACATCCGGGGCGGGCGGGTGGGCGGGCGAACCGAATCGGACGTCGTCACACGATCCGACGCGATCCGAACCGAACCAGGGCACCGCGGAGGTGGGTGATCGATCACGTGATGTGATTGAGCCCCAGTCATGTAGATACCGACCCCTTCGATGAGGAGACCGAAATCAATATGACAGTGGAAACATGATTTATTCCATCACTCAAGATAACTCGAGTATCCATAGCTGGTGTCACACGTTTTCTGGATGATAATATCACGACGTTCTTACGATGATACTGTTCATGATATTGATGATAAGTTTTTGTGTGATGGTCGTTGTCTAGGTAACGATGTTCATGGTGTGTCACTTGAGATATCTAACTGTCTCTTAATCCAACTCACCCCCGCAGTGCATATTCACCAGGCATTAAACAAGATTCCGTTGGCGCACATAATCCTTTATTACAGAAATAAGACGGACAAACGGAACAGGTTTATACATCCAGAAACATAACGTAATCCATAGAATATAAATATCCTCCTCACAATTTAACCAGCACACATCAATGCCTTCTCACGGCCGGCTACTCATCACATTCACAAGACAGGTAATCCAGCTACTATCCACGGCTGGGTCTCCCACAATACAACCCACACATTGGGTTGGAGCCACTGCTCAACTATAGAACCCACTCTGGGTTTAGGCCTACACTCAATACAGAACCCACTCTGGGTTCAGGCCTGTCTTCACAACTAGAAGAACAACACAACACGGAGCTCTCTCTTAAACGACCTGACCCGCAGTCGGTCTCTTCTCTCACTGCCTTTCCAGTCCCTTGACTTCACACAACACACAACTGTCTTTCGACCCATCCCCCTTGGGGCCTTCCCCTCATATCCGCCCCATTATTTCTGAGGGTTGATTGTTTTCCTCGTAGCCAGGTCACTCACCTTACTGTCTCCCACTCTCATCTCCATTCTTCCTCATGCCCGGTCACTCACCTCAATGTCAGTGACCCAGGCTTATGTCATCACCCCCCTCTTAAAAGAAAACTTCGTTTTCAAACATTGGGAGACTAAAACTTACTAAACATGTGACCCAGACATATAGCCTGGGTAGCCCTAAGTATGGCTGCACCTTACTCTAGCTACCACACTACATAATACATCAAATGCTCATATTACACTCCTATATTCATCACACATAAATACAACCATCTATCTTGTGTATCAATGCATGCACTAATACATCACATAATAATAATAATACATCATAGAAAAGCATTATACTTATGTACCCTCAGATCTCTTACTACTTCACGACCACACAATACTATTTGTGTACCGACCCTATATCAGGTGGTTCTGTTCTTGCATTAACCCACCTCTGATTCCTGTCGATGCTGTGTCTATCGTTCATGTACCCATGACTCATGGTACCTCTACAATTACAACATCTGTTTGCTATCCCTAGCCCTGGGTCAGTAATGTCGCGAAAACTCTTTTGACCTGACTCACCTTTCCTATCTGCATATTGCACCGTTACACTTGAGTCTCTGTTTAGTCTGAACTCTTTATTCAATCTTGGCCCATATACCTGGCACCTTGCTTTCTGCTGCATACGCCTTTTGCCTATGTGCCCTGCACATGCACTATCCTGAGTTGTTCTAGTATATCGGTCTCTATGTGCTAAAGGTACTGCTCCTTGCCCACGTGCAGTTCTGCTATCTGAAAACATGCGAGTGAGAACCTTGTTCTTCCTCTCGAAGCACCATCTACCTTTCTTTGACTGACTATTTTCTACTCTACTACACCCTTGGGAACATTTGTTCAGAGTAGTATCTTGTCTCTGGGAGCCACTAGCACTATATTTGGGATCCATTCTCATCTGCTCAGCTGTACTATCCTTGTCCTGAGTTCCTGTGTCTACTTCAAGTGCCTCTTCTACCTCAGCTATACTCTCTAATTTCGGTTCTCTTGAGGTAACTACCTCATTACTGCTTGAACTATATTTTTGGTCCCAATAAACTACTTCCTCTTCTGTACAATCTTTAACTCCTATAACATTTCCTATGATCAAATCAGCCACTGGTGAGTCCAAAACACACGCTGTCACTCTTCCAGTGATATATGGTGTTTTTACTGTTATTATGGCTACTGGGTAGAACTCTACTGTGCCGTTGAATGTTATGCATCTAATATTTTTCCCTGTATAATCCGAGGGATCTATTAAACTTCTCTTCACTCCGATAGACGTACATCCGGAATCCCTAATTGTTAACGCTGGTCTATCATTGACAAATCCCTGATGCAGCTTCAAACTGCCTCCTTCATGCACTGCTGATCCTGCTTTCACTGTATGACCACATATTAGGACTGGCTGACTGTCTTTTTCAAAAAGAGGTTTGCACCCACTACAATCTTCATTGTTCAGCGTCTCAATTACTTGCGCTGCATTTGAGTGCTCTGTTTCTCTCATCCTACATTGATGGCTGATATGCCCCTTCTTTCCACATTTGAAACAAGTAATCTCCCTTTTACTGTTGTTCGTTGGTCCATCTGATGGTTGTGTATCACACTCTGCTGCCCTGTGTCTCCAGCTCCCACAATTCCAACATCCGGCATAATTTGGACGTCTCTGGAAGTTCCCTCTTCTATATGGGTACCGTCCTACTCTACCAACATTGTTTCCTCGGAAACCATTGTCTTGAAGTTCTTGCTGCTCACCTTTCTGTGCTGAATCCACACTTTTCGCCCTTGGTCTGATGACTGGATTCTGGTCCTGTTTAGTGTACGCTGCACAGACTATTTCCTCACTCATTAGTTTCCCAATAGATACGTTAGGATGTGCAGTCATGTAGTTTTGCCCTAACTGAGACATTGTGTCTATGTCCTTTGGCTTACGTTCCTCAAAGAAAGCTACTAAGTTAGAATTGCATGCAGATACCACCTTGTCTCTTAACATTAAATCTACTAATTTATTAAAATCTTTCCCTACTTCTGCGAGCTCCATCCATTTGTTAAATGTGTTCTTGACTGTGTTAACAAAGTCTGTGAAATCTTGATTTGTCTCTGGCACTAACTGTCTAAACTTTGTTCTATATCCATGTTCAGTTAGTTGGAACTTTGTCAGCAAACGTTGACGTAAGATAGTGTAGTTGTTCCTTTCTTCTACAGGTAAATTGAACATGGTGTCTAGTGCCTTGCCCGTAAGAATTCGCCGAGTCGCATCGCATACTCTGCCTCTGGAATGCCTAATGTTTTTACAGACGATTCTGAATCTCCCAAGATAGGATTCAAGGCAATCCCGGTCCGTAAAATATGGCAGTTTTAATCTCTGTGACGACTGCGACGGTTTTCTACTTTCCTCACTTTGACCCTTCGATGCAAATTCTAACTTTTTAATAGCAATTTCCGCTTCCATCTTAATCTTCTCTTTCTCAATTTCCATTCTCATGTGTGTCTCTCTCTCTTCCTGTAGACGCTTGGCTTCCATTTCAGCCTGTCTTTGTTCTCTCTCAGCTAACTTTTCTTCCTGTAGACGCTTGGCTTCCATTTCAGCCTGTCTTTGTTCTCTCTCAGCTAACTTTTCTTCCTGTAGACGCTTGTTTTCCATTTCAGCTAACTTTACTTCCTGTAGACGTTTTGCCTCGCGTTCATTATGCCTCTCCTCTCTTTCCGTCTGTTGTTGTTCTTTTGCTTCGGCATACTCCTGTAACTCTTTACCCTTCAGGCCTATTCTTTCACCTGCTTCAATATAATCCATTAAAGTAGGCATCTTGTACTTGTGGACACGTTGCTGTGAATCAGCCAACTATAAATGTACAGACTCTGCTGTTAGTCTTTGTGTCACTTCCCTAAGTACACCCGCACTCCCTGTGTACGTAAATCCGTAGTGCTACAATATCACTCTGTACTCACCCAGTCACTCTATAAGCACTAGGTAGTGAGGGGGGAAGTATCACCTATACTCCCTCGTATATATATCTATGACCACAAGTTCATAAAGTCCCTGGAAATATTGTTAAACATACATATAAATACATATACAAACAAATGGATGATAACACTAAGTGATGACTATCCAACGCTAGACTTCACAAGCTGAGTACACGGAGACGATGATGACACAGAAATAAACCACAGTAACAACCACAAGCTTGTGTAGAGACACCCACAGTGCGCGTAAAATATAAACATAAATTGACCAAGACCACTAGACAGCAGAAATGACGAAAGATCACAATACAAACATATATCCGAACACAACAAATATTATATGTAAATATAACGAAAAGAAAGAGAGAAAGAAAAGGAATATATACTGAAAATATACACAGATCTGACGTTAGACCCAAAAGGCACGGTATATAATCTCGGACCACCCTGCTTCACTGCAGAATCAAACAAACCGACCTTACGATTTACTTCCCAGAAAACACATGGTGCACAGTAAGAAAATAAATTTTCGCCCCGCCTCCCGGCCTTCGAGAAGCGATACAAAATCCCCTACTCTTGACAAACACTGGACCACATACAAATAATTGCGTAACACCCGACAACAATAAATATGACGATGGGAGCAAAACAATAAAAAATAATAATGTGTAACTGGTTGGCCGACAAATATGGGCCTATTAATCCGTCGCCAAAAGTTCTTTTTATTCAGTCACCAAAGTTTTTGTTCGTTTTAATCGTTATTCGCAATCCGCTGGAAATGTCTACGACACTAGATTTCAAACCGACTTCTTGTTTTGTTGAGTGGTTATTGAATTCAAAAGTTCCAACTGTCGACAAAAGTTGAAGATGATAGTGATATCCAAACTGTTCTGTCTCGACACAGTCCGTAACATTATTGTACTTTCTCTGTACGTGGTGGTACCGCAGTAATAATCCAAAGTGTTCTCTCGATATGTTGTTACTTTCGTTGCGGAGATGGCGCTTCGCTGTATCATTAATGTTATGGATTTCCGTTACCCGACAAGATTCACCAAAAAGAAAAAGAGAATGGCAGCCAATGTTCAGCGCTTTAAATTTGGGTATATAAATCCTTATCGGCAAAGCAATACAACCATGGTTGCGATGATGAGACGTTAAAACTGTTTGCTCATACCAGAATAATGATGACAATAATAGAACAGTTCAACAAAGGTGAAACATAAAATCTGGTTTTCTTTCAAAACAACCTTGTTTTGTTCATTCACAATGAGTCATCTTGACCACACTCGGCCGTGGAAATTCCCGAGTATCTTTCCTCCTTCCACCCCCAACTCACAATGTCACCTCAATTTCTCTTTATCACCCTCAGTGAAAAATTCCTCCGTAAACCAGTTTTCACACAAACTTGACAGCCCCACCCGGCTGCGGTAGGGGTACCGTTACTATCCCCTTCAGTCAACTGTCCGTCAAATCAGCGACTGCCAATTTTTCTCTGTTTTCCAAACATGTACTTCCCCAGTACCTGGACGCTGGTGTACCCACCCGTCCTATTTACTGCGTCGAATAATCTTGACCAGTCAACTTGCAACAACACAGTGCGCTTGCCTCCAGCACACACACACCTGTCAATTATCTTTGGTTCCCAATCCTGTCATTATCACCGACAGCGGATGTTCTACACACACACACGCTGCCCTCGCCACTCTGGATTCAACACTGGTCTTTTAGTTTCAGCCCTCCTGCCTGGTATCAAATTTACCTGTCACCGTAATGGACTCTCCCGGTTAGTCTGTATGGCGTGTCTTTATCACCGACTTTTGTGCTGCCGCTGCACCCCCACTCGCTTTAGCGATATGGTTGGTTCCAAATCACCTGTAGTGGACTTCACTTGAACTGTCTGCTAGCTTGTGATTTCCGCCGCGTACCCTCCCCGCGCGCTGACAGTTTTTCTTCGATGTGGCGTCTTACTCACACAACAGAATTGCTGTTAATCTCTTGACGCAGTACTGTATAAATTGATGGAACGAAGTCACAGATAATAACTCCTCTCTTTCAGCGAAGAGCCCACAGATATCTCCGTATGACAACAATGTCAATAATGCTCTTGACCGTACGTGGCCTTTCAGATACTCCTTACTAAGCGACGAGCGCCCAGATGTTCTTGATCGGACGAGCTCACAGATTGTCACACGTTTTCTGGATGATAATATCACGACGTTCTTACGATGATACTGTTCATGATATTGATGATAAGTTTTTGTGTGATGGTCGTTGTCTAGGTAACGATGTTCATGGTGTGTCACTTGAGATATCTAACTGTCTCTTAATCCAACTCACCCCCGCAGTGCATATTCACCAGGCATTAAACAAGATTCCGTTGGCGCACATAATCCTTTATTACAGAAATAAGACGGACAAACGGAACAGGTTTATACATCCAGAAACATAACGTAATCCATAGAATATAAATATCCTCCTCACAATTTAACCAGCACACATCAATGCCTTCTCACGGCCGGCTACTCATCACATTCACAAGACAGGTAATCCAGCTACTATCCACGGCTGGGTCTCCCACAATACAACCCACACATTGGATTGGAGCCACTGCTCAACTATAGAACCCACTCTGGGTTTAGGCCTACACTCAATACAGAACCCACTCTGGGTTCAGGCCTGTCTTCACAACTAGAAGAACAACACAACACGGAGCTCTCTCTTAAACGACCTGACCCGCAGTCGGTCTCTTCTCTCACTGCCTTTCCAGTCCCTTGACTTCACACAACACACAACTGTCTTTCGACCCATCCCCCTTGGGGCCTTCCCCTCATATCCGCCCCATTATTTCTGAGGGTTGATTGTTTTCCTCGTAGCCAGGTCACTCACCTTACTGTCTCCCACTCTCATCTCCATTCTTCCTCATGCCCGGTCACTCACCTCAATGTCAGTGACCCAGGCTTATGTCAGTTGGACACACGAATAAACTTTTGCACGATGATAGTTAATTCGGCAGGTGTCCATGTATCAACTTTAAGCGAGTGGCGAAAATCTGGTTTAAAAATATACTGACGGGCATACATTATTATTAAATATTAAGCCTAAAAAACATAATAAACGGCTAAATTTCTTGTATGTATACCGGAGAATATTAATGTGAATGTAAAATTATTATTCTCATATTATATATTCATCATCGTATTAAAATATCTTTGAAAAATAAAATCTACTATAATAACCCTTATTATTTCCCCTTAATAAAGAATGTTCCCCCTTTTTTCAGTCCTTAATAATCTCCCCATGAGTGCACAGGTAAAGGTTACGCGCTGACCCCACCACGCCCCGCGAGAAATGCGACAATGGCCAGCGATCAATGGCTGATAAGCTGTGAAGATAATACACCGGACACGCTAGCCAGTATAATCACGCCAGGTAGTGAGATTTGGCATGTAAGGCTTGTAAATGAATATGTCGCGTCAGAAATATATGTGTGTTGTGTGTGTGTTGTTTGTCCATCAAGAATGATGATGACCATTCATTTCATCCAGTGGGGTTGAAGGTATGGAGCCGTGGGTTCTAAGATGGCTGATAAGGCCTATTTTGGCTCGAAATGTTCTTTGACAATGTGGGCAAAGAATGCTTGACGTTTCTGGAGGAGGATTTCCTGCAGTGGTTTTTCTGTCCTGCCATTTCTTCATAGCTCTTGCAGTCCTGGCTGCCTCACATATAACTGCACCCTTGCGTAATGATGCACGCCACGAATTTTGGTCTCTGGCTGCAGCCTCCCAGGTGTCATGATGAATTCCAAAAGCATTCAGTGAGATTTTCAGAGTGTGGGGGCGTTTACCACAACGCAGTTCGCTGTAAAAAATTCGTTTAGGGAGCCTGTGATCCGGCATACGAGTCAAGTGACCAGCCCAGCGAATCTGATTCTTCATCAGTAGAGTGTGGATACTGGGCATGGACGCTCTTTCTAGGATTTCAGTGTCTGGAATCTTGTCTTGCCATTTAATCTTCAGTAGCTTCCTTAGGCAGACTGTGTGGAAGTGGTTTAATTTCCTAACATGTCGCTGATAAACAGTCCAGGTTTCACAAGCATATAGCAGTGTGAATAATACAACTGCTTTGTAGACTTTTAGCTTTGTTTGCAGGCTTATTCCAGTTCTGTCCCATACATTCTTGTACAGTCTGGTAAAGGCCGCACTGGCCTTGGAGATTCTTGCATTCACTTCATCATCAATTGTGGCAGCTTGTGACACAGTGCTGCCAAGATAGGTGAATTTGTCCACAACACTAAGTCTGTGATCATTCACTTTGATATTCGGCACAGTGTGATTATTCCCTGGAGCTGGCTGGTACATAACTACAGTCTTCTCCAAGTTGATATTGAGCCCAAAGTTGGCACAGGCATGTGAGAAAGCTGAAACATTATGTTGCATGTCTGCCTCTGAGTTGGCGTATAGAGCGCAATCATCAGCCAACAGGAGCTCTCTGACTGTGTCGCTGTTAATTTTGGTTTTAGCTTTCAGCCTTCTGAGATTGAATAACTTTCCATCCATACGGTAGTTGATGTCTATTCCAATGTTGTCGTTCTCGAAGGCATTCATCAACATGGCTGAAAACATGAGGCTGAACAGTGTTGGTGCCAGGACACATCCTTGCTTCACTCCATAGCCGCGCTATTTTGACAAACTTTCATGGACAGCCATATTTTGCCATAATCTTCCACAGTCCTTCTCTGCTGACTGTATCAAAAGCCTTGGTAAGGTCAATGAAAGTGGAGAACATTTCGCAGTTCTGTTCCTGACATTTCTCTTGCAGCTGCCTTGCAGCGAAAATCATGTCAACAGTTCCACGTTCTTTTCTGAAGCCACATTGACTCTCAGGAAGAAGACCTTGATCGAGACGGGCTGTGAGGCGATTGAGAAGAATTATGGCGAGTATCTTCCCTGCAATTGAAAGCAAGGAGATGCCTCGGTGGTTGTCACAGGATTGGCGGTTTCCTTTGCGTTTGTAAAGGTGGACTATTGACGGATCCTTGAAATCTTGTGGCATGGTCTCGTTCTCCCATATGTTTGTAAAGACTAAGATGGGTATGACACTTACTTGGCAAGAATATGAACAGATGAGCGCCATGCATCGCGAGATCCTAGCTGACTTTGACAGACTCAACCAAGTTAATCAAAACAGTAATGAAGTCAAACAAGGTACTAACAGAGACAAGCAAGTCAGTAACCAAAACTTTCAAGTCAGTGCTCATGTCAAGCAAGGCACTACCAGAAACAATCACGTCCAAAACACTCAAGTCAGTGCTCAAGTTAAACAAGGAACTAACCAAAACTACCAAGTAGATGCATACTATACCGCCAGTTTTCAACCCAGCCACAGTCAGATGTGTGATGACCCCACCAACCAGATGTGTGATGAGTCCAATAGCCAGTTGTTTGATGTGCAACAAGACACCAACCGAAGCAATCAAGTCCAACACACTCAAGACAGTACTCAAGTCAAATAGGGTACTAAACAAAGCCACTAAGTAGACGCATACTATACCACCAGTTATCAACCCAGCTACAGTCAGATGTGTGATGACCCCAGCAACCAGATATGTGAAGAGCCCAATAGCCAGATGTTTGATGTGCCTGACACTCAGATGATTGATGGCCCGGTTGTCTACAATACTCAGATGTCAGCCCACCAAGCAGGAGACCAGTCTTATGACTACATACCAAGTGACATATACATACCACGCTACCAGCATGAAAAACCAACCTACTCAGAGAGTGGTGTGAAGAAACCCAGAAACAACATACAATTTTTATAGCTCTATATGTGAAAATAAAATGTTTTGATGATACTATGTATACCGGCTCATATCATATCATCCATTTCGTATAATGACATTATGCATTTTAAAACAAAATTATTATTCTTGTAAAATGTACTGAAATACTGTAAATAAACAGCTATATAGATTATAATTACGTCTTGGCTGTTGAATATTTAGTGTTTACGGTGTATATAGTTGTCATTTGGTTACTTAGTTAGTTAGTTAGTCGCAGTTCCAACTTCACAGCAATGGGTCATCCCCATTATGCTCCGTTCCTGTGCCATATGGTGAGAGAATAAAGGGCAAAAATCTTGGTCAAGTAATAAAATTTGTTAGCCAAATGGGAAAAATTGTGGCTACATTTCAACCAGACTTATAAAACGCTCACCCAAACTTATGAAAAGTAGGAAAATTTGTTAACCAAAGTGAAACATTTTTGGTCACATTTCAACCAAATTTATGAAAATCTCAGTCAAACTTATGAAAAGTAGGAACATTTGTTAACCAAATGTGAAAAGGTTAGCCAAATTTCAAACCAAACTTATAAACATCTCAGTCAAACATATGAAAAGTAGGAAAATTTGTTAACCAAACGTGAAAAGTTTGGCCAACTTTCACCCAAACTTATGAAAAGTAGGAAACTTTGTTAACCAAATGGCAAAAAGCTTGGCCAAGTAAGAAAATGTGTTAACCAAATGTGAAAAGGTTAGCAAATTTCAAACAAAACTTATAAAAATCTCAGTCAAACATGAAAAGTAGGAAAATTTGTTAACAAAATATGAAAAATTTTAGCCAAATTTCAGCCAAACTGTTAAAAAAGTTGGAAAATTCCTTAACTAAAAAAAGGGGGGGGGGGGATATCTCACGTTGCCGTTTTACACACCCAACCTACTAGAGATATTCGACTGTCCCCTATGCTGTATGTCAGAAAATTAAATGTATCTTATGTAATAAGTCACTATGATTGAAGGAAAAAATAAAATTTCAACAATAAAATTGTACAAAAATTAACAATTAAATTTCTCTTTATGTTTCTAAGTTGAATGTTTCATGTAGAAATTTAATTGTTAATTTTTGTTAATTTTTTTGGTTAAATTTTGCCTCTGTAGGATGAGACAAACACGGCCTTATTACCGCCACCCACTGGTCTAATAGTCTCACCACTACGAGTCATGTAGACCCAGTTAGCAGGCACAGTCTTGAGGTCTGTAGTCATCTTCTGAGCACAATGGTTGAGTGTTACCAGCCTCGGGTTTATATACTAGTTTTTGAGCCACGCGTAAAACCGGTTTCAGCCAGTTTCTTAGGTCAAGTGGTTCAGATTACGCTGACGTGGCTGTCTATATGGCGCAACTAAGCGTTCTACTACCTGTTCGTTGACCTGTTGTATGTTTGAGCTGGGTTGGGGAATGCGGGTCATGCTCGCCACATGACCTCTAGCCATGATGAAATAGATAGCATAGAGGGTGCTGTGTTAATAGCGTTGTAGTCACTGTGAGCTATAGTCTGCAAAGTCAGAATACCAGTGATATACATATACAGTCTCCTCACACCCCTTGTAGTTTTCTTTGCATTGAGGCCTGGTCAGCTATTAAAGACAGGACTATAAGTATATTACAACCATTTTGTTTCTATGTAGGTGTTTTAATACTCGTCTGCTAGTGTGGATTGACTAAAGGCTAAGGTTGCCGGTGAAGATGGTCGCTCGACGTTTGATGAGGATGGTTCTGGAGTATCCTGTTGTCGATTATAGTCGAGGATGCACTCCTCAATTCTATTCAGGCTTAATGTGATTATTTCTTGTTTGGTGAAGTTCTGTTGTAGTACATCCCACAGTCAAACCATTACTAGGTCCGCAAAACTACCACCCTCACTATAATCACAAGAATGAGTGAATGGATTCTCGGATTCTTGATTTTGTGGGACAGTTAAGACACGCCATGCAATAGCTGTATGGTTCAGCTCTTAGTATGCTCCACAGTTTGCTAATTAGGTTTTCGTGGGCCTTGGTATCAGTAAAAAAGATAAGAATAGGGTACTTTATCAGCGTTATAGACATGGATATTACAGATAATAGCTATGGATCTGACATGCACTTTCTGTTACACAGTTCATATATTTCAATCGATAATGAGTATGTGGATCCTGCAGTACACTTTCACCTTCCCCTACGACTACACATTACTACCTATATTATTATGGTACCACCATAGTGCTGTGTTCAAAAGTTCGAATGCCAGCTCTATTCCATGTCGACCCAGCCTACAATACTATAGGAAGAAATGACTTGTCTCTTCAGCTATAGGCGTCTAGCACCATATATCCCCTGTATTATACTAGTATTGTTAGGAGAAACACAACGAAAATGTGAAAGCTTTATCAAAAAAGCCAACTTACCGTTATAGACTTGTAACATTGTGAGCTGGTTGCTGTTCACTGAGACCGGTACTTCTAGACGGTGAATGGTGGTCGTCTTATACACGCTATTTGCTGACGTAGAATGACTCAGCAGAATATTGTCTGGACATGTCTGGTCATGTGACCGGGTGCGACTCAAATTTTTGACCGGTCGAGTCATTAGTCACAGGTTTCGGATGTATCCCATAAGATACGTGACCGGCTACAGCGCCATCTTTGATCGGTTTTAGCCATGTGGTTGTATCCTTACCTCTGTTTTTTTTATCTACTGTGTCATTACAATCGTGTCTCGGCTGTATCATTAATTGCTATTGGCAAATGCAATAATCAGTGCTCGAGGCGCTCCTTGTGGGACATTGCCGGTACTAAGGACACTACTTTCTGTATGCAGGCTTGATGAATCAGCCATGTGCACGTGTTGATTGGTGTCGCATCCAGCAGAGCACATACTCCAGTTATATGTGATTAGCACCATATATGTCTTTATTTTACTAGTATTGTTAGGTTAACTGTATGCCTACTTGGAGAAACACAACGAATATGTGAAAGATTTATCAAAAAAGCCATCTTGCCATTAGAGACTTGGCACATTGTGAACTGGTCGGTGTACTGCAATATGCAAAAAGAAAATGAGAGACAGAGCGATCGAGAGAGGGAGTGAAAGAGAGAGCGAGAGAGAGGAAGAGGCAGAGGGTGAGAGCGAGAGAAAGATAGAGAGAGAGAGAATAGAGAGAGAAAAGGGGAGAGAGAGAGAGAAAGAGATAAATGGGGAGAGGGCAGGAGAGAGAGAGAAAGAGAGGGGGACAGAATAAAGAGAGACAGCGACAGAGAGAGAGAGAGAAAGATAGCGATAGTGAGAGAGAGAGAGAAAGATAGAGATAGTGAGAGAAGAAGAGGGAGAGAGAGGGTGAAAGAGAGAGAGAAAGAGCCAGAGAGCCAGAGTGAGACAAAAGAGAGAGAGAGGGGGAGAGAAAAAAGAGAGAAAGATAAAGATAGTGAGAAAGAGAGAGCGAGAGAAAAAGAGACAGTGAGAGAATAGATAGAGAGAGCGCGAGAGAGTGAGAGAAAAGATAGAGAGAGATAGGGAAAAAGAGAGAGCCAGAGAGAGAGAGGGGGGGGAGAGAATAAAGAGAGACAGCGACACAGAGAGAGAGAAAGATAGCGATAGTGAGAGAGAGAGAAAGATAGAGATAGTGAGAGAAGGAGAGGGAGAGAGAGAGGGTGAAAGAGAGAGAGAAAGAGCCAGAGTGAGAGAAAAGAGGGAGAGAAAAAAGAGAGAAAGATAAAGATAGTGAGAAAGAGAGAGCGAGAGAAAAAGAGACAGAGTGAGAGAATAGATCGAGAGAGAAAGAGACAGAGAGTGAGAGAAAAGATATAGAGAGAGAGGGAAAAAGAGAGAGCCAGAGAGAAAGATAGAGCTAGAGAGAGAGAGAGAGAATATGATAGTAATGCCTTGTTTGAACAGTACCCGTATTAATAATTCTAGAGAGAAGGATAGAGATAGTGAGAGAGAGAGGGGGGGAGTGAAAGAGAAAGAGCCAGAGAGAAAAGATAGAGAGAGAGACACAGAGAGAGAGAATAGGGAGATATAGAATATGATAGTAATGCCTTGTTTTAGCAGTACCCGTATTAATAATTCTATTCATTTTAAGGATTCTGCAGAGTTACCATATAGATAAATATATTTCTGACGCTACTGTATATTCATTTACAAGCCCTACATGCCAAAATCTCACTACTCGGCGTGATTATACTGGCTAGCATGTCCGGTGTATTATCTTCAAAGCTTATCAGCCGTTGATCGCTGGCCATTGTTGTATTTCTCGCGGGCCGTGGTAGAGTCAACGCGTGACCTTTACCTGTGTGCTCAGGGGGAGATTATTAAGGACAAAAGAAAAGGGGAAAGAATTCTTTATTAAGGGGAAATAATAAGGGTTATTATAGTAGATTTTATTTTTCAAAGATATTTTAATACGATTTTGATTATATAATATGAGAATAATATTTTTACATTCACGTTAATATTCTCCGGTATACATAAAGAAATTTAGCCGTTTATTATGTTTTTTAGGCTTCATTTTTAATAATAATGTATGCCCGTCTAGTATATTTTTAAACCAGATTTTTGCCACTTGCATAAAGTTGATACATGGGTACCCACTATGGACACATGTCGAATTAACTATCATCATGCAAAAGATTATTCATGCGTCCAACTATGGATACCCGAGTTATCTCGAGTGATGGAATAAATCATTTTCCACTCTGTCATATTGATTTCGGTCTCCTCGTCGAAAGGGTCGATATCTACATGACTGGGGCTCGATCACACCACGTGACCGATCACCCACCTCCGCGGTACTCTGGTTCGGTTCGGATCGCGCCCTTTCGTGTGACGACGTCCGGTTCGCGTGACGACGTCCGGTTCGGTTCGCGTCGGTCCGCCCGCCCGCCCCCGGATGTGATAACAGGACGTAGTCAACAGGACAACAGGAAGTAGTCACTCAGACCCAAGAATATACCCGCCAAAAATTCAAAAATGTGGTCCGTTTTCAATCTGGAGCTATACCCTTCGTATAGTAAAAAATGATGTCATCGATGACGTATTGCTCCAGATTTGATACTTAGTTAGGACGTGACATACTACTGACATGTTAGGTCATGAGAGAAATGTTATTTTCTGTGACGATTTCAACGCTCAAGAGATCATGGGGAAACACTTCCTCCAACACACAGAGGTTGGTTCTTTATATTCTCTTAGGGATATTCTATATTTCTGCATGATAACTGCCTTTTGTTTCGGAGAGAGGGTAAATAGAGTGGTGCTGCACTTGTCAGTGCTTATGCTGACACACCATCTATCTCCCCATGCAACAAATTTATCTACAGCTCATTGTAGCGAAACGGTGGCTACTGATGCATGTTTATTTGTGCTCCACAAAACCAGGTTATCAGCATACATTGCCGCTTTAATTCCATACGGTAGATTAGCAACAAGATCATTGATGAAGATTAGAAAAAGTGTGGGGGACACGAATCCACCCTGGTGAACACCATGACACAATAGTACTTTCTTGTTCTTGAGTCCGTCTATCTGTATCCGGGCTCTTCTGTTGTGCAAGTATGCTTTCACCCATTTGTAATTTTTCCATTGACTTTACAGTTTCTCAGACCTTTTTTCCAGATTATTCAACGGCTTTCTTCAGATCTATCCATGCCACAAGAATCAAATTCTTCTCTTGGAATGTATCCTCGAGTTCTTGATAGAGGTAGGTTGTCTGATCTTCCGTAGAGTAGCACCGCCTAAAGCCAGCCTGCTGTTGCACAAGGATGTTTTCACTTTCAATCAGAATTAGCGCTGAAAGACGCACTTGAGGCACAAACAGAGAAGATCCACAGGATCGGCACGAGCTGAAACTCTAAAACAACTTGCAACAACACGTCTACTGGGATGAGTCACGCAAAGTGATCAGGCAGAATTGGCTTGAAAAGAAGCACTTAGGCACAAACAGAGGATGCTTCCACAGGATCAGTACGAGCTGAAACTCTAAAAGAACTAGCAAAACCAAGTCTATCATGAGTAGTAATGTAGGGTAATTACCCACTATTTTTCAGGTAGGTGGGTCCCGTGGCTCCCTAAGACTGTTCGTTATAATCTGGAAGGTAGTACCGGGAAGTTGTAAATTTGTTTTTATGCGATCGGCGGCGAAGTGTGTGAAATCTGTGAGTGGGTGTGGAGTAGTGATTTATCGGTCGCACAGGATGGGTTCATAACCATTAAAAGACGTGAAGAGTGCATCAAGTGAGTGGATGGAGGATGTATGTGTGGATGGTGAGTATGTTTGTAGGTGGAGGATGTGTGAGTGGGTGGGGAAATATGTGGGCGGGGATGTGTATGGGGAATGTATGTGGGGGATGTGTGTGTGTGTGGGGGGATGTGTTAATTGGTGGAGTTTTGTGTGGGAGGGGAAGTGTGGGATGTGCAGGTGATTGAAGGATGTATGCGAGGATGGGGAATGTGTGTTTGGCTGAGTGGTTGGGGTGTGTGTGGATGGGAGGGTAGATGTGAGATGCATGTGTTGATGGGTGCGTGGGTGATGTGCGGGTGTGAGTGGTTGATGGATGAGTACGTAAGTGGGTGGATGTGTGTGAGTGATGAGATGGGTGGGGAAGGTGTGTAGTTGTGAAATGATGTGTGTGGGTGGGTGTATGTGGGTGGCGGTGTGTGTGGGTGGGAGGTGTGTGTTTTGGTGTGTTTATGTGTGGGGAGGTGGGGAGCTGTGTTTATGGGTGGGGATGTGTGTATAGGTGAGGATGTGTAGTTGAGAGGTGGCGAATATTGGGTGGGTGAGTGGGTGTAGGTTGACTGATGTGGGTGGGGGGGATTGTGAGAGTGCGGGATATGTGTGTGGATAGGTGCGGGATGTGTGGGTTGGCGGGGGTATGTGTGTGTGGTTTCTTCTTCTTCTCCTTCTTCTTCTTCTTCTTCTTCTTCTTCTTCTTCTTCTTCTTCTTCTTCTCCTCCTCCTCCTCCTCCTCCTTCTTCTTCTTCTTCTTCTTCTTCTTCTTCTTCTTCTTCTTCTTCTTCTTCTTCTTCTTGGTATGTGAGAATGTGTATGTGGGTGGGGAAATGTGTGTGGGTGGGGGATCAGTGGGTGGGTGGCGGCATGTATGTTTGCGTGGGTCTGTGTGAGTGCGTGGAGGTATGTGTGGGTGGGTGGGGGAGGTTTGGTGGGTGGGGGATGTGTTGGTGGCTGCGGGATATGATGGTGGATGAAGGATGTGTCTCACAACATTGCAATATGCACTGTTTATGTTTACAACTTTAATTTGACAATGTTTTTGTTTTGTTTTCTCATGTGAATGTATCATGTGTAATATGCATTGTTTATGCTTACAAAATCCATTTGACAATGTTTTTCCCCCTATGTTAATGTAACATGCACATTTGATGAATGAAAGATGAGTGATTGAAAGGGCCGATTGTAAGATGGGCCTGCGTGCCCAATTTGTTACCCTTTTAAAATAAAGTTTGTTCGTTCATCAGCGATGGAAAAAAGTCATTAAGTAACCAGACCGGGTTGTAAAAAACGTGTTTGGTTGGTGTGGTGAGAGAAGTTGTGTTTTAAAATATTTTGAACTGTTAGTAGTAACACAATGGCGGTGATATGAATGGGTGATTATCACATAGCCATAGGATTAGTAATAGTAGCTGATTTTATATTTCCCGGTTATAGTCAAAGTTCTCCATGTGTTCATGACGTTGTCCTCTGTCTTGACGTTCTGTTGATTGTGGTCAAGAGGTGGTCAAGTGATCCCTGAAATTGTAGAGGAGGGTGTGATTAACACTATGGTGGTGGGTAAGTAAGCGATGACGTAAGACTTACCATTATCCTAGGTTGGCGGGTCCCTTGCACACGTCATCGGCGCCATATGCAAAATTCATTAAGTAGGCGAAGTGGGCGGACGGTTGATTAGAGAAATGTGCGGTCGCACGGGGGCGGTTCCACGGCGTGTACACAAGGCAACTCAGCGCTTTTTTCACACCCGGATATTGTGAAAAATAAAACAAAATCTCCGCCGCCTTTTTAATCAGCTACAGCTGTGAGTGAAGTGATGCCGTCACCAACTGGCGAGTTCGACGTTTTCTCTTCCGGTGTGTTCAGGATTGTGTGATAAAAAAGGTGAGGTGTTGTCTACTAAACGCTAGGTGGGTGGTCACTATATATGTGTTATAAAGACACACTTAGTAGTGCTCGCATACACAAGGACAAAGTCAAATACTGAGATGTAAGTTTTAGTTATGCATTTATTCAGCTGTTGCTTGCAGCCAAGTATAGAAATTATGCCATCCACCTTGTTCTCGCAGTATCCAACGATGTAGTTTATCAGTCATATATGTGCCTAAAGATGAAGCGAAGTGTTCTTCCAGGTCTTGGACATGCACATCTGCATTGTAAGAATTATCAACCGGATGCTTACCCAGACGCATACCAAGTGTAAACAGCATCATTATTCTCCAAAAGTTGATGATAACGTCAAAGAGTTCATCAGCAATTGAAACAAAGACTGGGCAAACGTGTTCGGGCTTGATAATGCCTTCTAGTCTCGTGAATAACACATCTGTTGTTTAGCTAATTGACTTACTAAGCGAGACAACCTCGAGTTATTGGCCTTTGTGGACTTGTAGGAACTAATAATAGTTAACGCCATATTCACCATCTCGCTGTGATCTTGTTTCAAGTCGACCGTTGATATTGTCATTATTATACTGATAGCAAACGTACATTAAAAATGATATCTAGCAGAGAACCACTTGCTTGCAAATTGTGGTCAAATGGTCTAATACTATCACCCGACGCGTTATAAACAGCGGCACGACTAGGTAGATGGTTATGATTACTTATGGATCCTAGGTGGAAACATCCTTTTACGGCGATGATTGCTGGCCCAACGGGGAGTGGTAAAACCGCCTTTGTCCAGCGGTTCTTGGCCCATCTTCAACCATGGTATTCCCCATTCCATAGGAAGTTATATGGTGCTACGGTGAATGGCAACCCATGTATGAAACTATGAAGGGTGTTCAATTTAACGAAAGTCTGTCGGATATGGAAAATGGACAGGACAGACTTCGGTTAGTGGTGATAGATGATCTAATGTCTAAGACAGATGACAGAGTGACTAAATTATTTACTAAAGGCAGTCATCATCGCAACCTCAGCGTTATGTATATAGTACAGAACAAAAAACCAT
The DNA here is from genome assembly GCA_014155875.1 of Cepaea nemoralis. Classification (NCBI taxonomy): domain Eukaryota; kingdom Metazoa; phylum Mollusca; class Gastropoda; order Stylommatophora; family Helicidae; genus Cepaea; species Cepaea nemoralis. The sequence goes on from JACEFZ010005141.1 coordinate 2,071,144, forward strand.
CCGTCTGAATTCGCATTACCTAGTGGTGTTTAAGAACCCGCGAGACGGGTCTCAGATTACCAATCTGGCCAAACAGATGTACCCAGGATGTTTGTCATATGTCCAAGATAGTTTTAAGGATGCGACAGCGGTTCCATGTGAGTATTTGTTATGTGACCTTCGAAGGAACCACCGGATCAGCTCCATTTACGAAGTCATATATTCACTGATCAGCATCAAGTCGTCTACATCCCCAAATAATATGTGTAACCGACTTAGACGTAACGAGGGTATGTTACGCTTCTTGGGTCAGGCAATCTCAGCCACCGTGAAGGCCGTAATGAAAACAGCTTCCCCTGCCCTCGTCCAATCAATTTGCAAATGCTGTCACAACGTTTTAAAAGGTAATGTTCCCCTGACATCAGCTCAGAAGAAGCGTCTGCAGCGGCACAAAGACAGTCTCAGAGCTCTCAATCATTGGCACCTTGCCTTCTTGAGAGACGATAGTTTGTGCTTCAAAAAGGCATAATAACTTTTACCCATGGCGGTAGCGAATGTGACTAATAAGGCCAATTCGCGCTGTAAATGTTCGTTCACAGTGGGTGCATGTGAACACGTGGTCATTTCCACCATCATGCACCATCTTACGTCTCATACGCTGGATGAGTGACTTATCTGCAATACTTTTCTCCTTTGTCTTTATTCCATTTCTGATTTTGGCCCTCCATGCAACACGTTCAGCGGCGACTTGCTCTCAATGTGCATTATAAATGCCTCTATCAATCATGTCCCGCTTACACACATCTTTGTATCGTAGTAGAGGCCGACCCTGAGATCTCTTACCCATCTGTAATACACCAAAAATATGTCCTTTGGTATTCTACCATCATCCATCCTCCTAAGATGTCATATCCATCTAAGTCTATGAAGACTGAGCATGGAATAAACCGTCACACAGCGTGATCTTTCCAATACTTCAGTATTTGTGATTGTGTCTTGCCACTTAATACCAAGAATTCTTCGCAGACATAACATGTGAAAGTTGTTTAAACGTGTGAGTAAGTTGTCCAGGTTTCACTGCCATAAAGAAGAGTACTAAGGATACAGGCTTGATAGATAAGGACTTTTGTTTTGGCAGTAAGCTTCCTGTTCTCCCAGACTCTTTTTCTTAACCTGTTCATTGTTGTTGCTGCCTTACCAATCCGGATGTTGATTTCCTGATCTAGGGATAATTTGCTATTTACCACTGATCCTAGATATGCAAACTGGTCTACCATCTCTAGTTCGGCGTCGTTAATAAAGATTGATGGTACCCCATGTGCACCTTGTGACATAATCTGTGTCTTCTTTTTGCTAATTGTTAAACCAAATTCAGAACAAGCATTGGAGAATGCAGATAATAGACACTGTAATTCTTCCAAGGACTGGGTCGTAACTGTAGCATCATCTGCAAAAAGCAACTCTCTGATCAGTACCCTGCTAATTTTGGTCTTGGCCTTCAATCTCTGAGCATTGTAGAGGCCGCCATCTGAACGTGAGTGAATGTATATATCACCATCCTTATCACGAAAGGCATATTTCAGTAGCAGTGAAAAGTATATTCCAAAGAGTGTGGGAGCTAGTACACAACTTTGCTTAACTCCACTCTTGATTTCAAACTCTTCAGAAGTTGCACCATCAAACTTGATTATAACCTTCGTGCCTGTGTGGAACTATTCCACAATGGACAGAAGAGTTGGTGGGCAGCCAATCTTCTTTATTGCCTTGAACAGACCCTTACGACTGACCAAATCAAATGCCTTTGTGAGGTCGATAAAGTCAATAAACAGTGGTTGATTCTGTTCACGGAATTTTTCTTGCATTTGTCACAATGGGAATACCATATCAATGGTAGACTGGTTCTGTCGAAAGCCAGACTGTGATTTGGGGTAGACTTGATCTCCTAGGACTTGAAGTCTGCGCAGAACAATTATGGCAAATATTTTTCCAACAATACTCAGAATCGAGATACCCCTATAGTTGTTGCAGTCGCTCCGATCACCCTTGTTCTTGTACAGTGTTATGATGCTTGAATCTTTGAATTCCTGTGCATCTATTAGCTGGTGGATCTGTAGAGTGAGTGTGTCTTGCCCACTCCTGATAACCTCTATTGGAATCCCATCCTTAGCTGCAGCCTTGTCAGATGCAAGTTCATTTATAGCACACTTAACTTCTGTTATGGTGGGAAGTGTGTCCAGGTGGTCAAGACTTGGTAGAGCCTCTATGGCGTTGAGGGCATCATCCGCTAGTTTGGTCTCACTTCAGTAAAGCTCCAAATAGTGCTCTACCCATCTGTCCATCTGCTGTTTCTTATCTGTTATGGTTTCTCCAGTCGAGGATTTCAATGGTGCACTTCTTTTGATCATTGGACCACAGGCTTTCTTTATTCCTTCATACATGCTTCTGGTGTTTCCCTTATCATTTGCGATTTGAATGGACTCACATAACTTGATCCAATAATCATTTGCACACTGCCTGGTAGCCTTTTGCACATCCTTCCTAGCTTGCTTTAGCTCACTCAGAGTGTTACGCGTTGGTCTTTCCTTGTTTCTTAAGAGAGCTTTCTTCTTCTTATCAATCAAGGGCTGCAGAGTCTGGCTGTTTGCCGCAAACCAGTCCCGCAGTGCCGTAAACTCCGACGGCAGTTTTATGAAGTTTCCTTAAGTTGACCCCACTTTTCATTTACTGTACAATTTTCTGGTGTATCAGTTAAAGCGTCTTCAAGTTGCTGTTGAAACTGAAAGCACTTTTCAGGATCGTGAGTGTTAATAATATTAATCCTGGGGCTAGATTTGTGTTTAGCTGTGTCTCTTTGGTCTATCCCTTGCAACAACCAAAGAATGATCCTTATCACAGTCAGCACTGTGGTAACTCCGAGTCAATGATATATGGTTCAGATGTTGTCTCCGTGTGATGATGAAGTCCAGCTGGTGCCAATGGCCGGATTTGGATGTTTCCATGTGACCTTATGCAGCTCTTTTAAGTTAAAAAAGGAGTTTGTAATAAATACATAGGTCATTTCTGGTGCAATGCTCCAGCAGCCTTTGCCCATTTTCATTCATGCGACCGATGTCGAGTCCTTGCCCGATGATCTCGAGTCCTTGCCCAGACGAGCATTGAAATCACCTAGCATATAAATGTAGTGAGATTTTGTAACTGCCTTGATCACTTCTCATAGAACGAATCTTTCATATCATCAGAGGAATCGAGTGTCGGTGCATATGCAGTAATAATTGTGGCAAAACACAAGATGTTGCCAAGCGCAGGGATAATAGTCTTTCATTTCCCCCTGCTGGAATTTCAATCATTCCCAGTAGCGAATTCTTCACTGCAAAGCTCACACCGTGTTGCCTTTTTTCTGCCTGCCCTCTACCCTTCCAAAATAAAAGGTGCAGTTGTTTTCCTTGAATGACCCTTCCTCAGCGAGGCGAGTCTCCTGCAGGCCAGCAATATCAATGTTAAGACGATTGAGTTCGGCATCAATCACAGCCGTTTTTCTCATATCGTCAATACTGGTCAAATCAGTGGAAAAGGTACAAAACGAAGCCATGCGCATCATTTTGGGCTTCACGAGAGGCACCAGCTGTGTAGCATTGAGATATCTCCTTGACTTCCCGACAATGGAACACAGGATTAAGATCTGGAGAGCTCGTGCATACTTAAAAATAAGTGCAGATGAGCAGCACCCACTGCATGACGCTATATTCAGAGAAAAGGGTGACAGGCTAAAGAGGGGCAAATCATGGATGGGTCGGGCGGAAGATGTCGTCAGACAGGTCTGCAGTCTTACCAGTATCGACCTCGGCAAGGAATGGGTGCCGGTGCCTCCAGCTTTTAAGTGCACTTTCTCCTGCATTATCACACTCGAAAGACGGTGCAGCGAGCAGAACCCTGCCGCTGTCAATGCAGAGGTCAACGCGCTCAACTATGAACACTCAGATAGCCCCGAAGTGCTCATCTATACAGATGGATCTGTTGTAAAGCAACAGAAAAGTGCGTCGGCATTTACAGCCCGTTCAGCGGGCCGCACTGTTCAAGAATCCAGTGGTGCCCACTCTATGACCACGAGCAGCATGACGATGTAGGTGATGGCAGTTACACAGGCTTTCATATGGCTGGAATGACAGCATTATACCAACGTGTGTGTACTAAGTGATTCAATGAGCATGATTCAGAAGGTCGAAGCTGGATCTGTACGTAGACAGTGGACTGAGGCACTGCGGAAGTCTGTTGTCCGTAAAGTCACCTTCATCTTCGTCCCAGGACATGCGAGAGTCGAGGGAAATGAACGAGCTGATAAACTGGCTGGCGCTGCACCCCCTTTATATGGCAAGCCCATGTATCGTGCCGATGTTATTAACGTCCTTAAAGATATGGCGAGAACAGAGGACTTTGACGTCAATGAATCCGCATCGCTGTCCAGGATGAAAGACTTGGGATTAAGAATCGGCACGTCCAGACGCTAGAGGTACATCGGGAAAACGAGGTGCCTCGTCAACCAACACAGAACTGGCACTATTAGCCACCGAACGCAGATGCATATGCTGGGGGGAGGATCTGAGCACCTATGGACCTGTCCGGAGTGCAATGAAGATATCCCAACTGATAACTGATAACAGTGGAAAATCCTGGACACATGGTTCTCACGTTCCAGGTTGCAAGCCGTAGCTTGAGGTTTCTATTTTTCTTTTTATTAGTACCTGGTGCATTGGTTTTACAGCTTACGATTCAGATTTTGTCCTAGCCCCGAGCACCCATTGAAGCAGGCAGGTTGTGGCGGATCAGCACCCAATTGGCCGGGGGCTGCCCAGCTTGAGGCGGGCGGTAGCTGATCAGTGACACCTGTAGATGTCTCCCATCGTCAGAGGCAACGCGTGGCGCCCCATGTCTACGCCAATTGACAGGGACTTATAACCCGCAACAGTTGCCTCTCGCTTTGATTTCGAGACCGGTTAAGACCAGGGATGGAGTTATTGCCTCTCCATAGCACAAAGCCTGGGCTAAAATATAGAGATCATGTGTTGCCCATGCAGCATGATCCCTCTCTCGGCCTGCCTAGTTCACTCCAGAGGAAAGAGTACTCTCACAGAGCACTCACACATACGAAATTGTCGATCAAGAAACGGAAACAGCTCTTGCAACATGGTGGCTTCATATGCGCCTTACTAGGCCCCAGACTAAATGTGCTGAAAAGCGTGGTGGGTTTGTAATGGCCAAGAAAATAATCCTGATCGATCCCCGGCTGCTAGAAAAACCCCATGTACCACCCGACACACTAAATGATAGTCTACATGACTTGGATCATCAAATGCAACAAGTCCAGGAAACAGAAGATCTACCACCTCGTGAAAAGACCAGATTGTATCAGCAAACACTACAGCGGTATCTGAATCGACTCGAGCAGTACAGACACAAGCTCCTATGTATAGTGGATATCAAGGAACAACCACCAATACAAAAACCCGAAGTCAGCAGTGTACCGACACCAGTAGTCGAGACACAGCCACCAAATGTCAAGTAGCCGAGTCTCTAGTAAGCGAGTCGAAAAGTCGAGACACCTCTGCCGTATAGTCTCAGGAGAAAAAAGGAGAAGAGTAAGATACCTACACCCAAGTGGGAAAAATATGCCGCGCAAATAAGAAAGTATTACTATGACCCCAAACAACCGGAAGCCTATGGTGGGGCCGCCGCCTTAATACGAAATACCAAACTGAAGAAAATAGAGGTCTGGTTACGTCATCAGGATATCTGTACGTTGCATAAACCGATCCGTCTCCGCTTCCAGAGACGAATCACCATAACGGGTGGCATAAATCAACGATTTCAAGCCGAATTGATAGATACGAGACTATTTCAAAGATACAACGATGAGATGTCTCATCTAGTGACCTGCCTCGACGTGTTTTTAAATATGCTTGGGCCATCCCGATCAAGAAGAAAACAGGGAAAGAGCTAGTGGAGGCCGTGAGTAAGCTTTTTGCTGATAGTCAACCGATAAATTTTCAGACCGATAAAGGTTCAGAATTTGTTAACCGGGCCTTAAAATATCTGAAACATCGAGGTGTGCATTTTTTTACCACCTAGAATGAGGACGTGAAGGCAGCGGTAGTGGAAAGATTCAACCGGACACTGAAAGAAAAAAAATGTGACGCTATTTCACAAAGACCAATTTACTGCGCTACGAAGACGTGATAGATAAATTGATCCACAACTACAATAGTTCATATCACAGACGTATTCGCATGGCACCCGTGCAAGTCAACTATACTAATTAAGAAGAGGTGTGGATTAACTTGTATAAGCAGACAGACGCATCGAAAAAAAAGTGCATTTTACACCCGGGGACCGAGTCAGACTGGTTCAACCCAAACAACCTTTTAAAAAAGGGCATCTGCCATCGAGGACAGAAGAATCGTTTACCGTCAGTCGCATAAACCAGACCAATCCGATGACGTACGAGGGTAAGTTAATAAGTAAGTCACAAATGGCTATAGAAAAATAACTTAATATGATAACAACTTGAAACCAGTTTATTTTTATACATACATTGTCCCTTTATTTCTCAACATAATTTCCACCAACATTGATGCACTTATCCCATCGTTTTATCAGTCCTCCAGAATCAGCTGCATAGAACTGCGTGCTCTGTTTTCTAAACCACGTTTTCACTTCACATTCAACTTCGGCGTCATTTGCGAAATGTCTCCCGCCAAGATGGGTTTCCTGTGTATGCTGACAAATGTTTGTCTCAAAAAGCAGTGCATAGTTGGGTGGAAAAATGTTACGAGAGCGAGTCAATAAGTAAGTCACACAGTTATGTGGGATTGCTGGTAAATGAAAACAAAGCACGCTGTTCTATGCGTGGTTTGGGAGGACTGATAAAACGATGGTATAAGTGCATCATAGTTGCTGAAAATTATTTTTGGAGACGCTTTACTAAGGACTGTTCTTATATTGGACAGTTTGTCGCCTTCAGTGTTTCGGCTCTATGACAAACCACATTACGTACCATTAAGTCGTTTCTCCTTCGACACGGTGGAAATACTTTTAACTACCGACATGGGTAAAACGATCCCATTCAACTGTCCGACTTCAGTGTTTTGATCCCGGAAACATTCAGAGCTGGAATAAACAACTAAGATGAGTTTTTACATGACACTTCCCAGTAACGCCTCGTATATATACCCGCAAAATAATGCCAGACATTTCTTTGTCAAGTTGCCGTAAACTATTGAGCTAACCTCCCAGTACGAAGTCGGTTTGGTCGATATTCAGTTTCCAAACACTTATTTTAATGTGTTGAAGGACAAGGTGTGGTTAAAGTACACTCCACCTTCAGACCTAGACGACCCACTGATGAAGATTATGCTGACGCATGATCTGTACACATCAACAGAACATTTAATTGCTGAATTGAATAGATTACTTATCAAGGCTGATAGATTTATCAGTGACCTGTATTGGCTGCGTCTCGACAACACCTTGCAAAAATATAACCGAATGATTTTCTCTTATAATGATATCTCGAATAAGGAGACCTCCAGACCTAGACGATCCACTGATGAAGATTATGCTGACGCATGCTCTGTACAAATCAACAGAACATTTAATTGCTGAATTGAATAGATTACTTATCAAGGCTGATAGATTTATCAGTGACCTGTATTGGCTGCGTCTCGACAACGCCTTGCAAAAACATAACCGAATGTTTTCTCTTATAATGATATCTCGAATAAGGCTCGTTTCCAAATATACGAACAGGAAGCTGAAGTTAGACTTAGTGACAATTTTTTGACATTTTACAATTTCCCTCGATAATGTCAGCTAGACTGAACCCAGTCTGTCTGGTGTGGGTGAAGTAGATTTAGACCAGGGCACGAAAAATATCTTCGTCTATTCCGACATTGTCACCTCGCGGGCGGTCGGGGTGTGATGGTACCATTACTGCAGATTCTACCTGTCGTAGACGGATCCACCACCTCGGTATTTAGGATGTACGACAAACCGCATTACGTACCCCTCAGTCGGTTCTACTTTGACACGATTGAACTTCTTATAACCGACGAGCAGGGGATACCAATCCCATTCACAGGTGGAACTTCGGTAGTGACGTTACATTTTCGAACAACCAAACGGTTTGATCTGGGTTAACCATGGTTAGACACGTCCCAATCCAACGTAACCCCAAACTGAACGAGGAATATACCTGCAATCAAGCCGGAAGCAGTCTCTCTGTTTTTGTGGGTGGTCGAAGTCAGCGAGGTCATGGTATTGGTAGTTTCTTTAGTGGTCTAGGTCGCATAATTTGTCCTTGGTTGACGACTGGTAATAATGTCCTACTTAAAGAAGGAATGGAGACTCGTTTGCAAGTGGCTCTAGATGCCCTAGCTGGTAGGAATGTCTGTGATTGCTTCAAAGAACATGCCAGGGACGCCGGTAAACGGTTGCTCCAAGGCGCTGCTCAACACATCAGCCAATCAGGTAGCGGGGTTAGGAAACGAAAACGAGCCGCCCAGCCAGGTCAACCCAGTAAAAGAATAAAACCAGCAGCCAGAAAGCAATCGACTCATAAGAAACATTAACACCAGCCGTGACATTCGGATATTATTTCATAATGGCGCTAATTCAACCCAAGTCATCCATGTCTACATTCTGGTCTGGATCTGTTTAGCGTGCCTCGGACCCAAGCGGCCGTGGAAGAGGGAAAGTTTGTGGAGATTCATCCGTTGGCCACGTTAGCCTATAGGGCACCCATCAAGTTCTCCATCTGTGGTGTCGGATCAGATTACATAGATTTGTTTAATACTTTTCTCCACGTAAGAGCCAAAGTTACACTTCCCAATGGTGACGACCTACCGCCCACAGGCGAAGTCGGTCCTATAAATTATTATTTGCATAGTTTGTTTTCTCAAGTAGACGTGTCCCTGAATGATACTTTTATTTCGCCGAGTGAAAATTCGTATCCGTACCGTGCCTACTTGGAAGCTCTTCTGAATTATGGCGAAAAGGCCAAACAGTGTCATCTGACATCAGCTTTATACTATCAAGATACTCCTGCGTATAATCGTATATGGTAGACACAAAGACCAATAAAGGTCTAGCGAAAAGAAGATCTTTAGCCAGCTATAGTATGGTTCAGGATACGATTGGCCGTATACATTCTGACATATTCAATCAGGACAGGTGCAAGTTGAATGGCGCCGAAATCAAAATCAAATTAACCCCATCAAAATCTGTCTTTAATCTGATTGCCACGGATGTAAACGGTGGCTACAAAAGTGTCATTCCTTACGCCACTCTCTTGGTGAGGAAAGCTAAGTTAAATCCATCGATATCTCTGGCTCATGAAAAAATTTAAATATTGAGCACAACCCACTACTGGCAACGCCGATCGCATTCTGTTATGAACCTAAGGCCTAACCACGTCAATATGGAAGCACTATACTCGAGTTTCGCCCTCATTTGAGCTCGTCAGTAGTGCATATCCCTGACCGGATCCGGAAACAGTCCCGGATCACGCGTGTGAAGCGGGTGTGTAACCACGCGGCACACACTGGACACACCAAATTATCACAACAGAACATCACAACGCTACCCATCGTAGGCTATGCTCAAGATTGCTCAATCGCCGCGACCGACGTCCGTCAATCGATGGGACCCGAACGATCAGGACTTCTCACTGGCAAGGAACACCAGGCCTCCTAAATCCAGTGAGCAATAATCAATTGATTATGTGGTTGTTTCGGGATTTGAAAAATGGCCTCATGAAAAAATGCCAAGTACCCTTTTAAAATAGTCGTGGTAAACACCTTTTCTATCCCGAAAGGTATGTTTTTCCACACACAAGGTAACCTTTTCTTCAGCCAGACACCGACCCAGTGGTGATCGGTTTAGTGAACGCTTCCTGTTTCAACGGCGAGCTAAACACGAACTCCTTCATATTCCGTCATTATCAATTAAGCTATTTAAGTTTGATGGTAGATGAGCGTAATGCAGCAGGCAAACCCTTAACCATGAATTATACCACGAGCCAGTACGTGCGAGCTTTGCATGGTACCAATTTGGCCCTCGGTCTGATCGGTAAGGATGTCAGGAATAGTATCCATTTTGAAAGTTGGTACGATCTCTATGCTTTTGATCTGACTCCCAGTATATTAGATGGAGAGCAGTTTGAATTGGTGAAATCTGCGAGTATGTCACGTATCCTGCAACCATTTGGACACAGACAACACGTGAACGACCGTCTCGTGTTTCGATTGGTACCCCGTTGTTAAAAAAGACACGCCAAGACATCTTTAACGCCACTCGATAAACTCAACCTTATGACAGGAGACGAACTGTCACACTCCTGTATCGTGTCTACAACGATCAAGATGTCTACACCCAACTGGATATTCATGCCAAGAACGGCCGATATGCCCAGACCGTTAGCCAACGGTTTGAAAGCGGTAATAGTTTATCAAGACAGAGGAACGACGACACTCCATCTGCGGCAGTATTTTTGTGAATCTGAGGTGAAATACCCTTCCAAGGTGTGGAATACACTCACGAGAGCAAAGTTTGAATCTCTTCTATCGATTAAGGATGACATTCTAGCTGATTTTGATAAACCAACTTATGGTTACCAACCACCCGAGTTGTCTGGTAGAGACCAATTTACCTACAAGCCAGACAAGTCGCGAGCCTCTGTAGTATCATTCTAATTCCGGATATACTACTCCACCCTAATGAATTAGAGCCATATCATGTATAGGGTACACACCATGAACACCTGTCAGTGGCTAATGATTGGGGACAACGCGCCAATGTGAGCGGCGGTGTATAGGGAATACTGCCGGAAGCATAACGCGCGTCTCAAGAAGGGGGAGGCACAGTCGCCTGCACGAGCTGCGGCATCGGGGTGAAAACCACCCTAGCCCTCTTCCAGCGGTGCGGGGCCATCAAAAAATACCACAAACTGCGATACCAACAGGAGAGCCCGTTCTTCTGTGATTGGAGGCGCCTGAGAAGAATTTTAGAGAGAAGCAACGCATTGTGGGTACATTGAAAAATTCTTCAGTTGGAGAGAAGGAGTGTTGTAGTAAGAGCCGGAAACATTCAGTAAGAAATTAGCGAGTACGCGTCCATTATTAATCATGGTTTGTGTAAAAGAGTTGCAAGAGCAAGCCCGCCAGTATGGGATGCCATATGGGATGCTGAGGTCCGCACCGCCCGCCTCGAGCGAGCCGCAACCACCGGGCGGTATGGAGCTCTTTGGGGGGAAGTCCAGGACCCTGCGCAGCACGCGCGAGAGACCGCATGGTTAGAAGACGAGGTCAGCGCTACCCTGCGAGCGCGTAAATACGCCGCTCGGGCCCGAGCGGAACCTTTATATCGCTTAGGGGTGCTAAACGCCAACACTAGGAGGAGATGGTGGCGCTATCGCCATCCGGAGCCCCTCGCCCGGCCGATCGCCGAGAACGGGGAACAACTCCTAGAGGAGATAATCTCCAAGGACTAGGAAGAGCGAGGGCGCCGAACCATCACGTGGAAGCTCTTCCGAGGGCTAGACGGCCCTATCGTGGAGAGGCTCATGGCTTGCGTTGAGGTCTGCCTTCTATCCGCTACACCTACCGAAAATCATGGATGGCTCAGGCGGAGGATACGATCAGACAGGTGTGCCCCTTGGAGAACATCAGACGAGGAGAGGAGTGGGTCAGAGTGCCAGCCGTGCAGTCAGACTTGTGCAGAGTTATAATCACCTTGAGCTGGGAGTGCAGGGAGTGACCAGCAGGGGCCACGGAAGTGGAAATTCAGCAACTAATTCAGGAAAATTCTCGCCCGGGTGATGTGATTATCTACACGGATGGGTCGGTGTTGAGAGGTAGGAGAAGTGCTTGGGGGTTCTTGGCAAAAACTAATGGTCGGCGTTTGGTGCAGGAGAGCCTGGCGTATGACACTACATCTAGCTTAAGAGTGGAGGCGATCAGTGCAGCTTTCCGCTGGATAGAAAACACGATACATACACACATTGTGATTGTAACTGACTCAGAAAGCATGCTGAGAAGGGTGGGAACAGACAGGCTTCGTGCAGAGTGGCTTGCTTCGCTTCGGAGGTCTCGGGTAGCAAGTATCACCTGGATCTTTTCTCCTGGGCATGCCGGTGTGCTGGGGAATGAACAGGCGGACAGATTGGCTGGCTCGGCAAAACTTGGTGGATGCATGACGGGGAAGACGTGGTTGCGGCCTTGTGGGAGCACGTGTACACCTCGGAGGAGCAAATGGATCACCATAGTCTGGTCAGAATGAGACAGCGAGGAGTGACGAGGGAATGTCCCGAATGCTGTGATGTCGGTTCCTAAATCAATCAATCAATCAATCAATCAATCACCTACCGAATCCGAAATATCGAAAACGGAGACGTTATGTTGTATCACAAAAACCTAGGCGGGACCCCAGGGCTGATAAACTACACCGCAGCAGCCGCAGAATGGCTAACAACGTGTGAGGAGCGCCGCTTTGACATCAACCAAATTGACCGCCCAAACACCAAGTGGGTCTTTTTAATGTAGGTGCAAGTTGAGGTGAGGGCGATCCTCACCCCCAAGTTCTATTAGGGACTTGGGGACTGCCGGACTGGCTGCGCAAAAGAAGGGGTTGTACGCGCTGGACACCTACACCGACAATCTCTGTCTGTTCCGATGCCTAGCCGTCCACTACGGCGTGCAGCCAGGCCGTTGCACTACCGCAGCTCGCGAGCTGTTGCAAAGGGTGTGGTCCACCGAATACCCAGACAGGCCCGGCTTGGATTCCTTAAAAATGTTTGAGGAGCGGTTGAATTTAAGGATCCGTGTCTATGAGCCAACTGAAGCTGGGGTGTGGAGGTTGATAAGAAGGCCCGCTAACTACGATCGCATCGGCACCAAGCCGATGACGATCGGGGTTTATGCCAACCACGCCTTCCTAATAACCGACCTACCAAAGCTAGCACAGCTCTTTGAGTGCCAACATTGTAATCAGCGCTTCACCCAATTCTGTAGGCTCCAGCGCCACACCGATCGCTGCGGCAGAGGGGAAGCGCAGATCCTCTGTCCAGGAGAGGAGGTGCCGTGCCCACAGTCAGCATACGAAAAAGCCTTCTACCCCAAAACCAACGCCAGCTGCGCCGACACCCTATGGTTGTAACACGTGGCCACGCAAACAGGGCGACACATCCACCACGCATATTGCGGTGGATCGCCGACGGGTTTGTAGCGGCTACGAGCCCACCACCCAGACGGTGTATCAATATCACGGCTGCCACTTGCATGGGTGCCCCGACCACAGTAAAGCCGGCAACGCGAGGAAGTTGTATGCGAAAACCCGCCACCACGAAGAGAAAATAAGAGCGGCCGGCTACAATGTGGTGACCGCCTGGGAGTGTGATCGACCGCCTCGCGCCCTAATAATGCCACAGGCGCGGACAATGGTCTACTCCTAAGCGATCTTCTATGACTTGAAACCTGGCACGACAAAGCTTAAACCCAGCGCCCCACCCCCGACCTTAACTATGAGACCCATCAGGTTCGATATCCGTTTCGGTGGGGGACACCTTAGCAGCCGACCCACCTGAGCAACGCAGACCCAAAAACCTTGATAGCCGACTTCATGGTTGATCTGCGTCGGCGCGCCGCCGCAATACTAGCCGAGATGGAAGCGCGTTACCTCCCAGAAGACCTGGACAAGCTGCACCCACAACTGCAGAACAAAATGCGTGAGTGGTGCGGGCAAGTCCCTGTATTGGGTTTCAACTCGGGTCGGTACGATCTAAACCTAATCAAGGAACACTTCGTAGCGGAGCTCGCAGCCACCTGCCTGAAGATCAAAGTGGCCGCGCAAGGGACAAAGACAATGTTCATCGTCATATCCGAGTTCAAGTTCCTTGATATTCTCAACTACCTGGCCCCCAGCACCACGTACAACGCGTGTGTGCGAGCCTATGGCTGCACAGCGACCAAGTCATGGCTGCCGTATGAGTGGGTCGACACGCATGAGAAGCTGAACTACCCAGGCCTCCCTGACTACCCCGCGTGGTATTCCAGCCTAAAGGGTGGATACGTGCTCACGCTGGAGGAGTGGCCGAGTTGCAAGCGACTCTTCAAGGAAAGAGGAATGACCACGTTCGCCGATTGGTTGAGGTACTACAACAATCTCGACGTCGGTCTGTAACAAGACCCCCGGGGCTTGGACAGGTATGTTACTATAGTTAATATCCCCAGCCTTTGCTCTGACCACCCCAATAGGACTTTACATCTACAAGGCCCCACACAATCCGGGACAGCTGACCTCCCTCTCCCCCTTATGGATTCCTGCCCACAGGGGGCTCGGACAAGACAACAGCCATACTAGTACTCAAACTGAACTGAGAGAGGGATGGCTGAAAAGCCTGGATAGAAGACAATATGCACACAGCTGCTTGAGAACAGCAAGAAGGATCTACGGATGATCAGTCTTCATCACGGAGCATGTGACTTCAGTTCGTGCTGTCATCCCGTCGTGGTTACCGACTCACCCGAGGAACTTCCAATGCAAAGGAACTGCAAGGCGTAGACCCTTCTGAAGTTCTCTCCTTCCACTGTGAGTAAGATCTCGGACTGGTCAGGCGTATGACTAATGCCTGACTGACACTTCACCAAAGTTCGCTGGTCATCCCTCGATGACGTAATAACTCACAAGTTCCACTCCGCTGATGACGTCTGGGCCGACCCTAGAATTCCAGATGTCCCCAACTGAATAATAGTACTGTAGCACAATACACTCGTATCTAAGAGCCTGATTGCTCTTCGGCTTCTCAGGTTAATGGGAAAACTTAAGTATATTGGCAACCTATAACTGGAGCGCTGGCTCCATATAACCACAATGTCCATTGAATGCTCCAACAGGTGAATGTAAGAACTCAACTAATTCACCTGTCTCTGTTCTACACAGTTCTGTAGGTATCTACTACCTTCACACTGACACTATCATACACAGTTCTGTAGGTATCTACTACCTTCACAGCTTACAATGTCATTGTCCACCAACACCTAGGAATGGGGTAGATCCCTACCCTAACAAGAATGTCACTCCTGGTGTTCACAAGACTTGTAAAATAACTGTTTTAGGTCACCTGACCAAGTTCAGGTTTCAGTATGGATCACCACTGTAGATTCACACCGTAGTTAACATGAATTATACAATGTGTCCCCTTACGACCCAGCCGGGCCTGAAACATAATAAAAAGGCCATTGTCGTGCCTAGTAAACAGCATTCACTCTCATCAACACAACTGGAACTCATTTCCATGAGAGTACACAAGTCAACGCTGAGTTATCTTAGAACTTCACCTGTACCTTACCGGTGTGAATCCAGAGACGCTTCAGTCCTCGATCCAACCTGGATCGGTTGACTAACTTTTCGTCGGACTGCTCGCGGCGGTCTTAGCATAGACCTACCGGGATATTGTAACTCAGAGTCTCTCAAGTGTTGACCTTGGCAGATTCAGATGACCGCTCCCGGTATTGCCTCAAACATCATCTTTGGCTGGCACTGGAGTGAGCTGGTCCTCTTCAGTTTATGGTCTAACTCATGAATCTCCATTAGATATATAACATATCCTGAAACATGGAGGTCGGTGTGAGTATATTTTACATTAATAAATTATATACATCATAATTCATTAACATAGCATTAACAAATTATAAACAAGAATTGTTAACTAATTAACAAACTCAAACAAAGCCACAGCTTCCTCGTCCTGGGATCTCTATCCCAGAACAGGTTTGACTTTTATTATTTGACCTTCACCAATGACAGTCAAGTCTGTGTAGGTCTATCACAGATACGGTGGCAATCCACCAAGTAATCTTCCCCACAGCTACTGTGGCAAAAGATAAGATTGTTCTGTGGCGAGTTAGGCCACGTCGTCCAGTGTCGAGTGGCATCCAGCCCCTCATCCATTAAATCTCCAGTCCCCCTCAAATGCGGTCTAAATGGCTTGGATATAACTACCACGTCCTAGTGGTTAAGTTATCCCACCAACAGTCAGGGTTATAGAAGAGAAGAACTGTAGAGACAGACAATGTTATGTTCGAAGTTCAGATCATCATTAGCGCAACGGCCTCGATTACAGAGCGTCGCATTGCTCTCGGTCGGCTTTGTTAATTCAACCATCGGTTACACACAATCACTTTGGTCGGACAGGCCACATAACCAGTCGGTCTAGACGACACTATACGCACGATCGGGCACGCATATTCACTCCCGCGGGCGGGCATATAAACAAGAAGTGACATCAGAAATCCACAGATACTTCCTATCTACCTCTATCAAGAAAATACAAAACATTTCTACCCAGAGGTGGATTATCACTGGCATCCTCACATAGCAAATACTTACCGTCACATCCCAATGGAAATACAAACACCTTGTTTCCAGGAATTAAGAAACACCCCTTACTTAAGGCATACATTATAGCACTTACTAGCTAAGCAAACAACATAACTGGCTAGCTCACGCTACTAACTTATCACTGTTACTGCCTTTAGCATCACACAATCTAACTAGTGACAAAATTCCTCACCGTCCTAAGAATGTATTCACTAAACAAGATAGTTAACACACTTACTTCAAAGCTGCTAAATTACCCAAAATCTACTTACACATAGCAGTGATAACATCATCGTACATTTCACTAACAATGCATATAATTGTAATCTAACATCTTTAAATTCTATCAGTTACACTAACATCAGATTTACACCACTAATCAGATGGAACAAATTACACAGGCCTAATGTTTTGACACACACAACACCTGTATCTACCAGAGACATCTGACCTAAATATTCCTAGCCGATCGATAGCGGCTAATTACTAATGCAGATAGGCGGGGCGTAAACTTCTACGCGGCGCGGTGGCAATTATGGCTGTTTTCAACGCTTAAAAATATTTCGACTGCCGGCGTTTTATTTAAGGATAACCGTTAATTAATAAAGTATTACTTCATTACCTTGGATCTTCGAGTCACATCACTTGACTGCAGATGTCCCGCACTGGCAGCGACAACAGACATCAATTTCTAGCAGTAAGTAACTGCGGCCGCATCTGACGATGTTCGACTGGCGACTGATAGCGGATAGCTAAGTGCGCAGTCACAATTACATCTCGGGCCTAGAGAATCCCATGGGTCACGGAGAAATTCAGAATCCCGTGTTCCCCGATGCAATTGTGGGTCCAGCGTGACAGCAACATCACGTGCGCACATTGCCCAGTCCCTTTGCGAAGTGTCGAGATGCTTCTCGAACTCACCGGACTTATGACGTCACGGACTATTTTAACCGAGGATTTCCCTAGTTATAGTCACTATCTAAAGGGATATTCGATCGTATTCCGACCAAAGGGAAATAATGCAGAGGGCAGACGGAATCTAGTCCGTTTCGTCACACGGTCCAGGCCACGAGGCCTTAGGGAAGATGAAGGCCTTCTACGGAGAGCGGGGAATCGACCTATTCAATGACGCGTGCAGCCTCCCTGGGGTATCTCTACAATACCTTCTCAGGGGCACCAAAGCAGGCGAGCTGTACGCCCCAGTAGACGAGGCGTACCCACTCCTAAAAGCAGCAGTGACGGGAGGGCCGTCGCTAGTCTTCACCCGGTACCACGAAGCGGGGGTCACCAGAATCCGGTAACATCAATACCCAAAGGGGAAGCTGTGCAGGACTGCAAAAGGGTACGACCCTGACGCGCTCTACCTCAGCACCATGGCTATGGACATGCCGTGCGGGAAAGAGCGCGGAAAACCCCCAACAGGTAGCCTCCAAGATTGCCCAGCAGGTGTTAAAAGGCCAGTTGTTTGGATTTGTCAAGTGTAAAATCTCCACCCCCAAAGCCTTGTGGCCAAAGTTCGAAGAAATGGCACCCCTCTTTATGAACCAGGAAGTGCCGGAGGCCTTAGTAGCGCCGGAGATGTTGGGTTACCTGAAACGCACAGGCTGCCAGCGATCGGGGTGTAAGAAACTGCTTGGGCCTCCTCGAGGCTGACGGGTTCTTGCTGTACACCCCGCTGTCGAAATGGTATCTAGAACAGGGCCTCGAGCTGGAGGCGGTCTATACAGTCATCCAGTATGAGCCAAAGAAGCTCTTCACCTGGTTTGTGGAACAAGTAACCGAAGCGCGCCGCCTCGGGGATGTGGACAAAGAGAAGGCGATGTTGGCTTAGGCTATGAAGCTGCTAGGCAATTCCGCATACGGGAAGCTCATCGAGGCACTCGAGCGCCCCACCAATACCAGCTATACTCGAGATGAAAAAACCGTGGATCAATACCAGCTATACCCGAGATGAAAAAAACCGTGGATCAGGCGCTACGTTCCGCCTGGTTTGAAGACCTGACAGACATAGGCGATGCGTACGAGATCAAATCACGTAAGACACGTGTGGTCATCAAGCGTCCTTTCCAGGTAGGCATCGCTGTGTATCAACTGGCCAAGCTCCGCATCTTAGAATTCTACCAAGACTTCCTTGACCGGTTCGTGGATCGCAGGGACTATGAGGTCATGCAGATGGACACCGACAGCCTGTACATCGCGCTGAGCAACCTCAACCTCGAGGAGGCTGTAAAGCCTGAGAGGCGAGCAGAGTTCAACCGTGTGAAGAGGGAGTGGCTTGCCTGGGACAAATTGAGCGGGCAAACCTCAGGCATCTTCAAGACCGAATTTGAGGGAAGTCGTGGCATCGCCCTCTGCAGCAAATGCTACATCTTCGATGGGGATGTGAACACGAAGCTCTCGTGTAAAGGAGTGGGAAAAAGAACACCATGACTTGGGGGAGATACAAAGCCGCCTTAGAGGGTGCCATAGACAGGGTGGAGAACCGGGGGATGCGCATGCATAACGGACAGATGGCTAGTTACCAACAAGGCAAGCTAGGCCTCAGCCCGTATTATGACAAACGGTATGTCTTACCCGACGGCATCCACACGCAGCCCCTCGCGCCGCAGACCTCACCGCAGAATCCAGTCAGGGGGCAGTTGGGTGTCGGGAGGGACAATCAACACTTCCTCACTCACAAATCCGCGAGCCGGCCCATCTACGAGATAGTAAAGAGTGGGCTGACCCGCTTGTTGGGTGACGTGGTGAATACTCTGCACAGTCAGTGACCATGTAGGATCAGTCGCCCGAAGCTGGCCCCCTTCGAGCTCGCCCGCTGAATAGAGATACCTGACCAGAAAGTCGGCAGGAATCACAGGTTCCTTAAGCCCAATAGCACGGCGGGCTGGAGCGGCCGGAGCATGGGACACAGACGAATCCTTAATCGCCTCAGCCGGCATCCTGCCAGTCAAACGAGTCACCTCATTGTTGACCGCGGCGACTACCTGGGGTAGAGCCCTCAACCATTCAACTGACCGTTCACCTGAGCCTCGGGCAGCGAGCAACAACTCCTGGGCATATTGGGCCCCGAACAGTCTCTCTGCCAGAGTTCGGTTGAACCGCTCGACAATCGCCTGCTGGCGATGGTTCCCAGCCTGCCCACGGCGTACCTGTGTCTTATGCTTAGCAACATTCTGACTGACAGCACCCATAAACTCCCGTTAGGGGTCAGTTTGCAAAAGATTAGGCGATCGTGTGGGAGAAACAAGAGATCTGCTTGATGGACAGCATTCTGTGTGGACTCATCAATGTGGGGCTGTGGAATGTAACGAGGCCTCGGCAGGTAGATTTGCCATATAGCCTGCTTCTGAAGCCACTCCCGAGCATCGGCCTCACTAACCCTAGCCGCCGCGACCAGCTTCTTCACAACTGAAAGCCCTTTCCAATAACCTTGCGGGCTGTAGTAAACACGTTTCATTATTGTAAAGCAATAACACATATCTCCAACATGTTATAACAGCCACCCCAAGTGGGGGATATCTTTGAGTGGTGAGTTGGGTCCAAGGATGAGTCCTTTACCACCAACAATCTGACTCTTCCTTCCACCACACACAGCACAGGTGCCACGCTTAGACGACCGCCCGTTTCTCATCCTAGTAATCGGTCCACCCCTAGTGGGGGTTTGCTTCTTACACCGAAGGCAATACATATTGAATTTATTGCAGGTGTCTATATATTTAAAACGAGGGCGCAGCCATACCAAAGCGGCTCTTGGCAGACATCAGGGCCGAGACTGTACGAGCATCACGCCTCTCCCAATCGGAGGCATCACCAGACACCGCAATATTTGCAGCCGCCGCGGCTAAGACGCCATCAGCAATGTTGCGGTTAGCAGTATCACTATTGGCAGCATAAGCCATATCGTGAGCCTTGCAGGCGCGGTCGAGTGTGTTGGCCCCCACATAGCCTTGAGCCAACCGCTTATCTAGTTTAGTGAAAGGGCCCCAGTAGCTATATTTCCCCGTATTCTGGAAAGATCCCCCCAAGGACATCATCAGAGCTGAAGCCCTTAGGCAGCCTCATATGCATCTCAGGCATAGGCAACATATTCAGTGCTTTATTGAGGAGCCCCATACCTGTTTGTCATGGTCTTACAAATCTAGGAACAGAACTCGGGTTCAGACAGGCAAAAAACTCTATACTGTGTCTTAATAATCTAATTTATTATCTAGCGAATAAGGATTTCGCCATCAATCACAATATCAAAGTATTTACACAAGTGCATCAACAAGTCATTATACACATAACTATCACAGCATAACTATCTCATTAATCAACAATCTCTAAGTTCGACTAGTTTCTGTATCTTGGCCCCCTTAAGCTAAACCCTGCTTCTTGTCTGCTGTCCAGTATTCGTCTGCCCGTTGACGGGCGTCGGGTGGACACGGGGTATGACCTCCCTTGAGCTTCTCGTGCAAGTGGCCCCTGCACGCTTCTGGCGGGTTCCACCTGTGTCAACGACGCAGTAGGCAAACTGACCCTTCGTTCTCGAAGGCCCGAGATTGTTCGGGCACTCGAGCTGTTGCGATTAATTCCCTTCTTATGGATTCTGTCTCGGGGTTGTATCCCTTGTATATATCCCTATCTCTCTATATAGGAATACTCTTCATGTGAGATCTTGACAGGGTTCCCCTGCCCCCGTTGTTGTGGGTTACTGTATGTTAATTAGTCTGAACTAATTCTGTCATGAGATCACATGAAGTCATGACATCTTGTGGTTGTAGTTTAGTGGATGGGAACTTAGTAATCTGTATTCTTGCGCTATTAACTCATGTATTTCCCAGTACAACATTCCAGGGTGACTGCTGAAGAGCTCAACTCTCTTCCATATTCCTAAACCTGCTATCCGACCGAAGTTTCCTGACGCTTCCTGTTGTACTTACAACTGCGCCCTTCTCAAGTATCCATATGATACCAGGACAATGAACTCTGTATTAGAGAGTTTCATCAAGACAAATTGTCTTGGCTTATTCAGGAACACATGCAAATCTGTTCCCCGAATGTGTATTTTGATACACTTTTACTTCCGTATGTTTTATATAGTGCCCAATATATGATCACTTTTGTTTTCACCAAGTAACTACTTATGTCCTTGTTTGCCTGTTAGTATGTCTACTCCCTTTACTTGCTGTAATAAAGTGTATGTACTTTACTTGTTAGTGTTTAGTTTTGTGAGTGTATGTTTTAACTAATGTATGATATCGGTGTGTTTGCGATGTGTAGTGTACTTCTAAGCGTCACGAGCTGGAATCTCCTTTATCATGAATTACGCCATTTCTGCAACGCATGAATTGGATATTCGAGCGGTGATTCTCAGAATAACACTATTATATCTAACAGTAAACACGTATAAATATTTAGACAAGTGTTACAAATTACATCAAACGCAGACAAATTAAAATGACTACTTTTTGCGTACAATTTGTGCGCTAAGTATATCGCTCCCTCATTTAATCCATCCACGCTCTGATTCGTACATCTTTCATACAACATTGTTTTATGTTAAAATATACACGTTAAGTTAAGGTAAGTGTTGTCGCCTTTAGAAAAAGGAAAAATTTGGCGAAATATATTGTTGAAATGTCAAGTACTACTTGTACTGGTGATAACACAATGGTTTATAATTTTTAATTGAAAAAGGTTCAGAAAGAAAATTTTGAAATTAAACGATAATGTTATTGACATGTATGATAGAAAAATGAAAAAATTGACATGTTTACATATTTCATGCATGTAATAATACAATAATTTATTAACAATCTAATTAAATTACACTAATTAAATCCATCGACGATCCGTGTGTTGTCGTCCTTTGTCGCTGTGTGTCTAAAATGCTGTTACAGTTGAGAGGTAACGCATTACTGTCCCAGTTTCGTGTAGTTGTTTCGCACATGTCGTAATAGTAGTGATAATCGTTGTGGGTCTGTTTAATGTTCTCTCCCGTTAGTTGTTGAAGTCCCTTTACTTTCACTAATAAACAAAGTTCAGAATGTTCACATTGTATCCTTAGCTGCTAATTTGTCCAATTTGTGAAGTAGATTCACATTTCTTAATAGGGAAAGTTCATAATGCATCGGCTCTAATTAATGTGGCATGATATAACGTTTGTGGCTATTTATTTTAAGCAATCTAGTCTTTAGCGTTGGCTGTTGATATAAATAGCCTGTTGATATTCATGCAGTTCTGCTGTGTAGAAATACACTGAATTTGATGCATCAGATTAAAATATCAGACAAATATATCACAGTTTGTCATATGGCAAATATTAGAGTGCATAGTGTCACTCAGCTGGTGCATTGGGTAATCTTGATAACATATCAGGAATTAAATTATCTGTGCCTTTAATATGGTGAATTTCGAAATCAAAATCTTGTAACAAAAGGCACCATATTACCAATCTGTGATTTTTGGGTTTCCCCACTCTAATGACCAGCAGTGGCGAATTATCTGTGAGGACAACGAAGTGGGTGCCTAGGAGGAACTTACGTAATCGAAGAACACAGAAAACCAAACTTTAGGCCTCCAATTCAGCTGTGGAATATCTGGTCTCAGCTGCTTTCAACTTCCGGCTTACATACAAGAATGGATGTTTCACGCCCTCATATTCTTGCATTAGACATCCTCCGATCGCGATAGCACTTGAGACTGTGGTTAATATAAATGGTAAATCAATGTTTGGTAATTTGCGGATGGGTGGTTCGGAAAAATTAGATTTCAGTTTGCAAATTGTATCTTCTAAACTGATACTCTTACAATTCCAAATAATACATAATTGTATGAGTATTGATGTAATAATAAATCTAAACAATGTAAGAGTAAATATGAATTTACAATAGGCATATATCAGGGTTATATGAAAAATTTTGCACCAATAGGAGTTACTGAAATGTATAATGGTTTTTTCAATCTTAATATGGTGCACTGCTGGCTGATATATGAGTGCGATGGTGAGTATGATGGATGGTTGGTTTGTTCTCATGATTGTCGTCCAGGATCTATTTTGAAAGATATGTAGTGTTGTTGCAAGTTGTGTCGACAGCAAAAGTAGCAAGAGTGTCAGTCGTTTGTCTCTGTTCGTTCTACTATTTGGTGAATGTGATTGTCTACTCTTATTGGTTGAGGTGAGTGTTTCAAAGAAATTGCTGTATTTGTCTGCTAAACTTGTAGATGGTGATTTGTAAATGTTGCTAGTTTTTCTGCTGATGGATTTTGACACGCATCGTTTGCTGTTTCTGTTCATGCAATAAAGCGGTTTGTTTGTATGCAATCGTTTCTGACTTTGATTTTGTGTGAAGTCAATTGTTTGTGTTTGTTTATTTGCATACTGTTTGCTTGCATGATTGCTGTTTGATGATGTTATTTTCGTATCTGCATAACTTTCTGCAGATTTCTGTGTTGTTTCCGTTTTTGTTTTATGTGTCATTGATAGATGATAGATTTCCGATGAACACATATGATGACACTTGTTTGTTGTTAATATTTCTTTGTCAATAATAGTGTCCCTTGGGTATCTTTGTATTTCTTGGTTATGTTTCTTGTAATTAATAACGTCACTGTTTATTGTTCCAAGAGAAACACATTGTTTCGACTCATGTAGTTGGTACTTCTGAGTTGTCTCAGTCACTGGTTTGGTAACTGCGTTTTTGTCTTCAAGAGAAATTGTCAGTAATGTGGAGTTGTCTTCATTGTTTTTGTCGTCGAGAAAATTTGTTGCTGATATCAAGCCGTCTTTATTTTCGCTTGTATCAGTGTCGTTACAAAGTACTGTAGGTGTTATGCTTCTGTCTTTGTTGTGGTTCATGTCAGTGTCGTTTATGTTAATCTGGTTAACGTCTCCTGTTGTCTCTGTCTGGTTTTTCCTGTCCATGTTGTTTCTGGCATAATATGGTTTTAGTTGGGGGTAATTTGACAGAGTCGAATCAGTTTGTAATGACTCGTCAAGTTGTTCGTCGTTGGTTTTCTGAGTAGTTTGTCTGGTCACTACGTTCGCGTCTTCTGTTTGGTGTTGCACATTTGCCGGTTCGTAGTTTTGTTCTTTGCAGGCATCCTCAATTCGAGGTTTTATGCTGGTGGTATGATCGAAAGATTCGACTGCCCCTGTGTTGTGCACCTCTGTAAATTCGTTTAGAATTTCGTCATTGGTGGTCTCCCTTACGCTTTTGGCAGTTGGAGACATCAAATTATGTTCCTTTATTGTGAGATTACTGCTTGGTTTTAGAGTGCAGTTTTCTAGCTCCCATTGTTGGATCTCTTCTTCAGAACATGATTTTATGTTGGGAAGATTTCCCACAATAATGTCCACGCACGGGTTGTCTAATACAGCACACAGCACCTGTCCTGACACAAAAGGTGTTTGAATTTCGGCCAGTGCCAAGGGGTATCTTTCTCTGGTACCTGCGAATGTGCGACATGTCACATAGTCGTTTGTGTAGTCACTGTCTTTAATTAACGTCTTTTTAATGCCAACCAGAGTCGCCCCGCTGTCACGCTTGACTGTACAAAGTTGGTTATTTACAAGACCTTTAACAAATTGCAATTTGCCTTTTGAAGCTACGGCTGCGTTTGCCATTTCGTTGGATATTGGAATGGTATGGCCACATTCCAAGGTGGTATCCACCTGGACCTTTTTACAAATGTTACAGGTGTTATAGTCATTGGTGTTAATGACTTCTAGGGCATTCACAGATTCATTCTCACTTTCATTCTTGGTGTCACACTGATTCACCTCATCCATTTCTTCATCACTAGATGTGTCTACCAATACAGCATTGGCTTGTTTCATCATTTTGCGGCCTTCACAGAGTCCGCTATAATGGCCGTACGCCCGACAAAAATAACATTTAACCGCTCTTCTGTAGGTGTTTCTCTTGTTTCTTTGCTTTTCTACCATCATTTGGGGGTGCTGACGGTAGGTTGGAGCTTTGTCACATATAGCGTATTGTTCATGGTTGGGTTGGCAATATTGACAAAGAACTGACTTTGACAACCTAGTACGTGGTTTAAATTTGTTCTCAGTTGGTTTAGAGTACTTTGTGTTCGTGACAGCTGCTACCTCATTTTGAGTAGTACTTAATCGAAAAATGTCACGATTTCCTGTGAAGAAGGCACTTCCTTTTTGTTCGACCTCCTCAATTGTTTTACAATCACTCTGTCGTAGGAATTTAGAAAAGGAGGTTGGTATTGAGTTCATAATTTTGTCAATTATTATCAGATCTTTTAGTTTTTCATAGCTGTTGTTTGTTTTCGCTAATGTAATCCATTTAGTGAATATATCCTGAACTGAATAAACGTAGTTTATGAACGTTTGGTTGGGTGATGGTGACAGTTTTGAAAATTGCAATTGGTAACCTGCTGTGTCTAACGAAAAGTGTTGCAAGATTCTGTGTTTTAGATAGTCGTAATCCTTTCTCATGTCTTGTGGAATTGTTTAAATTATTTTTAAAGGTTCTAATGCTAAATTTCTCATGAAGATCATCGCCCAATAGGTTTTTGGAATGGCATGATAGGACAATAAACACTCAAGGTTCTCACACCAGGCACTTATGGAATCTCCGGAACAATAAGGTTTGACCAGGCCTTTGTATTTGTTATACTTGTGTTCTTCTTCTTTACTTCTTAATTTATTTACGGAGATTTCTATATTGGAATCAATCTCCATTTGTTTGACCTTTAGTTGTGTCTGTGTTTCTATTTCTTTTTGTTTTAGCGCTGCCTGTATTTCTAATTTCTTTGTCTCTGCAGAGTTTGTTAGCAGCCTCCATTTCTAGCTTTTTATTTTCAGCTTGTTTGTTAGCAGCCTCAATTTCCATCTTTTTAATCTCAGCCTCTATTTCCATCTTTTTCTTCTCAGCCTCCATTTCCATCTTTTTCTTCTCCGCCTCCATTTCCATCTTTTTCTTCTCCGCCTCCATTTCCATCTCCAGCCGTTTTTGTTCTCGTTCGGCTGCTCAGTCTTCTTTCGCTATGTTTTCTGCATGCGTTTTTTGCGCCCATTCCGCCAGTTTATCTGCAGAATATCCTAATTTAAGCCCTAGTTCGATACACTGTTCCAGAGTTGACATTTTGTAAATTTTTCTAAATATAAATTTTTAGAAATTAATTCCCTTTGAAAAAGTTTGGGAGTACAACAATTGGTTATGTCCCTTAATGTTTACATGTATAATTTCTATAAGTAATTTCAAATGGACATGAAATTTGCATGTACATATAATAAATCAAAATGCATAGAAAAATGTTACATAAGGAAAAATGAGTATCGTTTAGAGATACAATAAGAATGAAATCTATGGGACTTATCTGATTTACTGGTGTCTTTGCTGTAATATCTTGATGTTTGGTTCTCCGGTTCTTTCGCCGCTGCTGGAGAACAATTTAAACGTACACAACTTTCTCGCGGAACAATCTGTCGTTGGAATGAAAAAGATTAGTACTTTGTCGCAGTTATTGTCCAGTCATGTCAATGTTAATTTGAATAAGCATGGTTCTAATTACTTTCCTAGAGGGACAAAGATCTTTATGAGACGATAGTAGCTGTAATATTGAGACTTTGTCGTGTATGGTTGCAATAGTATTTTTACTTGGCAAAGCCAAGAACTGTCAAGAATTTTAATTAGAATTCAATAGTCTTGAGCTTGCCAAAACGGCTTGGCTCTCAAATAGCCTGACATGGTCTTACAAATCTAGGAACAGAACTCGGGTTCAGACAGGCAACAAACTCTATACTGTGTCTTAATAATCTAATTTATTATCTAGCGAATAAGGATTTCGCCATCAATCACAATATCACAGTATTTACACAAGTGCATCAATAAGTCATTATACACATAACTATCACAGCATAACTATCTCATTAATCAACAATCTCTAAGTTCAACTAGTTTCTGTATCTTGTCCCCCTTAAGCTAAACCCTGCTTCTTGTCTGCTGTCCAGTATTCGTCTGTCCGTTGACGGGCGTCGGGTGGACACGGAGTATGACCTCCCTTGAGCTTCTCGTGCAAGTGGCCCCTGCACGCTTCTGGCGGGTTCCACCTGTGTCAACGACGAAGTAGGCAAACTGACCCTTCGTTCTCGAAGGCCCGAGATTGTTCGGGCACTCGAGCTGTTGCGATTAATTCCCTTCATAGGGTTTCTGTCTCGGGGTTGTATCCCTTGTATATATCCCTATCTCTCTATATAGGAATACTCTTCATGTGAGATCTTGACACTGTTATCTGACTCTTTTTAGCCCCACAAACTTCCCAGATGCTGCGATTTGTCATCCGACCATTTTTCAACATGACCTTTAACTCCTCCAATGTAGGAGTCCGCTTCTTACAACGCAGGCAATACATATTGAAGACAATGCAGATGTGTATATATATTTAATTGATGGAGATAACCAACTTCGATCTTGAGGACAAAGCCTCCCCACCAACACCACCATCACTGGCTGCTGCCAGACACCATTCGTTGTGTCGTGTGTGGCCCATCGGGGTGTGGGAAGACGAACATGATTCTCAACCTGCTGCTGACGCCTGGCTACCTAAATTACGATCGACTGCACCTGTACTCGAAGTCTTTGGGGCAGGACAAGTACCAGTTCCTCCAGGATTGGGCCGAGTCCGTCGGACAGGCCTCCTATCATAGCTCAGCCGAGGACATCATCCCCGTCGAGGAACTGAACCCAGAAGAGAGAGCCGTCATGGTCTTTGATGATGTCATATTGGAGAAGCAGGGGCCGATCAAGAAGTACTTCTGCCTAGGCCGGCACGGTGGTGCGGACACATTCTACCTAACCCAGAGCTTCTTCAGAATCCCCAAGCAGGCCATCCGCGATAATGCTAATCTACTGGTGATCTTCAACCAAGACACGAATAAACCTGCGTGCCATCCACGACTTCTATTGTTGGTGGCGACATGCCCTTTGAAGAATTCAGGGAGTTCTTCACAGAGTGCACTAGCAAGCCTTACGGTTTCGCGGTGATTGACCTGACCAGTAAGGCCCACGACGGCAAATACCGATGTGGGTTCGATCGGTTCCATATCCCGAAGTTTTCTATTTAGATATATGACATAGCTATAACAACAACATGTGGGCTGATGTGACTAACCAGGCAAAGCCTAGCTTTTGTGAAAGATCTAGGAAGTCGGGACCGCCTGAGGCAGCAGTTTCTGGCGGAGAGGTTGGAGGAAGCGGATCTACAGGAGGAGGCAGCTAAGCTCTTCACACCAATTACTAAAGCGGTAGCCGAGCAGTCAGAGCAACAAACTGGGGCAATCGCCACAGCACAGACCAGCGATTTGGCTAGAATATCCAGGACAGACAGGCTGGCTAATGAGTTAGGCCTGACCAGAGCTCAGACCATTGAGGCGTTGCCGTCGGCCCAGGCAGCAGCCACCTCGGATGAGGAGTTTGGGAGTCCGCCGAAGCCCATTATAATAGACATAGATCAGGGGCTCGACGTGGGGACCATTAGGCGTTATGACTACCGAATGCCTAGCGAGCTCCTCAACGAACCAGATGAAGGGCTTAAAGCCATCATTAATGACACTATAAAACTCAATTCAAACGAGCTCGGTGGGATGAAGAGGAGAGCCAGCAACACTAAAGAGGAAATTCAAAATATAGATAAATATATTGCAGCCATAAAAACATACAGGGAGCGCCTTATAGTTATGTTGAAAAATCGGAAACACGTCGTCTGTGGCAAAGGGCTGAAACTCCGAGGGGGTAAATTCGGCGCCCTAACTATTGATCCCGCAGCTTTGGCCGCGGGCCGGCTGCAAGCCTTTGATGTGGACACCCTAGTATTGTCGGCCCCGGTAGATGAGACACTGTACGATCTCCTAACTAAACGGTTCATCAAAACAAAGCAATACACCCCACAGGCTATTGAGACATTTAGACGGCTGGCCCAACTAGTTAAAATACCAGTCTATAATAAAAAGGGAAGAAAATACAGACTAATCCGTGGTAGCGGTGTGTTATACTACAACGACCCCAACACTCTGGTGGAGCGCCTAGCCCTGTTAGTAGCCTCGTAGGAGGCGGGGAATACGGGAGTTGACACAGAAATATCTGCGATATTGGATGAGCTTATGCACAGTGGGGCGGTCTCTAAGGAGCAGGCCCTCAAGTTGAACAGAAGAATCTTCGTTCATTAAACATGGAGCTTCAAGTGTTGAAGGAAATCCGCGACCGGCTCGCGGCGATGGAGGTGCGACTTGCACCGAAGGAGAATATGTCCCTGGTGGTGACTTCAGATAAAAGCGACTGGACAACCTACTTCTCCCCAGCGCTGTACCTTGACCCCAGAAGTCATACGAGCTGGCCTTGCTTAATCTAGAGATCACAACTCCATCAGCAATGTTAACTCCACCAACAATACTTTCGTCTAACTCGTGGAGAAGGAGTGGAAAACCATCACAATAGAAGATGAGCTCGCCCAGATCAATCGAGAGATTCAAAGAAAGATGGAGGAGGCTAAGGATTGGAATGAGAAGACCGAGGAGAAGTATTACATCACCATAGGACCCAACCCCTCAACCCTTCGAGCCATCGTAAAGATAACCAGCCCCGACTATGAGGTCGACATGGGCGCTTCGTCTTTGCGCAAAATACTTGGGTTTGACCCACAAATACTGACTAAGGGGTATAAAGAAGGGGAGAAACCAATAGACATCTTCCATGTGAATAGTATTCTGGTTAATTGCAATGTGGTTAGTGGATCATACCTCGGAGGGAGCACCCACCCCACCGTCTACTCGTTCTTCCCCAACGTGTGCCCCGGCTATAAGATCTTAGAGTCCCCTAGAACTGCTGTCTACCTTCCCATCACCCAAGCTGGCAGTATACACAGCATACGCGTCTGGTTGACTGACCAAGATGGCGCACAATTAAACTTTAGAGGAGAGCAAATAACTATACGGCTACATATTCGCAGTGTGTAACCATGTACGTTTTCCAACGGCGACGGATGCGGGTGGGGGGGGGGGGGTGTTCGATTAGTTGGGCTCGGCTGCTCGAGCGGTTGGAAGTCTGGTCTTCTCGGGTGCTAAGGAGATACCCAGTCCCGTCAGTAATGTTGCCAAATTTCTTGGCAGCCCCTTAGTTAGAAATGTAGCCAAGACGGCGGAGTCGGTGGCCTCCGTGGGTGCTACCGCAAAAAAGCTGGTGGACGCCCTCCGGGACAAGCCTTTGCCGCCCCAGCTGAAAAGGGAACTCACAGCTAAGAGCGCTGAGGTCTTGAAGCAGCTCGCAGTCCAGCCGGTCAAGTCGATACAGCCGGTCCAGCCCAGTCTGGAGTCGCTGGATATCGTCAGCCGAGGTGGGGTTTGAAGACAATTAGAGATAAGTCTAAGCGGTTATAATATCACCATGGAGGAGCTCCGCACTTCCATGCTTGAAATTACCGAACCTGTGCATGTTGATGAAGGTATTGAATTCTTTGAGTACCGGGAGTATGAGTCACAGAACCCAGATGCTCTCAACCAGAATACCTCTAACCATATTGATATACACGCTCAGGATGCCTTCATGCTCCCCTCCAAGAGCTATCTTCTTGTAGAAGGCCGGCTCACGGTTGTTAGAGATGCCCCCTGTGATGCGAATAGTCAGGTGGCCTTGGTTAACAATGCTGTCGCGTTCATCTATATCTATAAAAGAGACTATGTGGCTGGCTATGTATTGGATGGGTTCGATAACGGTGCATCCGATTGAGATGAAATTTTCTACACGTCTTCCTTTCATTCCTGTGCAACCGACTATAATAATTTCATAGTGTAAAATCTTCTACTTATTTAATAACATTTACTTTTTCATTTTTCATTATATAATTTCTATATAGCAGGGGGACTTCACTCTAGAAAAGTTATTTCAAGGGGCATAACTTTTAATAACATTTCTATATACTTTATAGTCATATTGTTGGACTTACTTGCACTATTGTTAAACTCTTTGTCGATAGTTATTTTCAGGCATATGAGTTATAATAAATAATGATATAATCTTTAAGGCATTTTCAAAGTTTGCATAAAAATAATGCATAATGCATAACATTGTAACCCATCTTTTTCTGCTTACAGAACTTATCAACTGTCATGTCGGTGATTAAAAACAGTTTTCATTAAAAATAATGAATGGTGTGTGGAAGGACATTCTTTTAAGTTACTGTGCGCCAGGAGTTGGGCGAAACCACGCCGGGTCAGATAGATAGACAGACAGACAGATAGTCGGGAACGGAAGCTTATTTGACTACTTATATGAATTAAATGACATGCTCCCCACCAGGGATTGGGTGAAGCCGGGCCGGGTCAGACAGACAGACAGATAGACAGACAGTCGGGAACGGGAGAGCTTATATGACTACGTATATGAATTAAATAAGATGCTCCCCACCAGGGACTGGGTGAAGCCGGGCCGGGACAGACAGATAGACAGACAAACAGATAGTCGGGAACGGGAGAGGTTATATGACTACGTATATGAATTAAATGAGATGCTCCCCACCAGGGACTGGGTGAAGCCGGGCCGGGTCAGACAGACAGACAGACAGACAGACAGATAGACAGACAGACAGATAGTCGGGAACGGGAGAGCTTATATGACTACTTATATGAATTAAATGAGATGCTCCCCACCAGGGACTGGGTGAAGCCGGGCCGGGTCAGCCAGACAGACAGACAGACAGACAAACAAGCAGACAGACAGACTGATAGATAGATAGATCCCCTCCAGGGCCTGTGCGAAGCCGGGCCGGGTCAGCTAGTGTTCAATAAAATACGTTACCAGCTTAACAACAACAACATCGATGATGTGTCATATCCAGGGCAGGCTACAACCATGATGATCCTTCTATCACGTGGGGGAGGACTTTGCTTGGGGTGAAGGTCTCAATATGTGTTGGTATAAGGACTCAGGAGAGGGGGCTGCTGTGGAGGAGAATTCGGGTTGGGAAAGGCGGCGGTTTATCGTTATGAATAAACCTACAACTAAGGGCAACTTCAGTTTCTGTGTTCCACAGAACGCAATCCCTGTTACTAGACCGCCAGAACGATGCTCATGCTATCCGTTATGCGGCCCCTGTGCCCGAAGGCAAAATTACACTGTCCAAGATCGCCTGGATGATGCCTCACGTTATCCCCTCTCTGTACTATATGAGCTCGCTCATGACCCTGACAGAGAATAAAGTTAGAGTGCATGTGGCTTTCCGCGCCTTACAGTGTGATAGCTTGGCGGTGCCACAGTCCACTTCCTTCACATGGCAGTTGGGGTTAAATCTCAAACTGAGAAACCTCGATGGATCCTGGTGGCTTTTCAAACTGATCGTGAAAACCGCCAGATGAAGAATAGTGCCGTATTTGATCGTGTGTGGGTGAAGAATATTCATGCCCTGATCAATAGCGCACGCTACCCCCTAGTGGATATGAATATCAATTTCGCTGAGTATAGAACCTCTCGGGCATACAAAGACTTTGCCGACTTTAAGGAAGCGTTTCATGGTATTACAGGTCGGGAGTCGTCCAACCTGGTGAACCCTATGGATTTTGTTGGCCTCTACCCCATACATGTTATTGATTTGCGGGCCCAGTCTGAAGCCATTAAGAACGCTGTTCAAGCTCTCACCCTCAAGGTGGAATTCGATGTTGCTGTGCCTGCAGACACTAAAGGCTTTCGCCGTGATCATCACAGATAAGTCTCTGGTCTTGGCATCTGATGGCAGGAAGTTTACTACTGTCTTGAATTAAACACTAGGGGCATACGGAGATAACCATGGCAATGATATCGTATGGGCTGGGCCTCTCCCCGTGGCAGAAAGAGACGCTGGTCAAGGCTGCGAAAGACGGCACTGGCGCCACCCTACGCCTGGGCGTGGAAAAGCTGTGTGGTGCTGATAGTGTCGGTCTGACCCAGCGCCAAATTAACCACATTAAGAAGAATGTTGCTGTGAGTTAGTTCTAGGGCTGAGCTCTTTTTCTCGAAGAGTTAGATTAAGAAGATGGCTAAGGTGGGTGGGTTTTTTCCCGCATTGGGGGGCCTTGCTGCCCATCCTAACCAAGGCACTTCCCATTCTTGGCGGGCTTGGGAGTTGGCTGGTGGGGCTGCAGGTATTGCCCAGGTGGTTGACCAGGCTCGTCATAATCCGGCGATGGAAGGGCGGGGTTTGCCGTCTGCGTTAAATGATATCGAGGGGAGTCATCCTATTTATGGTCCTATGATCGCCGCTCTTGATAAAGCTGGGTTGGTTGGAAAAGGTATGGAAAAAAGGCGCGGTAAAAAAAGAAGCATTAAGTAACTTCGAAATTGAGAAGGCGGCTAAGGATATACCCCACTTCCGCGGCGTGTTTATGCGCGATGATCTACCCGCGGATCTACACTATCCGGAGCGTGGGATAGTCAATGTAAACTCATCAGAGGATGAGGGACCCACTGGGTAGCTTATTACAGGGCGGGGCAGATGGCAATTTACTTCGATAGTTTCGAGCTTGACCCTCCCCAGGAGATTCTGGATTATCTAGGGTGTCCCGTGCGCACCCAAACTTTTCAACTACAGAGGGTTGACGATGTCATCTGTGGCCATTTATGTCTTCATGTGCTTCGTGGGCTGGCGGGTGGGCGGCAATTTGAAGACATCATACTGCGTATGCTATGAACCATGTCTTATGGAAAGTGCGGTGGAGAGGCTGGGACTGTCGTCCAGCTTAGCCGCGCTGGGTTCGTGCGTAAGTATGGAGACACTATGCGGGGTATACTATCGATGGGTGGGTTTCGCCTCACTAATGTGGGGGAACTTTCTGCACCTACCGATGCTGCAACGCGAGGTTTACGGAGCGGCTCTCTAATCTACGGCTGTCTGGGGGGGACAATGTCTGGGGTAATCAATATGGTTGACCACAAAATCACCGGACTCCCCGAACCAACTGCTGCTGAAGATGCGGCCACTAAAAAGTATGTTGATTACCAAGGTGCTGATGTTAAGCGGGTGATAAATGAGCGCACCCAAGATATGGCTACAAAGGCTTATGTTGATACTGGTTTGGAAGATTATCTTCAACTTGTAGGGGGGGGGGGACCTTCACAGGCAATCTCGATATGCATGGTAACTATATCACTAGCCTCCCAGACCCTACGGTGGATAATGAGGCAGCCACGAAAGAATATGTAGACGAACGCGTCAAAGACGTCGCAAGGACCTATGATGGTGAGCTTGCAAAACATTTCGAGGCAGTTAAAACGGCCGCGAGGGATTATGTCGACGCCCGTTTCGGACATCCCGACTGGGAGCTATGGTTTGAGGTTTAAAAAATCCCTATATTGGGGGTGGCTAGGTAGAAAATTTGACTACCTTACAAATATGGGAGCACTATCCTGTATACTTAGTTAGTTAGTTAGTTAGTTAGTCAACTGATCATCCTCATTGCACATCAAATCATTCAGTCCATAAGTGCTAGGATCCCCTCCTCAGCAAATCCCGCAGCGTGTAGCGGCTAACGACACCAGTTCTGTGTTGGCTTATCAATCTTTTTTGGCTTCCTGCGTAGTGTTCTTGATGGGTGATGTGTGGATGGGTGAAGGAATGTGTAGTCGGTGGTGGATGTATGTGTGTGTGTGTGTGAGGGATGTTTGTGTGTGTGTGTGGGGGGGGGGATATTTGGGAGGATGGTTGGAAGTATGTGGGTGTTAGTGGGTTGGGGGTGTGGGTAGGGAATATGTATTTGGGTGGGTGAATGGGTGTGTAGGAGATTGTGTGGGTTGGGGATGGGTGTGTAATGGGTGTGGGGGATTGTCTGTAAATGGGATATGTCCGTGTGGGTGGGAGTGTGTGAATGTGGATGGGGTAAATGTGAGTGGGTGGAGGATGTATGTTTGGAGGGTGAGAATGTTTGTAGGTGAGGGATGTGTGGGTGAGTGTGGAGATGTGTGTGTGGGTGAGAGATAGGTGGGTGGGGATGTGTATGGGGAATGCATGTGGGGAATGTGTGTGTGGGGGGGGGGAATGTGTTTAAGGGTGGAGTTTTGTGTGGGAGGAGAGATGTGTGAGAGGTGGGGGAGGTGTGGTATGTGCAGGTGGATGAAGGATGTATGTGAGGATGGGGGATGTGTGTTTGGCTGCGTGGTTGGGGTGTGTGTGTGGGTGGGAGGGTAGATAAGAGATGCATGTGTTGATGGGCGGATGGGTGATGTGTTGGTGTGAGTGGTTGATGGATGAGTACGTAAGTGGGTGGATGTGTGTGAGATATGAGTGTGTGGGTGGGGGATGTGTGTGTTTGTGGGAAGATGTGTGTGAGCGGCGGATGTGTGTGGTGGGATATGTGTGGGCAGGTGGGTAGATGTGTTTGTGGGTGGGAATGTGTGTATAGGTGGGGGGTGTTTAGATGAGAGGTGGCGGATATTGGGTGAGAGTGGGTGTAGGTTGGCTGATGTGTGTGTGGGTGGGTGGGGGAAATTGTGAAGGTGCGGGATGTGTGTGTGGATTGATGAGGGATGTGTGGGTTGGCGGGGGTATGTGTGTGTGGTTTTGTGATGTGTGTTTTGCCTGGTGGTTGCGGGTGGGTGGTGGAGAATATATGGGTGGGTGTGTGCGTTTCGGTTATGGGATGGGTGTGGATGTGTGTGTGAGTGGGGAAATGTGTGTGGGTGGGGGATCAGTGGGTGGGTGGCGGCATGTATTTGTAACTGGGTCTGTGTGAATGCGAGGAAGTATGTGTGGGTGGGTGGGGAAGGTGTGGTGGTTGGAGGATGTGTGGGTGGCTGCGGGATTTGTGGGTGGCTGCGGGATGTGTGGGTGGCTGCGGGATGTGAGGGTGGATTGGGGATGTGTCTCACAACATTGCAATGTGCACTGTTTATGTTTACAACTTTCATTTGACAATTATTCCCCCCCCCCCCCCCCATGTGAACGTATCATGCGTAATATGCATTGTTTATGCTTACAAAATCCATTTGACAATTTATTTTTTTTCCCTATGTAAATTTAACACGCACATTTGATGAATGAAAGATGAGTGATTGAAAGGGCCGAATGTAAGACGGGCCTGCGTACCTAATTTGTTACCCTTTTAAAATAAAGTTCGTTCGTTCGTTTGTTGGTGTTCTTTTTTGGCCACCCCTCTTTTAATTTGATGTTCTCGTAGAGCATTCAGAATGTCAGCCTCGTCCATGGCGCGTCAGTCCTCCACCGTTGCCTCACCTTCGAGCTTGTCAGCCCACTCATTTCCTTGTACTCCCGCACGCCCTGGCACGAAGAGGAAATTAATCTTTGCCAGCCGAGACCGCTCCAGAGACAGCAACCAATCTCTTCGTATCCACCTCACCTCTATCCTCTTGATCATGTTCATTGAGTCGCTAAGGAAACATGCCCTAGTGAATGTCTGTGTCTCGAGCCATGTTATTGCTTTACTTACTGCCATGACTTCCATAGTCAGGCTACTTGTGGTCTTGTCTGCATTTTTTATCTAGTTGGATGCAAACTGAAAAGGATGTGCAGAAATATGTTGGCACTTGTACCCACTCCTCGCCAGGTTCTAAGTCCTCAAGTGAACACACCTGTTGAAGAATATCTTCGGCTTGACCCATCCACGACCGTCCTATTTTTAACCTGCTGCCCTTCACCTTCATAATTTCGGTACACCTATTGATGTCGTCATATATTATGCCATCAGGCCCTGGAGCGCTGTTTTTTTTTATCGTCGAAGGACAGCCTTGATTTCTTTCACTGTCACTGTGTCTTCATCCGAAGTGTTCTGGGCCTTGCACCTGTATTGAGGTGACCTCCTTGGCAAGATTTCGGCCTCCCATGTCTGTCTGGTTGCTCTGCTCTAGATAGCGTTCAAAGAGGGCTTTGCCCTTGTCCTCGTCAGTCCTCTGCCAGATGAGGTCAGCACCTTGGAAGTCAGACATGCTCTTATTCTTGACTACCCCACTCATGCTTTTATGTAGTCGCCAGAACAATTTATGTGGCTTGTCTGTGCTTACTCTTTGACACACCTCTGCCCATTTGTCACTTTTACCCACCTTGACCAGTTTTGTTAAATAGCTTACTTTTGTATGCATCTCTCTTTCTAAGAGCATGCAGGGACTAGGATGGCCAGCTCTGTTCTTCTTCGTATTTTGCCATCTCCTTACAGCACTACGCTTATCCACTAAAGCCTTCTCCACCTCGAAATTCCACCGAGGTGGCTGCTTCCAGCTTTTTCCCCTGCCCTGAAGCTTTCTGCGCTTGTCACGTCTTATTT
Organism: Cepaea nemoralis; assembly: GCA_014155875.1. NCBI lineage: Eukaryota > Metazoa > Mollusca > Gastropoda > Stylommatophora > Helicidae > Cepaea > Cepaea nemoralis. The sequence continues at coordinate 2,108,801 of JACEFZ010005141.1, forward strand.
TACTCACCACATCATGCCCTGTACTATCATACTGGAAAGTCTTGACCGTTAGCATGTGGTGCCTGGTTCTGCCTTTCTCCACCAATATGCTGCAAGGGTGGTGGTCGCTGCCGTGGTGTCCTAGGACACCCCATCTACACACTGTAATGAGTGAAGGAGATACCAGCGCCAGATCAATAGCACTGTCCTCATCGCCTGGACGGCTTGCTGTCCTGGTGACACAGCCACAGTTGATACAAACCAGGTCAATGGTTTCAAGTGCAGTCTCGAGCTCCTCCTCCTGTGTGTTGGAGGAGCCATGATCTGCCTTTAGCGTTGAAATCGCCACAGAAAATAACATTTCTCTAGTGATCTAATATGTCACTTAAGCACTGCCACTTCTGGGAATCCATACTCGCGTTGCGGGCATAAACATTAACCAACACGAATGGTAGGCTGGATTGAACTCTTAACGCCTGTATTTGTATATCGTCACTGTCCCAACTGGACATGTCTAGCTCTGACGCCACCATGCTGTCGCGAATGAGAATCTCCATTCCCAGATGTCGTCTGTTGTAGAAACATTTGAAGCCGGCAATTCAGAGTAGCTGATCGCCCAGTCTCGTCCCCTGGAGCGCTACAATGTCATTCCTGTAAATCAGGATTTCTAGAATAGAGCCGCATTGTTTTACGCTGGCGCAGTTCCAATACAGAATACGGATATTCCTGAGTCCCAGACGGTGACACTTGAGTCTAAAACACCTTAAACCACCACGCTTACTTGTCATTCTCTGCCTGCCCGGCGCCCACGTCGCCTCGTTAGGTTGACTTCGACCGCTCGGAGAAAACACGTTGTTCCGCCATGTTGAAAAACCGAAAACCACAGAAACCACACACGCTGCGAAAAATTCACTCAAGGATTGCTTCACTCGATGCACGACACTCCGTAGCATCGGCGCAGATCTTGAGTAGAAACTCCTGGTTTTACATCCTGGCACACAAATTACACGCAAGAGACGATAAATCCATCTCCTACGCGAAAAAGTTAACGATCGCAAACAACACAACCGTCCGTCGCCATCTTGAAACCGGAAGTCTGTACACCTTGTATACTTGGCGTTGTGGATGCCGGTAGCGTACATATTGGCTATGTTGAAGGTGTTTTGTGTCTTAAAGGCGACACCGCCGTTTACGACCTTAGTTTGGTGGAGGGCTACCAGCCCAAGCCCGAATATATCCCCCATGGAACACTTTATATATCAAGCTCCTTCTTACAGGGGGGCCTTTTACAAATTGGGGGGGGGGGGGGGGAATTTTATTCCAGGTTTTCGAGTAAAATATATGAAGAGCACGGTAGTGACCTGGGTTGTTTTTAATTTCACCAAAGACGGAGTGGTTGTGTATACAACAAATGTCGCGATTGAGGCAAACACAAATGAAGTTGCCGTCGTTTTGAGATATGTAAAGGTTTCACCTTGGATTCATCTTATCAAGCTTTTGTTTCACTAGGCTGTTCTAGCGCGCTCTTTTTTCATGGCCTCTTTCACGTCGATGAATTTCTCCATGAAGAAGGGATTGCCCTCAACCTCCGGCAAATCCTTTATCGCGGCCTCATACCGTTCTACTAGTTCACGGTCACATGTGTGGCAAACATCACGTGGTTGCTTCGTTTCTGTGTTGCATATCACACACCCAAATGTGGCCTTACCATTTTTGAGTAGTTTGGTATGTTTGTAGCAATACTCGCCTCGGCACCTATTCTCACACCGGGTTGAGGTCCCAAGACTCACAAGTCACCTACAATTCTTCATTTTTTAGTTTGAGGTGCTACTCTTTAACTCATCCCTCTTTGCATGGCTGTTAGCGCTGCACAAATAATCCTTATTCGAAATAACTTGGAGGAATCTCCCCCTATTCCGCCAATGGATTTCAGTAACAAATGCCGCTGTTGCGCCAGTTTTTCTCGCAGCCGGAAGTATCTCACACCGACTTGAGTCGCCTGTAGGCGACTCGGCCTCTCGCAGCCGGAAGTATATCACACCGACTTGAGTCGCCTGTAGGCGACACGGTCTCTCGCAGGCGACCTGGTGGCCTACACTGGTGGGGTCCTGGGGCAGCCATTCTCTAATTCGGTGATCATGGTCTCTTTCATTTCTATACGTCCACAACGTCGAGGCGCTCTAGTATTTTTAGGTGACACAACTTACATATGTCGCCTGGACGTAGGATGCCCCAACCGCATATCAAACATGATGTGTAACCAAGCCCCGTGTTGCAGAACCACGCATCTTGACATGGCACATCGCACAGATGCCTATGCGCCATGAACAATGCTCCATTTTACGAGCTATCCCAGTCTTCTCTAAATCTACATACGAGACAACTATACTCGCTGGTGATGCGCCCGCACCTAATGCATCTACCCTTCATCCTCTTCGGCAATAGTCTCCAAACAATCTGGTGGAGTTCCTAGGGATCTCCAACCCCAGGGTGTATGAATGATTATAGTACCCCCGCTTATTCTTTTGCCGTGCTGTTTTATTATCCGAAGATGATAGTCACAAAAGCGTCTACTCGATGGCTTTCCACAGAACGTTGTGGGGCCTTTGAACCTTTAACATGTAGGCATGCTATGTCTGTGATGTCTTCCCCTCAAATACTCGGACCATTTTCTGCAGCATTTCCATACACCGTCCACAGACCTGCTTTCTGGTGCCAACCTTGCAGAGCATGCACTCCACCCGCTTGTGGCGCTCACAATAGGGTCAAACGCATGGGCGCCCACATCTCAAAGATCCGAACTTCAGCCATGTACACTCGTCCATGGTGGCACTCTAAAGTGGTGCGTCCTCTGGTTCATAATGAGGGTCTAGTTTCATCCTTTTATAGAGTAGTAGCTTGATGCCGGTCGTCTTTTCAAACGTCCAGATCATTCTATGGAGCGTGTCTAGCGTGCAGCGCTCACACATCTCGTGAGGCATCCTAACACTCTTATCACAGAATATGCACTTTTCTATCACCTCGCCCCGCTTTGCCTGCGCATTGTGCCGAAAACAATAAAGGCCGATGCATCGGCGTCCGCAGCGCAGTTCTGTATCGATCTTCGGCCACTCACATCCCTAGGTATCCATCTTGTTATGTCCAATAGGGTATAGGCTCTAATTCGGGGGTAGGTTCTTTCGCGCCCGCTCTATGGCCTGGCGGATATGTGGAGGAGCTAGCTCCAACCCTTGGCGGCAGATCACTGTAATACCTGTTTCCTCTTCAAGGCGCAGGAACATTTTTTCCACAACTTCTTTGATGCAGCGCACGCACCCTCTTTCACAGAATCTACTCTCATCTATCACTACACATGCTCTGCTTCCGCGTTGTGCCGAAAACAATAACCGCGAGCAAAGTGGGGGAGACCACAGCGCGTGCCGAGCTTAGACCACTCACATCCCTCCATTTTGGTATGAGGGGTGTGTGTGTCTAATTCACGAGCTCCAGGGGCAGCCAGAGTAGTATATCCGGAATTAGAATGATATTACAGAGGCTCGCGACGTGCGCGAGGGGTCGGTTCGAGCCCCTAGGGGCTCGAACCGGCTCCCCGCGCGTGTAGGGAGGGTGGTGGTATCATTTTAATTCCGGATATACTAATGATGTTGTCTACCAATAAAAGTCATGTGAAAATGTTACTTTTTTGTTTGTTTTCTTTTGTCTCTCTGTTCCATTGTGTATTGTGTGTGTGACTTTTGTTTATGTCTCTCTCTCTCTCTCTCTCTCTCTCTCTGTGTGTGTGTTGTGTGTGTGTGTGTGTGTGTGTGTGTGTGTGTGTGTGTGTGTGTGTGTGTGTGTATTTGTCTCTTTTCTTGTGATATCTCTGTACTTGTGCGTGACTTTTATATATTCCGATAAAGAGCCTTGTATTTCTACCAGTGCTACAGCTACTATTACTACTACAGCTCTCGCTACAACTACTACTATTACTACTACTAATACGATTATTACTATCGCTACTACAATTACCACTACTATTACTATTACTACTACTATTACCATTACTACAACTATGATAATCACCCATTCATATCACTCCCAAGGTTTTACTGGTAACATTTCAAAACGCCACAGAGGATCCTCCTCACCTGCTACTATTACTAATGCTACTATTGCTACTATTGCTACTACTATTACTACTACAACTATCACCACCACCGCTACTCACTTAATTTTTCCGTACGCGCCCGCTAACGAAACGTGTGTGTTAATGGTATGAACTAAACGCGTGCGACGGCCCGCCACCGATGAATACCTTCTCAAAACAACCGTCCGCCCACCCCGCCCACTTAATGATTTTGCATACGGCGCCGATGACGTGGGCAAGGGACCCGCTGACCTAGGATAATGGTAATAGTATAGTTATTTTTGTGGTAGTTATAGTAGTAGATGTTGAAGCAGCAGTATTAGTAGGAGTTGTAGTAGTAGTGGAGGTATTAGTAAAAGTTGTAGAATGGGTTCGAATCCCCTCTTCAGACAAATCACTCTCAAAAGACAGGTTTAAGTCACGACCACCAACCACCGACTGCAGCCACCAGCAACCAACCACCACCGATAGCCCTAATCACACCCTCGAATATAATTTAAGGGGTCACTTGACCGCTTGACCACCTCTTGACCACTCTAACTCTTTTCTCCCCAGCCTCCTCTTCCTCCCACCCACACAGTACCCACAACAACAACGCTCTCTTCACTAATATTCTTAGTAATGTACAGTGCCAATGTGTTACTGCTAACAGTTCAAAATATTTTAACACACCACTCCTCTCACCACATCAACGTATTTGCAACCCGGTCTGGTTACTTAATGTCTTGTTTCCACCGCGTATGCACCCCTTAACGTCTGTTAATGTTTATGAACGGACCCCGTGCGACCGATAAACCATTTCTGCACACCCGCTCACAGATTTCCCACACTTCGCCGACCAACCGCAAAAAAACATTTATATCTTCCCGGTACTACCTTTCAGACTCACAACGAAGTCTCAGGAACCCACGTGACCCACGGGACCTACCAGCCTGAAAAACATTACTACTATCATGATATGTTACGCAAATTGATCAGGCAGAATTGGCTCTAGACAAAGCAGTTAGTCACAAACAGAAGATTGTCATAATCCCCCATTGTTGTGCCGCGGCGTCGTTACGCGCGCCAGGCAAACCCCAGTTACCTATTCACAAGGTTCGCTGGTGAGTTTGAGTAACCATCAGCGGTCAAGCAAGTACAAGCATGACGCACGCAGTTCCCGCTGGACTCGATCCCACAGGGCAAGTGCTCAGAGCGAGAAACGGCAGACGAGGCTTGGGTATTCGAACTGGACAGACGTGGTTTGAGAGAGGCTTGTATTATTGCTGTGCCTGAATGTCGATTGCTAGTATCTCTTGTGAGAAGATGGAAGACTGCGCGGCTGTGGTATGAGTCTGTGAGTGTATTGATTCATCGACTGTGTGTATTCTTGTATTCACATTGTGCGGGCAACATGCCGAATTAGATTGTGTTGCATGTGAGTGTAAATAAAACATTGAACTCCGTGTTACCGTGTGTCAAGTCAAATCATTCTGTTACTGTGTATGTGTCGCATATGTTAGGTCAAGCGAGCCAGATTCATCCTTAAATGTGAGAACCTGACATGTGTGAACGTGGGTAGCTCGTTCCTTGTTGATATATTTGAACAAAACGTACGTGGGTAGCTCGTGCTTGTTAATTTATTTGAGCCAAATGTATGAACATATAACTTTCGTCTAGCCTTAAGTTAAATTATAAGTGAGCGTAGATTGTTCGTCCTTGTTGGATTAAACATGGCTAACTTGTCTTCGTGAAAGTAGTTGTGTAGCGTGTGGAAGCAGAAAGTTCAGGAAAGAAAGATATTTTTGGAAATTGTTGAACAGACGACATTACGACCAACAATAACACTCGACGGCATACAAACCTAAATGAAAATTTAGCGACACGCATACATCTCACAAAAACACAAATTCTAAAATTTTTCCTCCAAAAGTAAACAGGTTTTTGTGTGTCACCTGAAACTGTTACCCGTAGAGGTCATTTGTCCGAACAGTAACGACCCTACAGTCTCTGGTCCTGTTTTCACCATTCTCCAGTGTCTCCAGAGCACTTAAGTATTACCTTTTTCATATACTTTTGTATACAAGTTTTGATCGTCAGAAACAATACCTCGGGAGACTGCATAGCAGCCTTTACCCAGAACTTTGAAACATTAATGGACCATTAACAGATCTCAGAGTCTGAATGGAACATAATATACATGAAAAGTTTATCAGGGGAGCCTCTGAAAGTCATAGAGACCATCCCCAAAGATCTCAGAAAAGACTATCAGTACATAAAGTCAAAAATTATGTCACATTTCCTGTTAGATGAAGCAGGCTACAGAGAACAATTTAGTAAGATATCTCCAAAACCTACACAAACGTTCTCTGACTACATTTCTGTAGTACAGGATATTTTCAGCAAATGGCTGTCTGCGGCCAAGATTAATGATAACTATAATAAATTAAAAGATCTCATCCTTAGAGATAAAATCATCTCATCTCTTCCACCTCCATTTTCCAAGTTTCTGCTAGAGTGTCAGTGTGAGAGTGTAGAACAGATAGAAAAACGAGGTTCTGGCTATTTTACAGCCAACAGGCAGTGTTTTTCCAGTGGGTTGACTGGCAGCTGCTACACATGACAAACCAAGATCAGAGCCCTACAATAGGCAAAGATCATTTAAGCCTAATACTGAGAAATACCAGCAATGTAGATTTTGCCAACTAGCACACAATCAGACAGAAATGTGTGATAAGAACCCAGAATATCTAAAATACTTGCAAAACTACGTGAATAAGCAAGACAAAGAGCGAAGAAGCTATAAACGCCTAACCAAATGCTTCCTCTGTAAGGCGTATGGCCACTGGCGCCAATCCTGTTTAGGCAAATAGATGACCAAGAAGGCTAATGCAGCCATGTTCGATAGCTCTTCCTCAGATGAAGAACAAGTCGAAGACCACCCTGTGAACTCAGCACAGACTATTGATATATTTAAGTTAGAAAAATGTACCACCTATAATCAATTTCACGAAGATGGCCTTTTGACATGCGGCCACTCAATACCTATCACCAACTAAGAAGCTAACTTGGTGATAGACTCCAAAGGCAAGATTAACATCCACCAGAGATATGTTAATGGCAAATCTGCTACAGTCTTACGGGACAGCGGAAGCACTCTTATCGGTGTAAAAAGAGGGTTCATATTGCCTACAGACTATACAGGCAAGCACATAACATGCAGAACCTTCTCTGGTAACATCGAGAAGTATCCACTTGCATGGGCGTATATTGACACCCCATTCATCACAGGAAAGGTCAAATGTGCAGCATTATCCAACCCTTGTTGTGATATTATTGTAGGTAACCTACCTGAGGTGAATGATATGCCTCATAACACCATAACATCTAATACCAAGTGTAGGAATGATGATGTACCAGCATCTCCATCAAATTGCATTAGTGAGAGTGTGAAATCATTGAATTAATGCACTGTAGCCAATTCTGTAATACCATCACATAAATCCATTGATGTAATTGATTCACCACCATGTCATGTTACCGATAATGTTAATGCAGTAACTAGATCTGCTGCTAGAGTGCAGGATCAAATTGATCAAACTGAGACACTACAAATGCTAAGCCCAGTGTTACTTCCTCCTGAAACCATGAGGGAGAACTTTATAAAAGCCCAAAAGGCTGATCCATCATTGTGTAAATATTTTAATCTTATAGACCAAAAGCCAAGGTTAACCAAAAATGCAAGATGGCATTTTGCTCTGAAAGATTGCATCCTCACAAGGTACTATACCAGAGGCAACCATACTACAGAGCAAACGGTACTGCCAGGTGAATACCGTAAACAGGCCTTACATCTTGCACATGATATACCTTTCGCAGGGCATATGGCATATTCTAAGACCAGATCTAGATTGTTAACACAGTTTTATTGGCCAAAATTCTGCAATGACACAAAACAATATTGCAGATCCTGTGACATCTGCCAAAAACTAGTGAAAAAGGGTAAACACCCACAGGCTGAATTACAGGTTACAGATTTAGCCAGTAGACCCTTTGAGAAGATCTCGGTTGACATTGTAGATCCTCTAAATCACGTTAAATCTAGAGGAAATAAATACATAATTACAACAATTGATCTCTGTAGTCGGTGGCCAGAAGCGATTCCCCTCAAGAACATAACTGCCAAGGAAGTGATGGAAGTTTTCTTCCATATATTCTCAAGAGTAGGGTTCCCCGATACTATCCTATCCGATCGTGTAAATCAATTTATAGCGGCAGCAACGCAAGCTTTCACCAAAATGTTAGGTGTTAAGCAATGCTTTAACAGCCCATATCATCCTCACTCCACTGGGATTATAGAGAAAATTAACGGGGACTTAAAGCATATGCTAGTCTAAAGTCACACAAGAACATCCTGAAGACTGGGATACCTATTTGCCTACCATATTATTTGCTTATCGCGAAGTGCCTCATGCCAGCACCGGTTTTTCACCATTTGAGCTTGTGTATGGTGCCAAACCACGCGGCCCATTATGTATATACAACTCCATGTTAACTGAAACTACACCTGTACATACACCCATATCAGCATACGAACATGTAACATCATTGCGTGAAAGAATAATGAGATCGTGTATCATAGCCAAGGAAGCACTTAAGCAATCTGGTGCTATCTATAGACAATACGCAAACAGAGGAAACAGGACAATAACGCTGACACCTGGACGGACGTTCTTCTTCTACCGAGTGACCGACATTTACTGACAGACACATGGCAAGGGCCATTCAAAGTTCTAAGACAGATTTCGACAGTTGACTATGAAATTGCAGTCAAAGACAAATACAAAATATTCCACGTCAACATGCTTAAACCATACTACAACAGAGACGAAGACCAAGACAAGACAGAAGCCAGCACAACCATAGTTGACCATGAAAACAACGATGGGACCGACGAAATACCGAACATCACCTGACACGACAAACAAGTTGCAAGACATATCAAGATATCCCTCATCTGACGCAAACATATACTAACAGTTGCAGACAACTGCTACAAGACACTGACACAGATGACAAGACTTCCTGTGACTTTAACATACAACGACAGACCATGTAACACAACAACAGTAGACATTGACCATAGCAGACATTTGACCGTAACAGACAATACAAACTGACAGTTAAACTATCCAAAGCTGACACAGCCTATCAATAAACTGCATTCTTTGTTTATACAATTTAGAATGGCTCTGTCACGACAATAACATCGGGTCAATAAATAAAGAAAGAAATACAAACTATTCTGTCTGCCAAAAGTATTACAGACAGTATACAAAATTGTACCACAATGGCCGATTATTTTACTAACATACTAACGAAACAAAATTGTGCACAGCGAATGCCTAATACCTGCATTTACAAAAGTATTAGCATATTTTTATATGAATCCCATTCTTATAATATCCATATTTTGATATTAATTTCAGATTGACAGCTGATACGAGCTCCGTAGCGATTGCGTAATCCGGTTAGAGGAGCACTACCAAATTTTTCTTCCTTGGAAACCGACAATAGTCCACTGACGATTATTGCATCAGGTGCGCCGACTAACCACATGATAGCTCGATGGTCTCTTTTGCTCCAAGATTACAGCTTTGAAGTGAGACATATTCCTGGCAAGCTTAATACACTAGCCGATCTTTTCTCCCGTTGTCCCGATGATACCCAGTAGCCACTTATTGTCCGAGTGCAGTGTGCCAAAACACTCAGACCATCACAGTCAGTAATGAAGTTTTTTTTTCTTCAGAGAAGCTGTGAATCATGTGATAGGGACCAGATCCCATTGGAAATAGTACTAGTATCTTATAAATATTGTGATAATTGTGTTGTATAAGTGCGTAGTATGTGGTAGAAAGTGAACAGTATTCACTGTAAATATTACGAACAAAGAACAGTGCCACATGTGTTCATAACTTACCTCGAATGAACAATGTAAGTTATCCGTGGTACCTGTAAACCGAACTGATCCAGTGACATTTTATTCCGTATGAAACGAACGAGTGATTGAAACAAACTGTGACAGTTAAACCACTGTAGAACATTGTAATCCAGAAGTTTTCAACGAAACATCGAACACACCAGCTTGTTATAACAACTTGACATTCCGAGCATTGTTTCATCCTTACGGAACAAGTGTGTTAAGAACTTTCGTTTACATCAGCTGTGCGTGTGTACTTCCGGAAAGTTATTAAGTTATACAAAAGTGTAGCAGACTATGAACAAAAACCCAAAAAGTAATGACGCATGTAAAATATTTGTGAAACACGAATTTGAAATACGCGAATTGTGTATTATAATTTTTGTAGTAGTGTAATCTGAGAATCATATCTTGATCAACTTGTTCACAGCAGCGACATTTATTCGCTATTGTAAAGAAGCATCAAGCTATGACGCTGAGAAATATATTAATAAATGAAATTTATTGTATTTAATAAATGTTTCGATTATTTCCCTTTTATTGAATTGTTGTCACATATTACACCAAAGGGCAGTAAATCGAAATAGGTGGTAATGTGTAAGGTATAAAAATAGCCTTTGTGTTGCCAAGTTGTCAACACTCCAAGATGACATCTGCTGGGCATGGAGAAGATTGCCGAAGTTGTAGACCAATATGAGATGTCCCTGCCAAATTTGAGTAGGACTCTAAGGTAGAAATCGTCTCATTTTTTGATGATTTACAGTTTAACCTGACGTTTTCGGACGTATTTGAATTTTTTTTATTTTGGTTGCGAGGTAGTTGCATGTAATGCTGGTGCTACCGGTCTGACTGTGTCAAAATTGCAACAGACGTGATTATCCATCGAGAGGATTGTACTTCGGAGGTGTTACTTTTTGACACCACATGAGTGAATATATTTCATGCAATACTTATGTATTTCAATTAAAACTATGCCAATGCATCAACGACAACTAATGGGAAGATTCTGACTGGGTTAAAATATTAACCCTAAGTTTACAAAGAGCTCACATGAAAGATGATATCTTTCATGAAGGTGAGGTGGGGAGAGTGTCATAATCCCCCATTGTTGTGCCGCGGCGTCGTTACGCGCGCCAGGCAAACCCCAGTTACCTATCCACAGGTTCGCTGGTGAGTTAGAGTAACCGTCAGCGGTCAAGCAAGTACAAGCGTGACGCACGCAGTTCCCGCTGGACTCGATCCCACAGGGCAAGTGCTCAGAGCGAGAAACGGCAGACGAGGCTTGGGTATTCGGACTGGACAGACGTGGTTTGAGAGAGGCTTGTATTATTGCTGTGCCTGAATGTCGATTGCTAGTATCTCTTGTGAGAAGATGGAAGACTGCGCGGCTGTGGTATGAGTCTGTGAGTGTATTGATTCATCGACTGTGTGTATTCTTGTATTCACATTGTGCGGGCAACATGCCGAATTAGATTGTGTTGCATGTGAGTGTACATAAAACATTGAACTTCGTGTTACCGTGTGTCAAGTCAAATCATTCTGTTACTGTGTATGTCTCGCATATGTTAGGTCAAGCGAGCCAGATTCATCCTTAAATGTGAGAACCTGACAAGATGCTTCCACAGAATCAGTACGGGCTCAAACTCGATCAGAACTAACTGAAACAAGTCTATCACGAACCGGGTGGAACAGGCAGAATTAGCTCTAGAAGAAGCAGTTAAGATACAAACAGAGTATGCTTCCATAGGATCAGCACGAGCTGAAACTCCAAAAGAACTTGCAGAAATAAGTCGCGACAAGATAAAACGCGACGAGCCACGCAAAGTGATCAGACAGAATTGGCCTTAAAAGAAGCAGATGAGGCATGACGATGTCTCTACAGGATCAGCTGTGGCTGAAACTAAAAAAAGAAAGAAAAAAGAAAGAAAGAAATAATTCTAACATGATAAGTGACGTAAACTGATCAGACATCCTGTTTGCAGACGACCAAGCACTAATAGCAAAATCAGAAGCTGAATTACAAGACCACATGAATAGTCTAAACGAAATGTGTAGGGAACATAACATGAAAATTAGCACAAGCAAAACAGAGGTAATGACTATTACTAAAGAAGAACAAACAACAACAATTCACTTAAACGAACATCCCTTGAAACAAGTGAAGAGTTTCAAGTACCTGGGAAGTATAATATCATCAAATGGCAGATCAGAAGACGAGATCGAAAATAGGTGCAATAAGACAAATCAACTCATTGGACAAATGGCACCAATACTAAAGAACAAACATGTATTAGTAACTACTAAGAAAGCACTTTACAACACAATCTTCCTACCAACTCTACGCTACCAATGCCAAACCTGGACAATGACAGAAAAGAGAAAAGAAAAATCACAACAACAGAAATTAGGTTCCTGAGAAGAATACACAACGTATCAAGAAGAGATAAGATCAGAAATGAAGAAATCAGGTCTAAAGTGGGGGTTAAAGCAGCACTAGATTTTATTAGAAAGCAGCAAGTCAAATGGTTTAACCATGCAAGTAGGTTACCAGTCAACAGCATACCACAACAAGCAAATAATGTACAGACCAGATGGAAACAGAGGAAGAGGCCGAACACGTAAACGTTTGGCGGAGGGAATAGCAGAGTCCATGGGAATATCGATATATGAAGCCCATAATCGGGCACTCTCACGAAGTTTATTCTTCACCTCGACACCGCAAGGTACAAGAGGAACATGATGAGATGAGATGAGACTGATCAGACAGTATTGATCTGGAAGAAGAAGTTGAGGCACAAACAGAAGATGCTTCCACGGGATCAATACGATCTGAAACTATGAAATAACTTACAGAAATAAGACTACGGCTATATGTTACGAAAACGGATCACGCAGAATTGGCTCTAGAAGAAGCAGTTGAGGCATAAACAGAAGATGCTTCCATAGGATCAGCATGAGCTCAATCTCCGAAAGAACTTGCAGAAACAAGTCTAACGCGACGAGCCATGCAGAGTGATCAGGCAGAACTGGCTTTAAAAGAAACAGTTGGGCACAAAAATAGGGTGCTTCGACAGGATCAGCACGAGCTGAAACTCCAAAAGAACTTGCAGATCAGGCAGAATTGGTTCTGGAAAAAGCAGTTGAGGCACAAACAGAAGATTGTGGATGGAATCCCACTGGACCAGAACGAGCTCAAGCTTCAACAGACCAGAAGAAACAAGTCTAATCACGATCAGTAACGCAAATGGATCAGGCATAATTGGCGCTGGAAGACGCACTTGAGGCACAAACAGAAGGATCAGAATGATTTTAAACTCCTACAGAACTAGCAAAAACAAGTCTAATACTATCAGTCTCAAGCAGAACTGACTTTGGAGAAAGTAGTTGAGGCACAAAAAGAAGATGATTTCACAGGATCAGCACGAGCTCAAACTCAATCAGAACTGACACGATCAGTAACGCATTATGTGGTCTTTGGTGATACTTAAATCACGGACTCCGACTACCACCACCATAAACTGTAAGTAACGCCGTTCTCCTATAACATATCAGCAAAAGTCAAATTATATCTCAACCAGATTCAAAAGTTCTAGCAAAGGAAAGGTGCTGAAGACGGAGGCAGCCAGCCATAAGGCGCACAACAGAAATCAGGCTGCCACGCAATTACGCCATGAAATATCTCAACTGCTAAATGTTATGGTGCTCGCCCTGCTTTGAACCCCCAGGCAGATGTAGTGCCGAGCCCTATGCCTCGTGAGGGTCTAACCACAACTACTGGAGGTCCTATTTAGCTGTCCTGTGCAACCAGGGAGCCTGACAATAGAGCGTCCGTTCATACCAAACACAGATTTAAAGCAGAATCAAATTTAGCTGGGGCGACCATCCCCTACCCACCCAGCGCGCCCACAGGTGACGGATCGTGGAACGGCCTCTAGATGTAGAGGTTAGCTGCGAATACCCAATAAGCAGCTTCGGACCAACTGGCGGTGGTCATAGAGGGCGAGGCGGGATCTCAGGGTGGGATCTGAGTTCCTTAGAAAATGCTTCATATGCTCGGAGACGTGCCTGTCAAGCGAGTCAGGGGCGCTCTAACCCCTCCCCCTGGTAGGTGGAACCCGTTAGCTTTGGACAGCAGGCCATCTAGGAGACGGAAAACTCCAAATATAAACCCCCATGTTCAAGGTGGACCAGCGTGCTGAGGTACTGGATGGCCATGGGTAAACTGGTCGTGAACGTTGGACGTCTGGCAGGCGTGACGGCCGGGACCAGGCGTATGGACTCCTGCGATAAATCCCCTGCCGCTTCCCTAGCAAGCAGGAAATGCTAGAGCGACCGGTTATTTCCTGCAATATCCACACTTTGCTTATGGAATTAATTAAACACGGGAATCGTCTCCGGAGCTACGGAGCACGTGTTCTGCGCTTGACACATCTTTCAGAGGCTAGCGAAGAGTGAGGAGGAGAAGACGAGGACATGGTGTGAGAAGAAGGCATAGAAATAGGAGGGGAGGCGCCAGGAGAACAAGACGAAAAGTGGAGAGACTAGGCTTCAACCATGTAAGAGTGGGATGCTGGAATTGTCGTAGTGCCAGGCAGAGATGTCCTGTATTGGAGAGGCTAATATATGATTTTAATGTCCTCATGCTCCAGGAGCTAAATACAGACAAATATAATTGCCCTGGGTACGCCAGTTATATAAACCCTACTGGACAGAAGAGACATGGGCAAGGTCTGCTGGTGAAGGAAGGGGTAAAACATGTGGTACTTGACTTGAGCCAGTGGAATCACAGTGCAAGAGAGGTCCACGATATACAAATGGAGATTGGTGGCTTCAGTTTGAACATCATAAATGTATATGCCACAGTGGACTGTTTTGTCAGATAGAAACACTGGGAATTGGATGAATTACACGTTGATATGCTACTCATGTGATGGCACATGATTGATTGATTGATTGATGCTACTCATATGTGGAGACTTCAATGCGAGGAGCAGAGATCTTGGACAGTAGTGGAGAAAACCGACAGGAATCGCCCTTGCGGATGCCATGGTGAACTCCGAGGTGATCTGCATAAATGATGGTAGGCCGACTAGAATGGCAATGAGGCCTGGCGATGCAGACACAGCTATTGACTTGGCACTTGTCTTCCAGTCATCAGTCCTTGATGCACGCAGTTCTATGCGTAGTTTGGGAGGACTGACAAAACGATGGGATAAGTGCATCAATGTTGGTTGGAATTATGTTGAGAAATAAATGAATAATGTATGTATAAAAATAAACTGGTTTCAAGCTGTTATCATATTTAGTTATTTTTCTACAGCCATTTGTGGCTGACTTATTAACTTGCTCTTGTATGTGTTAAAAGATGTTTCGGGGTAGGAACTACACGGTTAATTCTACAGAGAAGACAAGCAAGTGTCGGAGACAAGTAAATGTATCGTATCGAAACAGTCTTACAGGAAAGACCCAGGAGACGTGGTGTTAAAAAGTATTTAGTGAAGTGGTTTGGTTATCCCAATTCATTCAACAGTTGTATAGCTGACACGCAACTAGCTAGTTATGGAGACGTGGTATGACCGAAGACAAGCTGGAAACTATTGTGCTCCGCCAACAGCCGACAAACGGGGAAAGAACTTTGGTTTGGTCATTGTTTGGACAATGAGTGCCGCGACAAGAGATTGTGTTCATCTGTCAATTGGTGGTTATATGCCGCCATAGCTGTATCTCTGTTTATTCTGACTCAGGGCAGCGCAGACGCACCGGAAGACAAGTTGTGGGTAGTTCTAATGAGTAGTTGTTTGGGTTATATGCTACCTAATCCTAAACTAGAAAATCGATGAGTTTATATGTGACGTTACCGAGCAACGCGGTCCCACAGATATTCCTGTACGACCAACCGAGTCACTTTTTCGTCAAGTTGCTGCAGACCACTGACCGAAATTCAATTCCCCAATACGCATTTTAACGGCTTGCCCGGGGAAATTTGGATGCAATACTTTTCACCCAAAGGTAGTGGTAGAGAACCTATAACGCTTATATATCCACGGGGTTTGTTCAGCGGACCCGAACACTTTATCGGGGAATTAAATAAGCTAGGTGTAGAAATTTAAGTAGATGAGAAAGCGAACATCAAATTGTTTTTAGATGCACCTTGGAAAAAGGTCGGGATGAAACTATTTGAAAAAGGCGCCCAGGTTAAAATTAGTGAGAGATTGAAAAACATGTTGGGGTTCCCAAGCTCGACTCTATCAGACGACAATGTCTAATTACGGTAATGTGGAATTAGAGATGGATAGCGATGTTACAAATATCTACGTCTATTCCGATTTCGTAGACGTGAGTCAGTCGCGGACAAAATGTAGTTTAGAATGTGGTAGAATGTAGAACGAAAGCGTGGTTTAGAAAACAGAGCACGCAGTTCTATGCAGCCGGTTTGTGAGGACTGATAAAACGATGGGATAAGTGACATCAATGTTGGTGGAAATTATTTTACGAGACGCTTTACTAAGGACTGTTCTTATATTGGACAAATTGTCGCCTTCAGTGTTTCGTCTCTATGACAAACCACATTACGTACCATTAAGTCGTTTCTCCTTCGACACGGTGGAAATACTTTTAACTACCGATATGGGTAAAACGATCTAATTCAATGTTGGGACTTCAGTGTTTTGAACCCGGAAACATTCAGAGCTCGAATAAACAAACAAGATGAGCTTTTACATGACACTGCCCAGTAACGTCTCGTTACAAATATACCCGCAAAATAACGCCGGACATTTCTTTGTCAAGTTGTCACAAACTATTGAGCTAATCTACCAGTACGAAGTCGGTTTGGTCGATATTCAGTTTCCAAACACTTATTTTAAAGTGTTGAAGGGCAAGGTGTGGTTAAAGTACACCCCACCTCCAGACCTAGACGACCCACTCATGAAGATTATGCTGCCGCCTGTGCTTTAAAAATCACCAGAAAAATTCATCGCTGAATTGAATAGATTGCTTATCAAGGCTGAGAGATTTATCAATGACCTGCATTGGCTGCGTCTCGACAATGCCATGCAAGAACATAACCGAATGATGTTCTCTTATAATGCCATCTCGAATAAGGCTCGTTTCCAAATATACTAACAGGGTGCTGAAGTTAGACTTAGTGACAATTGGCAGACATTTTACAATTTCCCTCCATACATGTCAGCCAGATTGAACCCAGTCTGTCTGGTGTGAGTGAAGTAGATTTGGACAAGGGCATGAAAAATGTCTTCATCTATTCCGACATTGTCACCTCGCGGGTGGTCGGAGTGTGATGGTACCATTACTGCGGACTCTACCTGTCATAGACATATCCACCACCTCGGTATTTAGGATGTACGACAAACCAGGAGTATGTACACCTCAGTCGGTTCTTCTTTGACACGGTTGAACTTCTTATAACCGACTTATAACGAATTATAACTTCTTATAAACGAGCAGGGGAAACCATTCCCATTCACAGGTGGAACTTCGGTAGTGACGTTACATTTTCGAACAACCAAACGGTTTGATCTGTGTTAACAATGGTTAGACACGTCCCAATCCAACGCAACCCCAAACTGTACGAAGAATATTCTGCAATTAAGCCGGAAGCGGTCTCTCTGTTGTTGTTTTTTTTTTTTTTTTTGTGGGTGGTCGAAGTCAGCGAGGTCATGGTATTGGTAGTTTCTTTAGTGGTCTAGGTCGCAAATACTTCCTTGGTTGAAGACTGGTGGTAAAGTTCTACTATGAGAAGGACTGGGGACTGGTTTGCAAGTTGCCCAAGATGCCTTAGCTGGTAGGAATGTCGGTGAGTCCTTCAAAGAACATGCCAGGGAAGCCGGTCAACAGTTGCTCCAAGGCGCTGCTCAACACATCAGCGAATCGGGTAGCGGAGTTAGGAAACGCAAACGAGCCGCACCGCCAGGTCAACCCAGTAAAAGAATAAATCCAGCAGCCAGAAAGCAATCGACTCATAACATTAACACCAGCCGTGACATTCGGATATTTTCTCATAATGGCGTTAATTCATCCCAAGTCATGCGAGTGTCTATATTCTGGTCTGGATCTGTTTAGTGTGCCTCCCACCCAGGCAGCCGTGGAAGAGGGACAGTTTGTGGAGATTCATCCATTGGCCACGTTAGCCTATAGGGCACCCATCAAGTTCTCCATCTGTGGTGTCGGATTAGATTACATAGATTTGTTTAATACTTTTCTCCACGTAAGAGCCAAAGTTACACTTCCCAATGGTGACGAACTACCGCCCACAGGCGAAGTCGGTCCTATAAATTATTATTTGCATAGTTTTCTCAAGTGGACGTGTCCCTGAATGACACTCTTTATTTCACCGAAAGAAAATTCGTAGCCGTACCGGGCCTACTTGGAAGCTCTTATGAATTATGGCGAAAAGGCCAAAAAGAGTTATCTGACGTCAGCTCTATACTATCAGGACACTCCTGCGTTATATTCATTACGGATTCAAAGAGTATGCTTAGCAAGATGGAGAAAGGAGTGTTTCGTATGGAATGGTTCTCGTCACTTCAGAGGTCACAGATCGTGATAATTGTATGGATATTTTGCCCTGGCCATGCAGGTGTACGTGGGAATGAATAGGCTGATAGGCTAGCAGGGAATTTTGGTGGAATTTTGACTATGGACAAAGGGGGGGGGGGGTCGTGCGCTTGTGGGACCAGGTGGAGAAGGCGGAGGAATAGATTGAGAACGCATATGTGGAAAGAATGAGTTTGCGAAGGATCGGCAGGGGTTCTGGAAGAATCTCAAAACTGAGAGGGAAGACCAGGATAACGTTTAATCATATAGCGATGGGAACGATTAGTATTATGCTTCTTTGCTGGCTGTTGAACGAGGGGACGGAGCACGTATGGGAATGTCCTGAGTGCAGTGATGTCGGTTCTTAACTCAACTCAACTCAACATTCAAACTGACCTAGGTCATCGAAATATAGGACGATCCAATGTGATCTAGAGTGATAGACACTGGTGTCAGTATTGACGATCAAAGCGGTCGGTTGTGTTCTATCAATGTGTCTAGGCACCTGATCCCTAGCGCACACGTTGACTAGCGGAAGGCGTCGAACAAACAGGTCAGACATGAGTAATTGTCCTAGTCGTTGGGTATCCATTATGCTACGTAATCTGTTAGCACTGGTCTCGTCTTGGAAACTTCTAGGACAGAGTCGAGTTCCGCGTATATGAAGACTTGCAGAGGTGCATACGTTATAAGGGCACACTTTAGTTCTAGTGACAATGGGCGAGATTTCGCCAATTCAAACTGCTCCCCGTATAATATACTGGGAAGCAGATCAAAAGCGTAGAGAGCGTACCCATGACTAAAACTTTCAAAATTGATGCTATTCCCAAATTGGTACCATGGAAATCTCGCACTACTGACTCGTGGTTTAATTCACGGTTAAGGGTTTTCCTGTTGCATTACGCCCATCTACCATCAAACTTAAATAGCTTAATTGATAATGACGGAATATGAACCTGTGCTTGTATATAGATGTGAGGCGTGCACAATGAGCAGACAAGCTGAAAAACATCTGATAGCTGATGTGGTTTCTGAGGAAAATGCAAAGAATACCATGGACAGATAGAAATACCAATGAACACGTCCTTCAATAGGCAAATGAAGATCGTAAACTGATTAGAGACATTAGACGTAGACAGTCAAAATATTTTGGGCATGTTATGAGACCGATTTCTTGCCTGTGTGTATAATGGCCCCTGCCCCACTCCGCCACCCTGTTTACTGCCGCCTGTAAGTCTTTCGCCAAACTAGCCCAGTCTCTGCCCTGTCTGTACACCAGCACAGCATCTGCAGAAAGCACGCTGAGTAGGGTGAGGACAGACAAGCTTCGTGTAGAGTGGCTTGCTTCGCTTCGGAAGTCACTGGTGGCAAGCATCGTCTGGATCTTTTTTCCGGGGCATGCTGGTGTGCTGGCGAATGAACAGGCAGACAGTTTGGCTTGGTGGAGTATTGATGCATGATAAGGCAGACGTGGTTGCGGCCTTGTGGGAGCAGGTGTACACCTCGGAGTAGCAAATGGATCACCATGGTCTGGCAAGAATGCGACAGCGAGGAGTGACGAGGGGATCTCGCCGATGCTCGACGCTTAGAGGAAAGGCGAGACGCACATATAATCAGATTGCTACTGGTACTATTGGGGTTGGAACTCTTCGCTGGCTTCTTAGGATGGGGACGGAGCGCTTATGGAAATGCCCCCAATGCTGTGATGTCGGTTCCTAAATCAATCAATCAATCAATCTGCAAATGTCAAGATTCTACCCACATCTGGTGTCTCAATAGCTGCGATTTTCCTGGTGTAGACATTAAAGAGCACTGGGGACAAGGCAGATCCCTGCGGCAACCCAGATGTAGTAGTACAGGGGTCAGATGTCCAGGAACCCATACGAAGTTCAACCTTACGCTGATAAAGGACCGCCACAACCCATCTAACAAGGCAAGGACAGACCTCCATGTCCAACAGTGTGTGTATCAGCCGATCAAACCTGACCCTGTTATACGCATCCTCCAGGTCAAGAGCTACTGCCATTGTCTCCTGTTTGTCCTGGAAGTCATCAAATGTAAAAGTTAAAGCATTGGCCCATGTGTCCTTCACGTGCCGGTAACTCCCGAGTCTTGAGGAAGCAGATTACGACTTTCCAAATGTCGCTGGAGTCTGCGTGCTAATATCCTTTCGAGGACTTTGCCATACATGTTTTGCAGGGTTATGATTCGGTATCCATTAAGTCCTTACCTGGCTTTGGGAGTGGGACCAGGTATCTATGCAGCCAATCGTGGGGTATTTCCGCCGTATTGATGCTTAGGTTGAAACAAAGAGCCATCTCCTCCAAGTCCCCATCATTTATGTTCCTCAAATGGGAGTACCTCACCCGATGCGGACCTAGCGCTGTCTTTAGCCCGATTCAGTACCAGTCTAATATCCTCCACTTTAATCTCACAGTCCTCCTTCCTAGTTTCATAGTGACCCGTGACAAGGCTTCGACAGTATCTCTAATAGCCCTGTCTTGCTGATCCGTCTGTTTTAAAAATCGCACAAGAAAAGCCTCCCCTTTGTCCTTGTCAGTTGTCATAGGTCGGTTGTTATCATCATAAACGGTACCATGTGTACTCGGCATCGCCTGTCTCTTCACCTGCCGGTGCAGTCTCCAGAATTTTCCCAATGCCACATCCCCACCGACTTCATTCATAAACTGTTCTCACTTAATGCTCTTTGCCCCTGCTGCCTGGAGTTTAAAATTTTGTACCTTTACTTTTTTATATCATTTAGCCTCTTCCAATTCTGTGTCAATTGAATTGGTTGCTCTCCGCACCCTCTGCCAATCCCTTATGGCAGCCCTCTTTTCCCTCCATGAATTATCCACCTCTGGTGTCCACCATGGTGGTTGGGTGAAGATTCTTGTTGGTTTAGATCTTCCCTGTAATCTAAGGCGCCCCAAGAGCGAAGAGTAGTCGCGATCATAACTGAATGCCCTGCAAGCTCTTATAGTTCTAACTGTGCTGGACTTAGGTATCAGCACAGAACAGGGGAGGTGGTCACTTGCATGGTCTCCAAGGTATCCAATATGGTGGCCTACTGGTGATGTCAGATGATGACATGGAAGAACTGGCCAGGGAATTCAACACCAGTATCCAGAGGGGTCAGATGAAAGAAGAATGGCTACACAGCTACTTGCTGCCGCTGCCAAAACCAAACAAATACCATTCCAAGATAAGCGGCTACAAAATCATTACGATGCAGAACACTGCTGGCAAGCTACTGGAGAAAATTGTAGCACACAGACTTGCTTGTGACTTGGAACAACTTGGCTGCTTCCCGCCCACACTTGGAGGATACAGACGTAACAAAGAGTCATGACTGAATGCGGCGGTCTTTGCTCAAGATGATTACGAAGGATTTCAGGTCAGAGAAGAGACATGTGCGGCCGCCATAGACTTAGGGGACGCATACAATAGAGTATCCTTCGAGCACTTGATGCAAACCCTCCTCAGACTGAAAGTGCACCCTCACCTTGTACGATGGATAGCTGCAGTTCTGCTCCAAAGGAAGGTGGTGCTAAGATGCGGGAGTTGGTCTTCTGAGCCGATAACGATATGGCAAGGATTGCCGCAGGGTTCACCACTGTCACCAATACTATTCAACGCGTATACGGTGCCGATCACTGAACGGAGGGGTAGGACTCGTCATTTGCTGACGATATTCTCGTGTATCGACAGGGTCGAAATAGACAGGCGGTTGCCAATGATATGCAAGGCGAACTAGATCGAATTTCCTCATGGTGTGATGATGCCAGTGCCCTTGTCAACCCTGCAAAGGCGTCGGTCACATAGTTCTCCCTAAACAACCATATTGTGAACACAGACCTGTGAACACAGACACTGTAAGAATGGATGGGAGCATTTTGAGTAGAACCTAGTCAATGACATATCTTGGCGTGAGGATTGATCGTAGCCTGTTCTTCAGAGATCATGTCGATTATGTCATAACGAAAGCTTGAAAAGGTTTGTCAGCAATGAGAGTCATGGCGACTGCAAATATCGAGCAAAGACTGCTAATACTTCTGTTCCAAGAGTGGTGCTTTCACGCATCGAGTATGCCCTAGCCATCCTCACTGTCAGCCCTACACAGATTGGAAGACTTGAAAAGGTACAAAGCGAAGCCAATGCGCATCATTTTAGGCTGCACAAGAGACACCAGCTGTGTAGCAATGAGATACCTCATTGACTTCCCGACAATGGAACACAGGATCAAGATCTGGAGAGCTCGTGCTCGCTATATTCAGAGAAAAGGGTGACAGGATAAAGAGGGGCAAATCATGGATGGGTCAGGCGGAAGATGTCGTTAGACAGGTCTGCAGTCTTACCAGTATCGACCCCGACAAGGAATGGGTGCCGGTGCCTCCAGCTTTTAAGTGCACTTTCTTCTGCATTATCACACTCGACAGAGGGCGCAGAGAGCATAACCCTGCCGCTGTCAATGCAGAGGTCAACGCGCTCATCTACGAACACTCAGATAGCCCCGAAGTGCTCATCTATACAGATGGATCTGTTGTAAAGCAGCAGAGAAGTTCGTGGGCATTTACAGCCTGTTCTACGGGCCGAACCGTTCAAGAATCCAGTGGTGCCCACTCTATGACCACGAGCAGCATGACGATGGAGGTGATGGCAGTTACACAGGGTTTCATATGGCTGGAATCACAGCATTATACCAACGTGTGTGTACTAAATGATTCAATGAGCATGATTCAGAAGGTCGAAGCTGGATCTGTACGTAGACAGTGGACTGAGTCGCTGCGGAAGTCTGTTGTCCGTAAAGTCACCTTCATCTTCGTCCCGGGACATGCGGGAGTCGAGGGAAATGAACGAGCAGATAAACTGCCTGACTCTGCACCCCCGGTAGATGGCAAGCCCATGGATCGTGCTGATGTTATTAACGTCCTTAAAGATATGGCGAGAATAGAGGAATTTGACGTCAGTGAATCCGCATCGCTGTCCAGGATGAAAGACATGGGAGTAAGAATCGGCACGGCCAGACGCGAGAGGTACATCAAGAAAATGAGGTGCCTCGTCAACCAACACAGAACTGGCACTATTAGCCACCAGGCGTTGATGCATATGCTGGGGGGGGGGGGAGGATCTGAACACCTATGGACCTGTCCGGAGTGCAATGAAGATACCCCAACTTATAACTGATAACTAATAACTCTGAATAATTCATAGTTGGTTATATATGAAGGCAGGATATAATCGGTCACATTAGTAGAGCCTGCCTGCTAGGGAAGGGGCAGGGGACGTCCCTCAGAAGTCCATACGCCCGTTTACCAGATGTTCCACGTTCACGACCAGCCTACCCGTGGCCATTCAGTCTTCTGCACATCGGTCCACCTTAAACTTGTGGGTTTATAATCGGAGTTTTCCATCTCCTAGATTGGCCGCTGTAATAGCTAACGGGCCCAATCTACCCGGGGGCAAGAGGTTTCAGCGCCGCATTCCTGGCGAACACAGTAGATACATGTATACAGGGAACATGTATATGGGGAACATGTATACGGGAAACAGTTTGAATATTTCTATTCATTTGGCTTGCCACTATTACACGCCGAAATTATCCGCTTTACACGACGTAACTCGGACAAACCACTGTATACAACACCCGCATATTACAAGACATTAATAACGCCTCTTGTGGTCAGTACGACTTGTATTTCTTGGTGATGAAATGCCACGGCGCGAGTATATCACGTATCCTGCAACTATTTGGACACAAACAATAAGTGAACGACCGTCTCGTGTTTCGATTGGTTACCCCGTGGTTAAAAAAGACAAACCCAGACATAGTTAAAGCCACTCGATAAACTCACCCTGACGAACTGTCCACACTCGTGTTTCGTGTCTACAACGATCAAGATGTCTACACCCAACTTGATATTCATGTCAAGAACGGCCGATATGCCCAGACCGCTAGCCAACGGTTTGAAAGCGGTGACAGTTTCTCAAGACAGAGGAACGACGACACTACGTCTACGTCAGTATTTTTGAGAATCTGAGGTGAAATACCCTTCCAAGGTGGGGATTACACTCACGAGCGCAGAGTTTAAATCTCTCCTATCGATGAAGGATGACATTCTAGCTGATTTTGATAAACCAACTTATGGTTACCAACCACTCGAGTTGTCTGGTAGAGACCAATTTACCTACAAGCCAGACAAGTCTACGTATACCAACAGTCAAGACACACCTCTGAAAGACCAGACATCTTTCTACAATAACCAAATCTCTCTGATCGCTTTGGGTCGTAAATGGAGCCTGCTTTGTAACTTAATAGATGTTGTCTACCAATAAAAGTCATGTGAAAATGTTACTTTTTTGTTTGGTTTCTTTTGTCTCTCTGTTCTCCTGTGTATTGTGTGTGTGACCTTTGTTAGTGTCTCTGTACTTGTGTATGTATGTATGTGTGTGTGCCTTTGTGTTTGCGTATTTGTCTCTTTTCTTGTGATATCTCTGTACTTGTGTGTGACTTTTACACATTCCGATAAAGAGCCTTGTATCTCTACCAGTGATACAGCTACTATTACTACTACAGCTGTCGCTACAACTACTACTATTACGACTACTATTACGATTACTACTACTATTGCCATTACTACTTCTATGATAATCACCCATTCATATCACTCCCAAGGTTTTACTGGTAACATTTCAAAATGCCACAGATAATGCTACTATTGCTAATACTATTACTACTACAACTATTACCACTACAACTATTACCACCACCGCTACTCACTTAATGACTTTTCTGTACGCGCCTGCTGACGAAACATGTGTGTTAATGGTTATGAACCGACCGCCTGCGACGGCCCGCCACCGATGAATCACTTCAACAAGCAACCGTCCGCCCACCCCGCCCACTTAATGATTATGCATACGGCACTGATGACGTGCGAAAGATACCCGCCGACCTAGGATAATGGTAATAGTATAAATGTTGTAGTGGTTGTAGTAGTTGTTGTAGCAGTTGTACTGGTAAGAGTTGTAACAGTAGTGGAGCTATTAGTAAAAGTTGTAGAATGGGTTCGAATCCCCTCTTCACATCTATCTCAAGATCGACATTCACAAGGCATCCACAGCAGCGTAGGTATTAGTAGTGGTAACAGTAGTAGAAGTATTAGTTGTGGTAACAGTAGTAGAATGGGTTCGAATCCCCTCTTCAGACAAATCACTCTCAAGACACAGCTTTAAGTCATGACCAACCACCGCCCGCAGCCACTAGCAACCAACCACCACCACCAACTAATCACACCCTCCAATACAATTTAATGGGTCACTTGACCACCTCTTGACCACACCAACTCTTTTCTCCCCCATCCTCCTCTTCCTCCCACCCACATAGGACCCACAATAACAACGCTCTCTTCCACTACTATTCCTACTGTGACGGGATGGCCCGAATCTCATAGCGTTTTTATTAGGTTCGGATAGCACTCAGTAAACCCCATTTATGTATTTCTGTATCAGGGGGGTACGGGGTGTCAGGCATTGGTAGCATCTTTGGCAAAGATGACTCTCATGTCCTTTTCAGGACCCATCCCCCACTGGTCCAAGCCTGATACCCAGCTCGTGCCTGTGGCTCCTAGTAGCTGTCAGCATGCGACAGCGGCCACCCCCGGGCAACAGCTGTGAGAGGCTGGGTATCCGATTTGGTGTCAAACCAAGAGGTAAACTAGGGTATGCCTACCAGCATGTGAAGACAGGATTCGGCAGACTGCGAGGAAGAAATCATTCCTGATTCAACGGGCAAGACGGCGTTTACCTGCAAAGCGTTGTGGAACGTAATGAGCACGGCAAGGCACGTAGAGCGCCCTGGTCATCCACTGCACCTGTATTCGTCTCCAGTCGTCTCGACTTGTCTTGCCACTGGACTCAGATGGACTCAGGCGAGAGAGTGAGGTCGATGAATTGCGCAACTCTTCCTCACTTTAATCCAAGTCATCGCGCAAGTCATTCTTCATCCAACGTCACAACAACAACAACAACATTTCTGTATCGTTTTATATTGGGTCTATATCCATCCATCCATCATGTGCCATGCCGGTAAGCGTGGGCGGTCATGTTTTGCCATCTCACTCGATCACCATAGTCGTGGATCAGCTCTGTGTTTCTGTCTCGACCATGCCACGAGGCCAAGTCATCCAGGTATTTGCTTCTAGGTCTTCCCCTTGGTCTGTTATCTTCGATCTTACCAGTTGTCACCAAGTTCTCCAATTCATTTCTTCTCATAACATGCCCAAAAAATTGTGACTGTCTGCGTCTAATCAGTTTACGATCTTCATTTGTTTCTTGAAGAACTTGTTCATTGGTCTTTCTGGCTGTCCATGGTATTCTTTGCATTTTCCTCAGAAACCACATTTCCACAGCCATCAGATGTTTTTCAGCTTGACTGCTCATTGTCCAAGCTTCACATCCATATAAAAGTATAGGTTCTATGTAGCACCTCAACACTCGTTTTCTCGTTTCAATTGACATCTTTTTATTGGTCAGTATGTTTTTCATCTTGCTAAAGGCTACTTTAGACATGGCGATTCTTGTTCTAATCTCTTCAAGGCATCTCCCATCAGATGTTATAACTGTTCCGAGATAACTTGCTGAAGAATATTCCCATTTCCTTGTATATTCATTGGCACCTTTCCGTCTTGACAGACGATAGTTTGGTACATTGTGCTTCAAAAAGGCTTAATAATGTAACAGAAGTGGGGTATTAGTATTAGGTGGGAAAAGGCTACTACAGCACGATTGAGCATCGGGAGTGAAAGGGGAGGAGAGATGCTCAAGTCGTGACGTGGTTTGTTGTCAAGTTTAGTTTACATCTAGAGCCAGAACGGAGAGGACGCCATATTATGTCCAGATGTCATCTATATGAAATAAACACCCTTTGTATAAACTCATTCGGCTCTGTTATAGAGCAGAAATGGTGCCGTGACCAGGATACGAATTTGGAGTGTCGTCGCGGAATCACAACATGCAAGTACAAGGTGAATATAGAACTAAACTAAAATTTTTGAAGAGATCTCGCGCTGTTTACATCAAGTACCCAAAGACAGAATCGTGGCACGAGTTTATACTTTTGTTAAAAGGAAAAGCGAAGTTAAAAATGGCCAATAATTCGTTTGTGAGAATTACAGCAGCCAAAAGCCCGGCTAGGGGTGGTTGTCTGTAAGTGTTTTTCAAGGTTTTAGGATCCTCACTGCACGGACCTGCTATCAAAATTTAATTGTCGTCAGGAGAAGAATGAAAACCAACTTGCCATAACGGGTTGCAGCGCCTGCGATTGTCATCATCCATTTTGCTGAAGGTCAGGCCAGTTTAACCGTTGTCTCGAGCGAGCGGGAGTTTTGCTGAAGGTCAGGCCAGTTTAACCGTTGTCTCGAGCGAGCGGGAGTTTTGCTGAAGGTCAGGCCAGTTTAACCGTTGTCTCGAGCGAGCGGGAGTTTTGCTGAAGGTCAAGCCAGTTTAACCGTTGTCTCGAGCGATCGGGAGTTTTGCTGAAGGTCAAGCCAGTTTAACCGTTGTCTCGAGCGAGCAGGAGTTTTGCTGAAGGTCAAGCCAGTTTAACCGTTGTCTCGAGCGAGCAGGAGTTTTGCTGAAGGTCAAGCCAGTTAACCGTTGTCTCGAGCGAGCAGGAGTTTTGCTGAAGGTCAAGCCAATTAATCGTTGTCTTGAGCGAACAGGAGTTTGCTGAAGGTCAATCCAGTCTGATCGTTGTTTCAGGTGAGCAAGAATTTTTCAATAGCCAGTCAAGTTAAGCCTTGCCTCAAATCAAATTGGCAGAACTTAATAAAAAAAAAAAAACTGTAAGACTTACTCGCCTACAGTCATAATCAAAAATCAAAGTTTTTCCAGAATACTGATGAATTCGGACAACAAAATGTTGGGGACAACGTTAATGAGTTTTGTTTTGAGCTCGCTAGCAACTGACTCGTGATAGAAAAAGGAACGTTGTTTAAAGACAATCAGGACAGCAGCTAAATATCTCGTTCCTTCATTGATTGGCCCATGTTTTTTGTGAAGTACTCAGACTATCTCGGGGCTCCGCTGCAAATGAGAGCCGCTCGCTAATCCTTTTGGGCTCTGTTACGTGTGAGTCGTTCTCAAGACGTCGATTTGATGTACTCCATCTCAGAAGGGACCCAACCAAGGGTTGAAGTACTGTACTGAGGCATCCCAAGAAGAGAAACTAACTTAGAAGAAGGAACTACCTGAACTGCGCGGTTGGTTTCAACTAATACAGCGTTTGAGTTTAACCTGACGGCGAACCTAGAAGAATACGTCTTGCTTGGATCAGGAAACGAGAGTAGGGTAATCTGTAAACTTATTAGCTGGTCGAACTGTTCTTGGTGTATATGTGAATTGTAATTCTTAAATTAGCAGGTTACAAATGTGAAATTGATTGCTTGAAAATTTGCTTGGTCTGTATAATAATATTTCAGCATAGCAGACCCATCACAGCACAGTGGAGAAACAGGCATAATTTCGACTGAGTTCAGGACTTCGAGTTTTTTTTCCAGGTACCAAGAAATATGCAGAAGAAGAAGTAGAAATATTGTTTCAAGCCTGATAGAAATTACAAAGAAGTTAATATGAGTTACTTATATGTAGAATTGCAACGTATTAGTACATGGTTGGGGGAATTAAAAGAGGCAGTTAGTGAAGTAGAGAATTTTGTAGAAACGTTGAAGAACAGAACGACTAGACAGGACCCTTATAGGTTTAAGGTAGACTATAATAGCTGTCTCTTATACACATCTATAATAGAGTAGGAAAGAATAACAGGAGACAGCCACTGCTTGATAAAGACAGAAGACAATATAGTAATGACGAACCAAGGCCTAATGTTTATAGAGTAAAAGACGGTGAGAACAGACGTAATGGTGAAAAGTCGGACTGGTATAGCTGTTATAGATACAAGAATGGTCCTGAGAGAGACTTTTCCCAGAAATTATGGAAGTGGCCATCCTATAGCAAGAATGCTAGGAAAAAACGTGACGACTGGTTTGAACAAAGACGGAGACAGTATTTGAAGTCAGGGTCAAAGAACAAAGTGGAAAAAGTAAGTGAAAATTTAACTATTCCTAAGGTGATTGCCAATATGACTGTTAGACAGGAAAAGAAGACGACGGTATTAGTAAAGAAAATAAACCGAGAGACACAGACGCAGACAAGTAATACGATAGAAAATAGTACGCAGACTCAGGTAGATACAGTAGAGAAAAAGGTCCCGGTACAACCAGCCAGCAAGATAACAAAGGGAAGCCAAACTGACTTAATAGAGACTCAGTCAAAACTAACTCACTTGACTAAGGGAGACACGGTTGAAGTTAAGAAAGATAGACAGACGAGAACCAAAGACGAAAGGAAACCAAAGAGAAAAAGTATTGAAGAAAGAAATAGTAGTAAGATAGTTAATAGAGGTACTGCCATGGCAAGTTCCTCAGGTATAGACACGAAATTAATCCCCAAATGGTGTAGAAATATTAGGTGTGAGAGCTCAGGTTACGGAGAAGATATTTCTACCGCCGCATATTATGGTAAATACCAGGATGCTGAGACAACTGTGAATACTGATGATTCGGAGAATGAGAGAATTGCACTACGACCAGATCCTGAATCGAAGCGTGATCTTGGATGGAAATTATGGAAGTTGTATGACAGGTTGACGGAAAGAGAGTTAACATTCTGAATGACGTTTCATAAAACATGTTTAGTATTCTTGACAGGGACATGTTGAAGCAGGAATGCCAAATACTGAGAAACGAGAAAAGTGAGGTCTGTTGTCAGTTATAAGTGGCGTGGGTTGCTGTTCTGAAAGAATCCCGATAAATAGGAAGAGGAGTGAAAGATACGGAGGTAAACAAGATTAGGTAAATGAATGTTAGAAAAGGTGTTCCGATAAGTGTGACTGGTTTGACTGTCTTCACGATGTGAGAAGGATAGGAGAGACTTGAGGATAGCTTAGAGTAATGGTGGTGAGATATAGAAAGTACTGATACAGGAGAAGGAAATGTTAGTTGCGTCGGTTAGACGAGAGACTTAAAAGTAGAATTAGCATGGGTGAGGTCTATAGTAAATAGACAAAATTTTTGCTGGTAGTAGTAGAGTGGAGATACCGTAGGTAACGGTAATGATTAAGAAGTGTAGTGATGCTTGGTACAAATCCAAGGGAAACAATTGGTGTGCCGAGCCACAGGTTCTATAAGTAGATAGATGACTGCTGGTACATTGAAATAACATTGAGATGATAATAGAATAATAGCCACATTATTAATAGATAAAGTGAGTGACCTGTAGTTTACAGTGCTTGTTTAAGATGATATTCCAGATATTATGATGTGTTAGAAGTTAGTTTTGTAAAAGATAGAAAATTGTGAGGGGAGAGAATCAATGATAGTACGGTCATTGTTGATTAATGATTTTTTTTGTGGGGAGAACAGATATTGTTCTAAGTTGAGAAATTGGTCTGTGGTTAACAGATATACAAACGTAGCAGTGAAGTGTTTTGTTTTCTCGGTTATAGAAATAGTGGAATGACTTGTATAAATAAATAAGAGTTACATTAGCTCATATAGGAGGCCAATGTTGATGGGCCACTGTACGTAGTTAATTTTAAGGGAGTTATATTTTTTTTTTTGGAAACCTTCTCTTTAGTGAGAAGACAGTTGTTTTATTTAATCTGAGTTTTAATGCCTCATATATCATATGTTTTTTTGCTTGATTTGGTCCTGTAAAATGATTGTTATTATTTTAGAATAGGGTTATTGTGTTCTTAGACTTTTGTGTACAAACTATTGGTCCGTAAAAGAGACCAGTAGTATTTAGTAAAAATAGATTAGGATGTATGTTGTATTGTTTTAATATATGTTTTTCTTTGAATGAGTTCATACCTTTAATTGATATGAGGGAAAACATAAATGATGTTATAAAAATTTGGGGGGTATGATATCCTGTTGTGATTTTATTTCGCTGTTTTGTATGTTAAATAGTAGTTAATTAAGTTATGTTTAATTTACGTGGTTTTGTCTAGAATAAAGACAATACTTTGATGGGGACCCTTCGTTCAGAAAGTAGTAATAAACTACTGTGGACTAGTAGAGAGACACATCATCTTTGTGAATAATGTGTATATTATATTGCTATGATAATCAGCACAATGAGGTTGATATGGTTATGAAGTAGTGGAAACATATACCGGGGATGGTTATGGGAAAGTTTAGAGTTACACTAAAGTCAGCATTGATTGGAAATATATGGATTGGAAGCCATAT
This sequence comes from Cepaea nemoralis, assembly GCA_014155875.1. Taxonomy (NCBI): domain Eukaryota; kingdom Metazoa; phylum Mollusca; class Gastropoda; order Stylommatophora; family Helicidae; genus Cepaea; species Cepaea nemoralis. Next base: position 2,140,734 of record JACEFZ010005141.1, read on the forward strand.
GGGGGAAGAAAAGATTAATGAATATAGCAGGGGGGTAAATGAGGGAAAAGTTTTGAACATAGTTTCCATGGGGTCAGAAGAGCCGTGGTGTACTTTCATAAGAGACACGAGGTTACTGGTTTATAGAATAAGAAGTGGGTAACGGGTTACTCCAGACAAATAATAAACATGAATTGAATCCATGTTTGAGTAGACACTGTGGATAGCAGAAAAGGGTTAGAAATGAAATATAATGACATGGGGTATTAGAAGGTCCGTGATATATAGACTGAGATAGAATAAAGTTTAGTGCAAGCAGGGATAGTATATTGTTGCTGTTGATAACGGCATAAGTGGAGGTTTTAGTTGATATGCCCATAATAAATGGACAGTAAAGGCTCGCTGAAATTTTCGGCGAGATTAAGAGAGAATTCTGAGTGAGGTATAGGAGAAGATTAGTTATGTGAGGTGATGTGTATAATGTGGGAGTAGGTCTTAAGGGATAATGGACCTTTTTAATTGTGTCCTCGGGATGTGTTTTGTGGTTAACATTACAATGTGAGGTTGAGGTAAGGTAGTGTCTGTAATATATAGACACTTGGAAGTGAAGAATATTTTTGATGGTTGGTATTTGATGCTGTAGATAGCAGTGGTACTGTAGAAGATATAATTGTTTTAGACTTTATTACATAAAGTCTCAAATGACATAGGGGGGTAAAGGAGAGTGTGATTTAGCTGAGTGTTTTTTTGTCTGGAAGAGTTCTACTGCTTCTTTTAAATACCGGTGGCCACCGATTCTTTGTCTTTCTATCGTGTGAGAGTGATTTCAGGTTGAAAGTGGAGAATTAGTGGGGTTGGTGATGAAAATACAGAGTTGGTATCAGAAGAGTACAGCGTTTGAAATTTTAAGCGGATTGCTTATGAAGAGAAGAAGAAGTAGTTAAGAAGACCTGTTATGATGTGTTGTATAAAGTTGAGATGTAAATGTTGTTAAGGATGTGTAAATATGTTATGTTTTTGAAGGGCCAGAAACGAAGAAGAAGTGGTGAGTAGATTATTTACTCAAAATATACTTGATTTGGGGAAGGTTAGAGGAACTGTAGGAGGTAAGGAAAAAGAGGGAATAGAGTAAGGGGATTAGGAGTAAAGACTTTTTCCTTTACAAGAAAAATTCTTTAGTAAACATAGGGAGGTGTAACAGAAGTGGGGTATTAGTATTAGGTGGGAAAAGGCTACTACAGCACGATTGAGCATCGGGAGTGAAAGGGGAGGAGAGATGCTCAAGTCGTGACGTGGTTTGTTGTCAAGTTTAGTTTACATCTACAGCCAGAACGGAGAGGACGCCATATTATGTCCAGATGTCATCTATATGAAATAAACACCCTTTGTATAAACTCATTCGGCTCTGTTATAATAACTGTCATATGGCAATAACTACGATCCATGGTGGTGGCGAGTGTGGCTGGTAAGGTCAATTCTTGCTGCAAATGTTTGCCCACAGTAGATGCATGTGAAAACATGGTCATTTCCACCATTTTGCACCATCTTACGTCTCTCACGCTCTGTGTGTGCTTTATCTGCAATGATTTTCTCCTTTGTCTTTATTCCATTTCTGATAGTTGCCCTCCATGCAACACGTTCAGCGGCGACGTGCTCCCATTGTGCATTATCAATGCCTGTAGCAATCATGTCCCGCTTACACACATCTTTGTATCGCAGTAGAGGCCGACCCTGAGATCTCCTACCCGTCTGTAATTCACCAAAGAAGATGTCCTTTGGTATTCTACCATCATCCATCCTCCTACCATGTCCTATCCATCTAAGTCTACGAAGACTGAGCATGGAATACACCGTCACACAACCTGATCTTTCCAATACTTCAGTATTTGTGATTTTGTCTTGCCACTTAATACCAAGTATTCTTCGCAGACACCGCATATGAAAGCTGTTTAAACGTTTCTCTTGGCGTGAGTAAGTTGTCCAGGTTTCACTGCCATAAAGAAGAGTACTAAGGACACAGGCTTGGTAGACGAGGACTTTTGTTTTGGCAGTAAGCTTCCTGTTCTCCCAGACTCTTTTTGCTAACATGTTCATTGTTGTTGCTGCCTTGCCAATCCTGATGTTGATTTCCTGATCGAGGGATAATTTGCTATTTACCTCTGATCCTAGATATGTAAAATGGTCTACTATCTCCAGTTCGGCGTCGTCAATAAAGATTGATGGTACACCATGTGCACCTTGTGACATAATCTGTGTCTTCTTTTTGTTAATTGTTAAACCAAATTCAGAACAAGCATTGGAGAATGCAGATAGTAGATGTTGTAATTCTTCCTCAGAGTGGGTCGTAATCGCAGCATCATCCGCAAAAAGCAACTCTCTGATTAGTACCCTGCTAATTTTGGTCTTGGCCTTCAATCTCTGAGCATTATAGAGGCCACCATCTGAGCGTGAGTGAATGTATATACCGTCATCCTGATCACGAAAGGCATATTTCAGTAGAAGTGAAAAGTATATCCCAAAGAGGGTGGGGGGTAGTACACAACCTTGCTTAACTCCACTCTTGATTTCAAACTCTTCTGAAGTTGAGCCATCAAACTTGATTATACCCTTCATGCCTGTGTGGAACGATTCCACAATGGACAGAAGAGTTGGTGGACAGCCAATCTTCTTTAGTGCTTTGAACAGACCCTCACGACTGACCAAATCGAATGCCTTTGTGAGGTCGATGAAGGCAATAAACAGTGGCTGATTTTGTTCCCGGCATTTTTCTTGCATCTGTCGCAATGAGAATATCATATCAATGGTAGACCGGTTCTGACGGAAGCCGCACTGTGATTCGGGGTAGACTTGATCTCCCAGGACTTGAAGTCTGCGCAGAACAATTCTGGCAAATACTTTCCCAACAATACACAGAAGAAAAAAGTGTGTCCAGGTGGTCAAGAGTTGGCAGGGCCTCTATGGCGTTAAGGGCATCATCCGCCAGCTTGGTCTCACTTGAGTAAAGCTCTAAATAGTGCTCGACCCATCTATCCATCTGCTGTTTCTTATCAGTGATGATTTCTCCAGTCAAGGTTTTCAGCGGTACATTTCTTTTGATCATTGGGACACAGGCTTTCTTTATCCCTTCATACATGCTTCTGCTGTTTCCCTTATCACTTGCGATTTGAATGGACTCACATAACTTGATCCAATAGTCATTCGCACACTGCCTGGCAGCCTTTTGTACATCCTTCCTCGCTTGCTTCAGCTCACTCAGAGTGTTACTCGTTGGTCTTTCCTTGTTTTTTAAGAGAGCTATCTTCTTTTTATCAATCAAGGGCTGCAGTATCTGGCTGTTTGCCGCAAACCAGTCCTGCCTCTTATGATCCACAATGCCGTAAACCCCTACCGCTGTTTTATAAATAGTTTCCTTACGTTTAATCCATTTATCATTTACTATACAATTTTCTGATGTATCATTGAAAGCGTCCTCAAGTTGCTGTTGAAATTCAAAGCACTTTCCAGGATCGTGAGTGTTAATAATATTAATCCTGGGGCTAGACTTGTGTTTAGCTGTGTAGATTCTCTTTGGTCTCAGTCTAACCCTTGCAACAACCAAAGAATTATCTGTATCACAGTCAGCACTGTGGTAACTTCGAGTTAATGATGTATGGTTCAGATGTTGTCTCCGTGTGATAATGAAGTCCAGCTGATGCCAATGGCCGGATCTTGGATGTTTCCATGTGACCTTATGCATCTCTTTTGTTTTTAAAAAGGAGTTTGTAATACATAGGTCATTTCTAGTGCAATGCTCCAGCAGCCTTTGCCCATTATCATTCATGCGACCGATGTTGTGTTTTCCAAGGCACACTGGCCATGAACTCGAGTCCTTGCCCACACGAGCATTGAAATCACCGAGCATATAAATGTAGTCGGATTTTGGAACTGCCTTGATCGCAGAGTCTAGCTGCTCATAGAACGTATCCTTCACATCATCAGAGGAAGTGAGTGTCGGTGCATATGCAGTGAGAATGGTGGCAAATCCACAAGAGGTTGCCAAGCGCAGTGATAATAATCTTTCATTACCTCCAGCTGGGATATCAATCATTCCCAGTAGCGAATTCTTCACTGCAAAGCCCACACCGTGTTGCCTTTTTTCTGTCTGCTCTCTTCCCTTCCAAAAAAAGGTGTAATTGTTTTCCCTGAGTGACCCTTCCTCAGCGAGGCGAGTCTCCTGCAGGCCAGCAATATCAATGTTAAGACGATTGAGTTCAGCATCAATCACAGCCGTTTTTCTCACATCGTCAATATTTGTCAAGTCAGTGGAAATCCTGGACACATGGTTCTCACGTTCCAGGTTGCAAGCCGTAGCTTGAGGTTTCTATTATTCTTTTTATTAGTACCTGGTGCATTGGTTTTACAGCCTGCGATTCAGATTTTGTCCTAGCCCCAAGCACCCATTGAAGCAGGCAGGCTGTGGCGGATCAGCACCCAATTGGCCGGGGGCTGCCCAGCTTGAGGCGGGTGGTAGCTGATCAGTGACATCTGTAGGTGTCTCCCACCGTCAGAGGCAACGCGTGGCGCCCCATGTCTACGCCAAATGACAAGGACTTATAACCCGTAACAGTTGCCTCTCGCTTTGATTCCGAGACCGGTTAAGACCAGGGATGGAGTTATTGCCTCTCCATAGCACAAAGCCTGGGCTAAAATAAAGAAACCATGTGTTGCCCATGCAGCATGATCCCTCTCTCGGCCTGCCTAGTTCACTCCAGAGGAAAGTTGACACCTATAATCTGGAACAAGACAAGCTGCAGAAGCTGCCGGATCAGCAAAGCAATGCTCTAACTGTCCGCCTGTCGGAGCTTCGATCCTAGACCAGCTGCCAACCAAGGCTTAGGGCCTGGTCTGCCCTGCCATGACTTATTTTGTCTTTGGGTTGCATTTCCTCGCACCAGGATAAGGCTACCCTCCAATTGCGCTCTTCCGCCCGAAGCCGTTGGCACAATGTGGGGTGTCGGGTTTGGTACGCGTCGCCCAACACTCGGCGCTGACAGAAAGCAGGTAGTACCGTCTACTGTCATACGGTAGCTCAGTAATATCTGACTAAGACCTGACTAACCCTTGTATATTACATTGTGGTATTTTATTCTGCCTAGTGACGACCATAATCTGTGTCTTTTTACAATTTAATTCTAACCCTCGTTGTTCTCTGTGTGTAACAACTGCATCTACTAAATGTTGCAGGTCCTGTTCATATATCCTGTCTATATATTCATATATTATACAGTATATGATAGTCGTTATTGGGTGTATGTATATACATAAATATTTATATATATAAAGTACGATTTATTCAGACAGTTAGAAGTAGATGTAGTGTAGGGTTTGTTTACACGCCAAGAAATCAAGTCAGGCTGAAAATAATATTCAGTTTGGCTTGAATTTAATTTGGCCACAGGAAGTCGAGGAGAACTCTCCTGTTCGGGAAGATAACTCTTCTGTAAACACCCTAAAATCTGCCATTTGTCAATTCAGCTCGAAGGTGGCAGGATCTATCACGTTAGCTGGCTAAAATAGAATACCTGTCTGTGTCTTAGACATTTTTTCTGGCTCTTGTTAAACCGAACAACCCACTAAAACATAGTAAAAGACAATGATAGTCTCCGCACCCGAAAAGCCCATCAAAACCAAGTTGCAGGGTAGGTTGATAATAATTTTGTTAACATTTTTCTCTGTGTGTCGATATACCGGTAAAATCTAAAGGCCATGACGATCGAGAATAGATACCATTAACAATACAATACTAGAGTTAGTTAACTAATACTAGAATTAGTACAATGTTTGTGTCATGCGGCTTGCCGACAAGGGATAACGCAAAGCTAGTCAGATGTGGCATTAAACATCGCTAAATTACAGAATTTAATTATCAGAAATTAAGTATCCACCTGCAGAAACGAAACCCGAGTTATTCAGTAGACGATTAGAGTTAAGATATATATGGACATGTCCGGAGTGCAACGAAGATACCCCAACTGATAACTGATAACTGATAACTGATAACTGATAACTTATATATATATATATATATATATATATATATATATATATATATATATATATATATATATATATATATATATATATGCATGTCTCACATGCTTCTTTTAATGCCGAAAGTGCCGCACAAAGCACGAACTCCGTAGCTACAGCGACGACTCCCAGTAGTCTCCTGAAAAATGCACTCATCATTTAGAATATATGTATATTTAGGACTATAGTCACTGATGTAGATCGTCTAAGTGGTTATACATGTTTGATCTAAATATAAGAAGAAAGAATAGAATATCATTTGTGTGCTGTTTTCATGTGATCAGTGTGCTGTTGTTGTAGATCTCAGTATAACGAATCATAATATGCAAAAACAGCCATGCTGGTTCATAGTTGATATGAGACGTGTAGGCTATGTAGGACTAGGACAGGGACAAAGAATTTACAACTCTGTCTTGAAGGATTATTCACCCATTCTCACTGTCATTCGCAGAGCCTACACCCTGATGAACAGTAGTCGCGGTCACGACCGATGACTGAGCTACGCACCACTCACATTGATGCAGCAGAGAGTGGAGTCAATATCACTAACCAGTCAGCACCTTTCAGCTTACCATCCAGGAGGCCAAGGATAAGTGGTTGACAACCCGTTTGCCACTTCACAGTAGTCACAAACATTTTGTCCAATACAGGCCAGCTCACATTTTCAGTGATTACGCCATCCACTAGCTGATTGATATACTCTTGTAGAAATTTATACTAACCAGGGATCTGCGTATCTCTTATGTGTCCGTGAGTTACCCGTGGGTCTCACGTAGTGTTCTTAGAACTAAACAGCTATGTTATATTTGTAATTATAACAAACGGCGTCTGTCAATAAAGAATTAGATTAATAGCATCATCAGATTGTGTGACGAGTGAAAGGACTGTATCTATGCATATAAATCTGTTTAGTTTCTTGTGGTGAGAATGAATTAGACGGTGGAGGGTCATTATTCATCAAGACACGATAGCAGGAATCGTGTGACATACTGTCTTCAGTTGTAAGTACGGTTGGTCGTCATAACTTTTCGCCTGGCACTGTTTAGAAGTAGTGATGCATTCTGGTACTTTTAAAATCATCCTTATAGAATTGCGAGCCTTTTGATCGCTTCTTCAGCAGTGGTTAGACTCTCTATTTGTAGAAGTCTATTTTGTATCTACTGTGATCTATTTTCCATCCTAGTAGTATACGCTACGCTACACCTACCAATGTACAGTGCCAATGTGTGGTTGACAACCCGTTTGCCACTTCACAGTAGTCACAAACATTTTGTCCAATACAGGCCAGCTCACATTTTCAGTGATTACGACATCCACTAGCTCAGTTTTTCCCAACGTGGGGCCCACGCCCCACAGGGGGGCAATTCGATTGTTAAGGGGGGCAATTCGAAAATGGAAGAAATCGGCTGGATATAACAAAACGGGCAGACTTTAGACTGAAGTTAACTAAATTGGAACCTGACATAAAATCTCTTTGCAGCAAGCATCAAGCGCAAGGATCTCACTAAATTTAAATAATTACTAATAATAAAAATAATATAGAAAAATCTTTCATTAAAATTATTTTGTACTTGAATGTCAGTTCTCCATTATATGTTTTGAAAATTTACTTACTATGCTCAATAATTTCCTAGTGATTTCTTCCTAAAACCTATCGGTCCTTTGCCTTTGGCTAGGATAGGGTGCATTTGCTGCTCTCTCCCCAGTAATGCGCCTGGTCTGGTCGGGGGCCGGGATGATCAAATAAAAACCCATCACATATCTTCACCTTAGATGTGGGCCTGGTGGACCACTGTGGACTATAGCTCACAGTGAGACTAAGGGTCCACATAAAAAGGGGGGAGGAGGGGGAACCAGCTTGTCTGGGGTAACCGCGAAACCAAAAAAAAAAAATGGGGGATGCGGGACCGGTGGGGGGGGGGGGGGGGGGGCGCTCTGGCCCCTCTGGGAACCGTGATCCCTTCTAAAAAAATATTCAAGTTTCCTTAGTGAACATTTAAATTTTTGAATATTAAAAATGATTCATATTGATTAATTTGGTTATTTCGGGATTTGAATTTTAAATATTGAGCACAACCCACTACTGGCAACGCTGATCGTATTCTGGTATGAACCTAAGGCCTATCCACGTCAATATGATTTTTTACATCCATATTGACGTGGATAGGCCTTAGGTTCATACCAGAATACGATCAGCGTTGCCAGTAGTGGGTTGTGCTCAACATTTAATGATGCATATGTTGGGGGGAGGGGGCATAAGAATTTTAGAAAGGGTTAGGTGGGGCATAGCACAAAAAAGGTTGGGAAACACTGCACTAGCTGATTGATATACTCTTGTAGAAATTTATACTAACCAGGGATCTGCGTATCTCTTATGTGTCCGTGAGTTACCCGTGGGTCTCACGTAGTCTTCTTAACAGTTCAAAATATTTTAACACACCATCACCAACATATTTACCACACCAACGTATTTACCTCTCACCACACCAACGCACTTACAACCCGGTCTGGTTACTTAATGATTTTTTCCCAACTCTTATGCACCCCTTAACGTCTGTTAATGGTTATGAATTCACCCCGTGCGACTGATAAATCACTTTTGCACACCCGCCCACATATGTCTCACACTTCGCCAACCAACCGCAACATTTACAACTTCCCGGTACTATCTTTCAGAATAACAACGAACAGTCACAGTGACCCACAGGGACCAACCAGCCTGAAAAAACATTACTACTATCATGATCTGTTACGCAAATTGATCTGGCAGAATTGGCACTAGACGAAGCAGTTAGTCACAAACAGAAGATGCCTCCACGGGATCAGTACGAGCTCAAACTCCATCAGAACTAGTGTAGCAGAATGAATACCATATCTGTATTAGCTTAGGGGTGCAAGACTACAGCACGCTTGAGCATCCTGATAGAACAGTAAGAAGGATGCTCAAGTCGTGACGTAGCTGGTTGTGGTTAGTGACCACCAAGGACGGAAGAAGAGAAGACAACATCATAATTTAGTGGTCCTTGGATTTTGTATCGGCCATCATGAATAAATAAAGCCTGTTTTAAAATGAATACATCAAGAGTTACTTGCTGATCCTCTGTACACGTATTGTTACAAGAGGATTTCTGGAGCCACTGATCAGGATCCGGCTCATGGTTTGTCGCGGCCACAAGTCATCGTGAAAAGACAGGACTGTCAGTCGTGCTACGTCCTTGAGAAAATGCCTGCAATCGTTTCTTGTTGAACATCAATATTTCTGGAGAAGTTTCAAAGGAACTGTTATATTCTTTAATTTAACCTTGATCGCCTGGGGCGAACTCAGAAGCCAGCGTTGTCTCAAGTGAGTAAGAATTTTTCTGAAGGTCAATCCAGTTTAGTCGTTGTCTCAAGTGAGTACAATTTTTCGGAAGCTCAATCAAGTTTAGCCCTTGCCTCAAATCAAATTTGCAGAGGTTAATCAAAAAGTTTAAGACTTAATCATCTAGAAAAAAAAAAATTTCCAGAATGGTGATGAATTTGGACAACTTGTTTTATAAAATAAAATCTTATCTAAGATCTGTGGACAACGTTAATAAGTTCTTGAGTTCTCTTGCAACTGAATCGTTATAGAAAAAGAATATTATCAAGGGACAATCAGGACAGCAGTTAAATAGTTCATTCATTTATCGATTGGGCCATGTCTTTTGGACGCTGTCAGACTATCTCTGGGCTCTGTTGCATATGAGAGCCGCTAGCTAATCCTTTCTGGGCTCTGTTGCATGTGAGAGCCGCTTTCAAGTCGACGCCTTGAAGAGCCCTGTTAGGGTGAAAAGGAGCCGCAAGTCTGGTAGGGGCCCGTCCAGGGGCTGAAAGTGAAAGTAACGAAACTTGAGACGTTGGAAGAAGAATGTCACCGAAATTACGAAATCGTTTGGATGGCTTCAGATAATACAGACTCCTGACGTTTGTGTTATACGTGACCCGTGGCAAGGAAAATTTTCAGCTGACATACGTGAATTCACCTTTTTCTTGGATCAAGAGAGGACATGGTTGATGGTAATTAGTTAAAGTAAAATTGTTAGAAGACATGTAACTGTTGGATACAGAAGAGAATGTTATTTTTTAATGTAATTTAAATAAGATCATTTAGGTACATTATTACAAATGTGAGTTTGCTTGTATAAGTGTATAGTGAAATATTTCAGCATGCCGGAGGAGCAGGGTTCACTGGCACAAGTTTTGACTGGGGTAGGAACGGTAATAGGTAAACTCAACACAGTCATGAAACAACAGGGTATGGCAACAGCACAGTAGAGAAACATGCATAATTGAAAATTATTTCAGCTAAGCTTAGGACGAGTTTTTTTTTCAGGTACCAAGAAATATACAGAGGAAGAAGTAGACATATTGTTTTAAGTTTGATATAAATTACAGAGAAATAAGTATGAATTACCTACATATAGAATTGAAACGTATCAGTACATGGTTGGGAGAGTTAAAAGTGGCAGTTAATGAAGTAGAACAATTTTGTAGAAACGTTGCAGAACAGAACGACTAGACAAGAGCCTTATAGATTTAAGGTAGACTGTAATAGAGTAGGAAAGAATAACAGGAGACAGCCACTGCTTAATAAAGACAGAAGACAATATGGTTATGACGAACCAAGGCCTGATGTATATACGGTAAAAGACGGTGAGAACAGACGTAATGGTGAAAGGTCGGACTGGTATAGCTGTTATAGATACAAGAATGGTCCTGAGAAAGACCTTTCCAATAAAATATGGAAGTGGCCATCCCATAGCAAGAATGCTAGGAAAAAACGTGACGACTGGTTTGAACAAAGACGGAGACAGTATCTGAGGTCAGGGTCAAAGAACAGAGTAGAAAACGTAAGTAGGAATTCAACTAAGCTGGTTGCGAATCTGACTCTTAGACAAGAAAAGAATAAAATAGACCAAGAGACTCAGACACAGGTGATTGAAGTGGTAGAACGGAACACACAAACACAGATTGATACAATAGAGAAAAAGGTCCAGGTACAACCAACCAGCAAGATAATAAAGGGAAGTCAAACCGAGTTAGTAGAGACTCAGTCAAAACCAACTCACTTGACTAAGGGAGACACGGTTGAAATTAAGAAAGATAAACAGACAAGTACCAAAGATGTTAAAAGACAGGTGAGGAAAAGTATTGGGGAAAGAAATATTAACAGTATGATAGTTAATAGAGGTACGACGAATGGTATGTCAAGTTCCTCAGGTATAGACATTAAATTAATCCCTAAATGGTGTAGGAATGTTAGGTGTGAGAGTTCAGGTTATGGAGAGAATATTTCAGGTAAAGATATGGGACTTGTACAGAACCGGAGCATGAGGAATAGAGGTAAGAAGAAAGGCAGACGTTCTAAAGCCGACTATAGGAATAGGATCGACGTGTCTGCAGTAAACTACTATGAGTCTGATGAGGGAACTATTATCAGTGTATCATCTGAAGACGAAACGGGGAGATATAAACGTTATGTAAGATATACAAAAAACAGTGAGCAGACCGACGCAAATAAAGGAAATAGAAAGAAAGCATTTAAGAAGAAGAATAATAATAGACAGATAGCGGAAAATTACTCGACGACAGAAAGTGACTTAAGAAAATTAGAAGAATATATGACCTTAAGACCTGAGTACTTTAACAACAGATTAACAACAGATAGTGAAGATGACATAATTGAAGAAAGACGCACTAATGTACTGGGAGACAATGGAATATTTAACTTAGATGCACTCTATAACTGTTAAAATTCCGAGGGTGAGGAAGAACATATGGACATTGTTTTAGATTATGAGAAGAATTGCGGGTTGAGCAAATACATATGGGCTGTCTAAAATAGGCAGATGAATTTTTTTTTGGGGGGTGGCATCATATGATACAGGGTAGACAATGGTGTTGTTGAGGATAGAGAGTCACGACAACTGATATTCGACGTGGATACGTTATAAAGAATATCTTATGTCTGGTTGCGGTGTAGGGAGAGTAAACAAGGTAGAAATTGAAATGTCCCTTGTCCAGAATGGCTAGATAGAGAGAGAGTTGATCACGTTGAGTGATGTATAACTAGTATGATTAAAGTAGGGTATATTCAGCAGAGAGAGAGATAAACTAATTAGGAATGCTCGTACTAGAGTTGATATCTTGTTTGAGCTATGACGTGATGTCTGAGATAGTTTCGCTTGGTGGCTTGAGAAGTAAGTATAGTATTTTTGACAGGTGAACCGAGAGTGACTTCCAGAAAAAGTACGGTCATTTGTTAATTAATGACTTTTGTTGAGAGAACAGATATTGTTCTATGAGAATAGTCTGTAGGTAACAGATATATATACTTAGCATTGAGTTGTTTTTTTTCTCTCTCTGTTATGAGAATAACGGAATAGGCATGACTTGAGTGAATAGATATATATTTCATTGGTTAGTATAAATGACCAATGTTGATTGAATATGTGTGGTAGGTTATATTATTTTTTTGATTGACTTGTTTTGTAAAATGATTATCACCATTTGATTTTAGAATAAGATTGTTGTTGTGTTTTTAGTCTTTTGCGTATAAACTACTGGTCCGTAAATGAGACCAGTAGTGTTAGATAACATTAGATATTTTTCTTTTAACTGATGCATGATTCATTTTTGTGGGGATATATGAAAACATATTTGAATATCAAAAGGGGGGGGGGGGTGATATTGTTGTTCTATTCTTGATTTGTCTTGACTCTTGTTATTAGTGAATTGTGAGTTTAATTAGTTTATTGTGGTTAAATATTAGCATGTTACTTTGTTTGCCAGTTTTTCGTTTACAAAATAATGTTATTTATTGAGTTACCCTGACTATGTTTATATTAGTTTTCGTTTGACGTTCGGTAATGGGGAATTAGAAAATTTAAACAAGTCCATATTAAAAAGAGAGTTTTAGATGCAGAATTACGTTCAGAAAATAGTGAGGACTAGAAGAGAGACACATTCTCTTTATGAATAATAAGTTCATGAGTAAGAGGGCCACTGTGTTAATTAACGTTAGTGTTTTAGGATGGAGAGGTTGATAATAGGGTGGCTATGAGGTGTTAGAAACATATGCCATATTGGGGAAGAAAAGAAGATTGACGTGACTAACGCCTATAGCAGTGGGGTAAATGTAGGGGAAAGTATAAAACATGGTTTCCATGGGGTCGCAAGTGAACATGGATTTAGAGCCATGATGTACTTTCATAAGAGACACGAGATTGCTGGCTTGTAGAAGAAGAAGTCAGTAACGTGCTGTGACAGACAGTGTGAAGGCAATTAGTAAAACATGAATTGAATCCATGTTTGACTCCGAAGAATGATTATATACTGTGGATATCAGTACAATAGTAAAGGGGTGTAAGTGTGTTAATGAGAAATGAACATTGTCACTGTGGAGTGCTGTAGTCACAGAGAAAATAGATTAAATGACATGAGGTTTTCAGGGTCCGTAATATATAGACTGAGAAAGAATAACGTTGATTGCAAGCGGTCACAGACATGAGTTCAGTGACGGTATATTGTTGCTGTTGATAACGGCATAAATTGAGGTTCAGGAGAAATGCCCAAAATAAATGGACATTAGTGGGTTGATGAAGTTTTCGGCAAAATTAAGAGGGAATTCTGAGTGAGGTATAGGAGAAGATTAGTTATGTGAGGTGATGTGGGTCTTGAGGGATGATGGACCTTTTTGATTTGTGTAATGTCTGTAATATATAGACATTTGGGAGTGAATAAAATTTTTGATGGTTGGTATTTGATGCTGTAGATAGCAGCATAAACTGTTACCATAATAAGTGGTATAAGTAAACTGTAGAAGATATAATTGTTTTAGACTTTATTACATAAAGTCTCAAATGACATAGGGGGGTAAAGGTGTGTGTGATTTAGGTGAGTGTGGTTTTTGTGAGGAAGAGTTCTACTTCTTTGAATCTCCGGTGCGCACCGATTCTTTGTCTTCCTATCGTGTGCAAGTGATTTCAGGTTAGTTGAAAGTAGAAAAGTAGTAATGTGGAGGTAATACGGTTAGTGATGACAATAGGGAGTTGAGGTGGTATCAGAAGAGTACAGCGTTTGAATTTTTAAGCGGATTGCTTATGAAGATAAGAAGAAGTATTTCAAAAAGGTAACCATATGTGTTATGATGTATTGTATAAAGTTGAGATTTAAATGTTATTGAGGATATGTAAATAATATATGTTATGTTTTTTTTTTGAAGGGCCAGAAACGAAGAAGAAATATAACTTCATAGTGATTTGCTATGTGACACGGGGACGAGGTACAATTAGAAGGAAATATTTACTTAAGATAGAGTTAGTTTGGGGCGGCTTAGAGAAATTATGGGAGGTAAGGAGAGAAGGTGTAGGATAAAGGGGTTAGGAGTTAAGACTTTTGAAGAAGAAAAGTCTTTTTAAAGAAAGGGAGGTGTAGCAGAATGAATACCATATCTGTATTAGCTTAGGGGTGCAAGACTACAGCACGCTTGAGCATCCTGATAGAACAGTAAGAAGGATGCTCAAGTCGTGACGTAGCTGGTTGTGGTTAGTGACCACCAAGGACGGAAGAAGAGAAGACAACATCATAATTTAGTGGTCCTTGGATTTTGTATCGGCCATCATGAATAAATAAAGCCTGTTTTAAAATGAATACATCAAGAGTTACTTGCTGATCCTCTGTACACGTATTGTTACACTAGCTGAAACAGTTTTATCACGAACCGGATGGATCATTCAGAATTGGCTCTAGAAGAAGCAGTTGAGGCACAAACAGAAGATGCTTCCATAGGATCAGCATGAGCTAAAACTAGCAGAAACAAGTCTAATACAATGAGTTAGGTAAACTGATCAGGCAGAATTGACTCTGGAAGAAGAAGTTGTGGTACAAACAGAAAATGCTTCCACAGGATCAGCATGAGCTGAAACTTTTTTAAAAAAAACTTGCACAAACCAATCTAAGGCGACGAGCCACGCAAAGTGATCAGGCAGAATTTGCTCTAGATGAAGCAGTTAAGACACAAAGAGTGGATGCTTCCACAGAATCAGCACGAGTTGAAACTTACAAAAGAACTTGCAGCAACAATACTAACGCGAAGAGCCACGCAAAGTGATCAGGCAGAATTGGCTCTAGAAGAAGCACTTGGGCACAAACAGAGGATGATTCCACAGGATAAGCACGAGCTGAAGCTCCACAAGAACTTGCAGAACAAGACTAACGCGAAGAGCCACGCAAAGTGATCAGACAGAACTGGCTTTCAAAGAAGCCAATTAACATGTGAGGGACGTACTACGCAAAGTGGTCAGGCAGAATTGGCATTAAAAGAAACAGTTAGGCACAGACAAGGGATGCTTCCACGCGATCAGCACGAGCTGAAACTAAAAAATAACTTTGCAGTAACAAGTCTAACACGATGAATTATGCAATCCGATCAGAATTGGCATTAAAAGCATGTGAGACAAAATAAGAATATTTTCCACAAGACCAGTACGAGCTAAAACTATAAAACAGCTTGCAGAAACAATCTATTGCAATCAGTTTCGTAAACTGATCAAGCAGAAATAGCTTTAAAAGAAAGAGAAAAGCACAGGATCAATACGAGCTGAAACTCCAAAAGAACACACAGAAACAAGTCGAGCATGATGAGCCACGCAAACTTATCAGGCAGAATTGGCTCTAGAAGAAGCAGCTAAGACACAAAAAGAAGATATTTCCACAGTACAGCACATAACTTTAGAACAGAAGTCTAACGCTTCGAGCAACGCTTCTGTTTGTGCCTCACTTGCATCTTCTAAAGCTAATTATGCATAATCCATTTGAGCATGTTATCGTGTTGCTGTTTTCTTCTAGGTTTACGTTGGAGCTTGAGCTCGTTCTGCTCCAGTGGAATCATCTCCTGTTTGTGCCTCATGGTCGTCTTCTATCGCCAGTTCTGCAAGATCCATTTGCATTAGTGTTAGTGTTACTTTTTTTCTGCTAGTTCTGATGGAATTTGAGCTCGTACTGACTATGTGGAAGCATCTTCTGTTTATGTCATTACAGCTTTTTCTAGAGCCAATTCTGCCCTATCACTTTACGTTAGACTAATTTCTACAAGTTCTTTTGGAGTTTCAGCTCTTGCTGATCCTGTGGAAATATCTTCTGTTTGTGCCTAACTGCTTCCTTTAAAACCAATTCTGCCTGACCACTTTGCGTGGCTCGTCGCGTTAGACTTGTTTCTGCATGTTCTTTGGAGTTTCAACTCGTGTTGATCCTGTGGAATCATCCTCTGTTTGTGCATAACTGTTTCTTCTAGGCCCGATCACTTTGCGTGGTTCGTCGCGTTGGACACGTACTTGTAGGGGTATGCTGTAACTACACTGGCAAACTAAGCTAGATCACGTACCAGAATACACTGAACCGCTACGGCTTTCATGCCGAACAAATCTCTTTATTTCTTCACTATAAGTTCATGTTCGACTGTGTACACTCTAGCAATTAACATACTTACAACCTGTTTTACTGAGTCATTACCGGCCCTCAGCCCACTCAGCTACACTGCTAGCCTCACTTTCTGTGCGGTAGCCTGTTCAACGGCATGGCGTGTACTGACCATCCTGCTTGCTGTACAAATGGTCCCGGTAACTAAAGGCGGCTCTTTTCCCCTGCTGTCCAATCGTTGGTCTCTCCTTCACAGTCGAATCTCTGTCCACATCTTCATATTAGAACGCTGGTCTGTCGATTTATACGATGTGAACATCACTGTGTTTCCCGGCAGACTCAATTCTCCACTGTCCACTAATTGTTCGCCCCACACATCACGTGGCCTAAGTCCTGCTATTTTATTGTCTACTATCTTTAGCAGCTCACCGGTACATCCCTTCCTCTTGGCTGCCCGCGACAATTCATCACTAGTGCTGTCTAACTTATCTATGTTACTGTCAACCTTCTATTCTGTATTCTCGACTCATGACATATGCCCCCCAAATTTAAAAAAATGTTCTACCAATTTTGGGTTCCACCTTATCTCTACATCTGACATGAGTCACCGTAGTCGCACATATCTGTCGCTTGGTCGCACATATCTGTCTACTCCATCCTGCCTATCAATTTCATTTAACTTCTTTCTTGTGCTAAGTCGATATTCTGTTATACATCACATAAAATATAATTATCTATGTCGGAAACGATTTATCCGTCTCTCTCCCAGTAGACATCGTGTGGCCTCAGTCTCCTTTGTATTTGGACGGTTGAAGTCCAACCTAATATGAGTCCCAATGCCCACCCCGGACATTCCCATATAGTTCCTCATTCATTCCCCTGTATGAGCAACTGACACCCTTCTCCAAGCTCTAATGCCCTGGGTGCAGGAAAGTGTGTCTTTAAGAAATCTCGCTTCTACGCCCATTTCTTTAAGCTCTTGACTTGCTCATGAGCAACATATGCTACGACTGTGGATCTCTTTGGTGCTTGTGACTGTATGACTCTTGTATTTGTCTTGTCAAGATGTGTGTGGGTCGGCTGCCATAAGTTACTCTTTCCTATGGGCTTAGCTTGTGTCCTTTGACTGACCCTATTCTCTCCATTTACATTCTCTGTTTGTTCATGGTATTCTTCCTAATGCCTTTTACTTTGTACTCTTACCTGATACCATGTTACTTATGTGCATCTACCCTCATGCCAAGGTATTTTATGTTAAAATAATTATCCTTATGTTCTTCTTTCATCTTCATTCATACTATGGTCTCTCTCTCTCTCTCTCTCTCTCTCTCTCTCTCTCTCTCTCTCTCTCTCTCTCTCTCTCTCTCTCTCTCTCTCTCTCTCTTTCATTCTCATGAATGCATTTTATTTTCATTTGTTCCTCCTTCCATTCTCCTTTCTTCCTTTCATCCTTTATCATTTCATAATTTCATTTCTCTCTCTCTTCTTTTTTTTTTTTTTAAAATATATGTTCTTTTGACTCTCATTCGCATAAATTCATATTCTCAGTCTTTTCGTACACATTCTCTCGCTTAACTATCTCTAGTCCTATTCTTAATGCACATGTTACCCAGATTGCATAAGTTACTTCTATCATTTGTACCTGTATCTCAAACCTATAACCTTGTCATAAGAACCTGCATGGGCATACAACATTGCAATCACATGTACTATTACAATTAAAATTCCAAGATTCAACTATCCCTTGAATATGGGCATATCATCGATAACCTGATAAAAATAATTGTACATCAACGATTTCAGTATCATGTTGGTGTATTACCACTCTCATTTACTCTTTCGCTCCGTTGTGTCTCTTTTGTTCCCTGATGGTTTGTGTCTCGGCTAGTTTCTTCTTCTTTCTCTCTTAGTCTTTGTGTGCCATATCTCTGATGTATAGTAGTTTTTGACCCACTATGTCTTTCTTTTTAGCTGATGTCCCTTCTTGTTATTCTCTCTATGAACTCCCTCATTTACCTTCACCCTCACTTCATTCTATTTATTCTGTGGGGAATGCATGATGGTGTTCTCTCCAGGTAATCTTATTACAATAGGGTACAAGGTGTAATAAATAATGGTACCATCCTCGGTATGATAATGTGACTGATGTTCATATGAATATACCAATGCAATGATGTTTATGTTTGTACCTATATGACAATAAAATGATGTTCCATCTATATGTATGTTTTATCAGTTTATTTTATTCAGTGTTGATGAATGATGTTAATTATTACTTCCTTAGTAGGCTGTGTGTCAGGTCTTAGTCAGATATGACTGAGCTACCGTATAACAGTAGACGGTACTACCTATTTTCTGTTAGCGCCGAACGTTGGGCGGCGCTTACCAAACCCGACACCCCACACTATGCCAACGGCTTCGGGCGGAAGAGCGCAATTGGGAGGGTACAAGCCTTACCCTGGTGCGAGGAAATGCAAGCTAAAGACAAAATGTCATGGCAGGGCAGACCAGGCCCTAAGCCTTGGTTGGCAGCTGGTCTAGGATCGAAGCTCCGACAGGCGGACAGTTAGAGCATTGCTTTGCTGATCCGGCAGCTTCTGCAGCTTGTCTTGTTCCAGATGTAGGGGTGTTACCTTTCCTCTGGAGTGAACTAGGCAGGCCGAGAGAGGGATCATGCTGCATGGGCAACACATGATCTCTATATTTTAGCCCAGGCTTTGTGCTATGGAGAGGCAATAACTCCATCCCTGGTCTTAACTGGTCTCGGAATCAAAGCGAGAGGCAACTGTTACGGGTTATAAGTCCCTGTCAATTGGCGTAGACATGGGGCGCCACGCGTTGCCTCTGACGGTGTGAGACACCTACAGGTGTCACTGATCAGCTACCGCCCGCCTCAAGCTGGGCAGCCCCCGGCCAATTGGGTGCTGATCCGCCACAGCCTGCCTGCTTCAATGGGTGCTTGGGGCTAGGACAAAATCTGAATCGCAGGCTGTAAAACCAATGCACCAGGTACAAACAAAAATAAAAATAGAAACCTCAAGCTACGGCTTGCAACCTGGAACGTGAGAACCATGTGTCCAGGATTTTCACTGACTTGACCAATATTGACGATGTGAGAAAAACGGCTGTGATTGATGCCGAACTCAATCGTCTTAACATTGATATTGCTGGCCTGCAGGAGACTCGCCTCGCTGAGGAAGGGTCACTCAGGGAAAACAATTACACCTTTTTTTGGAAGGGTAGAGGGCAGGCAGAAAAAAGGCAACACGGTGTGGGCTTTGCAGTGAAGAATTCGCTACTGGGAATGATTGAAATTCCAGCAGGAGGAAATGAAAGACTATTATCCCTGCGCTTGGCAACCTCTTGTGGGTTTGCCACCATTATTTCTGCATATGCACCGACACTCGATTCCTCTGATGATGTGAAGGATTCGTTCTATGAGGAGTTAGACCCCGTGATCAAGGCAGTTCCAAAATCTGACTACATTTATATGCTCGGTGATTTCAATGCTCGTGTGGGCAAGGACTCGAGTTCATGGCCAGTGTGCCTTGGAAAATACAACATCGGTCGCATGAATGAAAATGGGCAAAGGCTGCTGGAGCATTGCACCAGTAATGACCTATGTATTACAAACTCCTTTTTTAAAACAAAAGAGATGCATAAGGTCACATGGAAACATCCAAGATCCGGCCATTGGCACCAGCTGGACTTCATCATCACACGGAGACAACATCTGAACCATATATCATTGACTCGAAGTTACCACAGTGCTGACTGTGATACGGATCATTCTTTGGTTGTTGCAAGGGTTAGACTGAGACCAAAGAGAATCTACACAGCTAAACACAAATCTAGCCCCAGGATTAATATTATTAACACTCACGATCCTGAAAAGTGCTTTCAGTTTCAACAGCAACTTGAAGACGCTTTCACTGATACACCAGAAAATTGTACAGTAAATGAAAAGTGGGGTCAAATTAAGGAAACTCTTTATAAAACTGCCTGTAGGGGTTTACGGCACTGTGGATCATAAGAGGCAGGACTGGTTTGCGGCAAACAGCGAGACTCTGCAGCCCTTGATTGATAAGAAGAAGAAAGCTCTCTTAAGAAACAAGGAAAGACCAACGCGTAACACTCTGAGTGAACTAAGGCAAGCTAGGAAGGATGTGCAAAAGGCTGCCAGGCAGTGTGCAAATGATTATTGGATCAAGTTATGTGAGTCCATTCAAATCGCAAGTGATAAGGGAAACATAAGAAGCATGTATGAAGGAATAAAGAAAGCCTGTGGTCCAGTGATCAAAAGAAGTGCACCATTGAAAACCTTGACTGGAGAAATCATCACTGACAAGAAACAGCAGATGGACAGATGGGTAGAGCACTATTTGGAGCTTTACTCAAGTGAGACCAAACTAGCGGATGATGCCCTCAACGCCATAGAGGCTCTACCAACTCTTGACCACCTGGACACACTTCCCACCATAACAGAAGTTAAGTGTGCTATAAATGAACTTGCATCTGGCAAGGCTCCAGGTAAGGATGGGATTCCAATAGAGGTTATAAGGAGTGGGCAAGACACACTCACTCTACAGATCCACCAGCTAATAGAGCTATGCTGGCGAGAAGGACAAGTCCCACAGGATTTCAAAGATTCAAGCATCATAACACTGTACAAGAACAAGGGCGATCGGAGCGACTGCAACAACTATAGGGGTATCTCACTTCTGTGTATTGTTGGAAAAGTATTTGCCAGAATTGTTCTGCGCAGACTTCAAGTCCTAGGAGATCAAGTCTACCCCGAATCACAGTGTGGCTTTCGACAGAACCGGTCTACCATTGATATGATATTCTCATTGCGACAAATGCAAGAAAAATGCCGTGAACAGAACCAACCACTGTTTATTGCCTTTATCGACCTCACAAAGGCATTTGATTTGGTCAGTCGTGAGGGTCTATTCAAGGCACTAAAGAAGATTGGCTGCCCACCAACTCTTCTGTCCATTGTGGAATCGTTCCACACAGGCATGAAGGGTATAATCAAGTTTGATGGTGCAACTTCTGAAGAATTTGAAATCAAGAGTGGAGTTAAGCAAGGTTGTGTACTAGCTCCCACCCTCTTTGGAATATACTTTTCACTTCTACTGAAATATGCCTTTCGTGATCAGGATGGTGGTATATACATTCACTCACGCTCAGATGGCGGCCTTTACAATGCTCAGAGATTGAAGGCCAAGACCAAAATTAGGAGGGTACTGATCAGAGAGTTGCTTTTTGCAGATGATGCTGCAGTTACGACCCACTCTGAGGAAGAATTGCAATGTCTACTATCTGCATTCTCCAATGCTTGTTCTGAATTTGGTTTAACAATTAGCAAAAAGAAGACACAGATTATGTCACAAGGTGCACATGGGGTACCATCAATCTTTATTGACGACGCCGAACTAGAGATGGTAGACCATTTTACATATCTAGGATCAGTGGTAAATAGCAAATTATCCCTAGATCAGGAAATCAACATCCGGATTGGTAGGGCAGCAACAACTATGAACAGGTTAACAAACAGAGTCTGGGAGAACAGGAAGCTTACTGCATAAACAAAAGTCCTTGTCTATCAAGCCTGTGTCCTTAGTACTCTTCTTTATGGCAGTGAAACCTGGACAACTTACTCACACCAAGAGAAACATTTAAACAGCTTTCATATGCGGTGTCTGCGAAGAATTCTTGGTATTAAGTGGCAAGACAAAATCACAAATACTGAAGTATTGGAAAGATCAGGTTGTGTGACGATGTATTCCATGCTCAGTCTTCGTAGACTTAGATGGATAGGACATCTTAGGAGGATGGATGATGGTAGAATACCAAAGGACATCTTTTTTGGTGAAGTACAGATGGGTAACAGATCTCAGGGTCGGCCTCTACTACGATACAAAGATGTGTGTAAGCGGGACATGATTGATACAGGCATTGATAATGCACATTGGGAGCAAGTCGCCGCTGAACGTGTTGCATGGAGGGCAAACATCAGAAATGGAATAAAGACAAAGGAGAAAATTATTACAGATAAGTCACACACCGAGCGTTTGAGACGTAAGATGGTGCATGATGGTGGAAATGACCACGTGTTCACATGCACCCACTGTTAACGGACATTTACAGCGCAAATTGGCCTTATCAGTCACATGCGCTACCCCATAGGTAAAAGTTATTATGCCTTTTTAAAGCACAAACCATCGTCTGTCAAGACGGCAAGGTGCCAATGAAAGTAGGCTGTGGCTGGTATATGTCTTCTTTGACTGTTGCCTCTCTTCTCCTGGTACCGCTTGTGTAAATTCTGCTCTTGAGGCTATCATTCTTCCTTAGAGTTCGGTTATCTCGGCCCCATTACCCAACTGGTACAAGTACATAACTCGGTCTCGTTTAACCTTCTTTCTTCCGTTCAATCCCTTTCACACTATATATGTCTGAAATCAGTAACAGTCTCGGAAGTACATATATATACATATTATATTACAACAATTGCATATGTTAAGCTGTTTCTATTGACTTGTTGTTATCCTGGTCAGTGCTCCAGAGTATTAACACTTTGTGTAGGCACCTTATATGGGACATGGCTTTCCAGATGATGGTATTACAGTATGCCATAGTTCACTGTCAGGATTCTGTCCCTCTTCTGACCATATTATTTTGTCATATAGCAGGTGTGACGTTTCTTAGCCCATGTCATGGCTAGATCCTCAGATCTAATATATCTCTTTTAATCACCCTATTACACATCGTTTATGTTTTTGCATATGGTGCCTTTTCCACATTCTTATGTCAACTGCCAACATTTTAAATATCCAGGCTCAAACAACTATACCTATACCGAACCACATATATAGCCTTTATACAATCTATACAGTATCTACAATATACATATCACAAGATAAGAGTGTCACGTTGAGATATGTGATGTTATGTTTAAAGTGACACTGACCCATAAAGTTTGTTCCATGTTGTGTTGTATCACTACCTATACATAAATTAAGCTATGTCACTTTAATATGTAGTATTGTACAATGGTTTGCGTCTTCTTGTATGAGATATGTTGTTATTGGTTTAAACTTATCTATGTGTTTTGTCTTTTCTTTTCTCCCCTCATCTGTTAGTCCTATACTTTTCCAATACCTATTCCAATTCCTTATTTTATATCTCGTGTTTGCTTATTGATTTGGTCTGCCGGGACTTTTTCTTGTTGCCATTGTACTAATAAAGCGTTTGTGTCAGTGTATTGAACCTGTGTTATCTTTGGGGGAATTTCATTCTCCCAATTTGGTTTTGTGTAATCTGCAATATCTGTTACTTTTAACTTCACTTTCTTTTGTGATCGTTGTTCTTGTCTGTTTTTATTATTATGTGTGTCACCTTCCTCCTAGAACCTATAATTAGATATTGAACCACTTTCCTCTAGCGAACATGCCTGTTGTGTCATATCATACTCTAACTCGTTAACCAATTAATTAAGTATGCTATTGTTTTACCGTTGCTGTACTTTCATTAAAGTCTGAGCAAAACTCTCTAAAGTTTTCCACATCAAAGGTAACTTTCTCCTTTTCATCTTCAGTCAGGTCTGATCTAAACGGTAGTGTATCCTATGTCAGTTCTTCTTGTGTCAATTGTGTCGATTGCTCGCCATCTTCATCAGGCCGCTGCTTGTCCCCGATATTGTCTTCTTATCACCGAGAGTCTCTGTTCCGTCACTGCCCTATCCTCGACTGTTTGTTTTTGGTTCCTTACGTATTCGTCATATGTTTGGTAAATGTCTGTCCCTATGTCTGATGCATCGTATTCTACTTTAATCTTCTTGTCTTTTGTTGGGAAATGTCAATGCTGCATAGGTTACATTTCGCTATCTGCAAGATTTTCTTTTTCCCATTTCTGTATGTCCTGGGGCGTGCATTCTTTGACCTCAGGAATGTTGCCCAAGATTAGTTCTGTTGTCGGATGTGGTAACACTGCTGCTGTTACCCGCCCTTTGTAGTACGGGCAATTAATGTCCATCCATGCTACTCTATACTGCTCTAGTGCACCACCAAATATTCTGCACGTCACTCTCTCGTCTGTATAGTCTTCGTCTCTTATGATTTTCCGGTCTACACCCTACAATCGAAGTCCCTGTGTCCTCTGACCATTTTCACTGCTAGCCCATTTACTAACGCTGGTCGTACGTCGAACTTTCCGTCGTTTATGTAAGCTAAGTTTGCTTCTTGAATGTACGCCTTGTTGTCATTGCTGTCGTCTTGACTGTCATATATGTCTGTTGCATTTGTGTTCTGGTGTTCGTCTTCGTTGCTACTCGACATGGTGTATGCCATATTGGCATCCTTACTTAGTTGTCTCAGTCTACATGTCCTGGCCAAGTGGCCAAAGGCCAAAACTGTTACAGATCCAGCATTTCAGACTGTCTCTGTAGTCTGCGTACCTATTGATTCTCTTGAAAGAAAAAATCTTGATGTACGAGTCGTAATTAAGGTTCTAATCGCACATTTCAAGAGACCTGTGTTGGCGACCACAATGTGTACATTCACTTACTGGCCCTGTTCGAGCTACATTGGCTGGTTTCTGTAGGGCTGGTCTATATTGACTAGTTGGGTAGTATCTACTCTCAGGTCTGTTCTGCTGGTATTTACTCTGGCTGTATGTCTGCTTTCGATTAAAAAACCTGGCAGATGGTCCTATCATAAGTTCTGGCTGTGCTCCCTTTGCGAAAATCCCCCTGTAGGCATTATAATACGCCTCACCCTTGGACTCCATTTCAGATATTGTGGCGCACTTATTCTCAATCAGGAACGTTGCCATGGCGGCTGGCACAGCTGAGATAAGTTTATCTCTCAACATCAAGTCTCTGAGCTTGTTGAAGTCGTTGCCAAAGTTAGCTGACTTCAACCACTTGTCATAGGGCGACTGGGTTTCGGATACGAAATCCAGGAAGGTCTGGTTAGCCTTCGGAGTCAGCGCTCTATTTGCAATTCTCAGGCCAACCTCACCTAAACTGAAATGTGCCAGGACTCTTTCTTTAATATAGTGGTAATCTGTTCGCAGATGCTCTACTACCTTATGGGGCTCAAGCGGTAAATGCTTGTGGAAGAGTATCGCCCACTCTTCGGCTGGCACTTTGTAATGGTTTATAAGAGCCTCGAAGTTGGTCACCCACGCGGAGATGGAATCCCCTTGTGCGTAGTTCCTGATGATACCCTATCTTCGAATGGGGTCCAACGTTTTGGCTGCCAATTTAGTCTTCGCGATTTCCGCCTCTTTTTCAAGTTCTAGCATCTTTATTTTCATGTTACACTCTACTTCTTTGTCTTTCAATGTTAATTGCAATGCCAGTTTCTCTTTCGAGAAAGCCTGTGCTGCCTCTTGTGCGGCTAATTTCTGTAGCTCATGCTCTTTAAGTTCTTTAGCTGCTACTTCTTGTACGCTAATTTCTTCATCTCAAACTATCTAGCTTCTTTCTCAAGTTCTCTAGCTGCTGCTCTGTCTTCTCGTTCTCGCTTCTGATGTTCACTCAGCTCTTGTTTAGCTCATGTCATAAACTCTTTCCCTGTGAAACCACAATTCTCACCTAGAGCTTTGAAGTCTGCCAATGTAGACATGGTTATATGATGTGTCTACTAAGTGGTATACATACTAATATATGAACACACAGATCACTCAAGTGTCGCTGCTGGTCATGTTATGACAACACCGAACACGTGTTGATCCTGCTGTAATACTGTTTAAAATAACAGTAACCAACTTATCAACAGATTAACTACCTGACGTAACACCTGTGGAGAGAACAATCGTAATGATGAAGGTGAATACATAGAGTAATGGAAAAGTGACTGATGACTCTGGACCACTAAGCAGAATATGCACAGAAATCAATAAGAATCAACTTGACCTGTGTATCTCCCGCGCCAGTGTCCCTGGTAACCTGGTCCACTGCTCGGCTCCACTTCCGCTTGCTTCAAGACTCGGTAAGGATCAGCCTGGCTCCACCTCGGTTCTACTGACTTGGACTTAATCAACTAGTTCATCAGGTGAAATTGTGCCTCCTCAACAGCGGTGTACTTACAACACAACGTACTACTGCCGAATCGTGGAAAACAAATCTGGAACGATTACTGAATGTTGACACGTTGATTAGTTTATGCGGGCACTATAGTGCATGCAGCAAATGAAGATGGCTTTATAATGTTATTCTTGTGGCAGGATGCTGCCTTGACGTAACTCCATTAATATTGAACATGGAAAATCAACGTCAATTGTTTTCGACTCGTCAACAGAATAAAAATAACTTCTCACCTTAGAATTTCAGGAACGAAATGTGAAAATAGACTGACGCAATCCAGCGAACAACATCACACTTTTAATCATGTGCTAGATAACAATAATAGGCTATAGCCTCCTAGTCAGTAAACTGCCCTTTTATGCAGGGTCGGTGTTTACCTATTGTCTATGACTAAGTGCCCTATTCTATCCTTTCACCTTGAAGCACAGTCTTCTATTTCGCAGGTTCCAAATTCAGGATTGGTCTATGTTTGGTCCTTCCATTGATTATTGATTCTCGAAAGATTTCCTCCTCCTGTTATTTACTGGCCGAGCCTCGCAATCATCGCATCCATCTCTTCACCAAACGCGGGCTTCATGAAGACACATCCGCGCCGTAGCACAATCTCACAACGTCTGTTTACTCGTTGTCCTCTGACGTCCAAGGTTTCCTTTGTTTTCGTGCTGATCGTTCAGTTTGGTATGCCCTTCTGGGAAATCCCTTTTCTCCTTTTATGTATCCTCTTCTTTTGTGTGCCCGTCATATGGCAGATGCCATAATGTTTCTGTATTTCTCATATTTGTAATATCTCGATATTTACGGTATTGTCACTTATGCACCATGCCTAGTTCATCACAAATAGTAATGTTAGACTAGCGATATGGGTTCCTTTGTTTGTCTTGCTGCTAATCAAGTTTGTAATTACTGTTCACGTGTAATAATATTTCTTGCTGGTGCACATTGTATTATTATTTCCGTTTTCCGGTTCCCGATTCAGTTCTGCACCTTGCCCTAACTGTCTACAGGCTTATACTTAGCCCTCCTTTTCTTATAAACTTTTGAAGAATTGGCAGCTGACTGCCACATTGATATATCATGTTGACTTATATGATGACAACTCACTTCCACAACATCACATGAATCACAGCGGTGCACCTCTTTTCCATGTCAACTTTCAATGTTATTTGATATCAACCACAGTTCACTATTTACCTTTCAATGTCCTTTGCTACTAATCATAGTTCACACTTGAATTGTCACTGTTCTTTGATACTAATCATAGTTTACAATTTAACTTTCAGTGCTCTTTGATCCTAGTAACCACTTTACTGAGTTGTTGATTATCGCTCACTGCGAATTAATTTATTGTTTTTATGGCGTTAACTTTGCCGAGTTCATAATTCATACGCTTCTACTTTTACTCGTAATTCTTTCTACGGCCTTGTTAAGCATCGCTCATTGTTGCACTCCTTCCTTATTTCCCACCGATCTTTGACATCACAAAGCATATTATAGTTCACAATTAATACACTGGTATATTTGTAGCTTCACACTGTTAGCAGCTTTCCACTAGCAGTGTTCCATTGTTTGTTGTTAATCTAGATCAGTGGTTCTCAACCTTTTTTGGCCCGTTCCCCTCTTCACCATATTTTCAGAACTTCATCCCCCCCCCCCCCCTTCCAACTTTCCAAAATTGTCAGCCTCAAAAGGTGCATTAAAAATAACATGCCTATAATAGTGAACATACTTATTTTCTTCCATAGTTGTACATAACCTTCACATGTAAAGATACATTTTATAGTGTAGTTTTCTACAGTTAATAGCAAATGAATATGCTGATGGATATTAAAACTTAAATAGAAGCATTTTTACATTCGCAATATTTTATTAAAACACCACAGTAATCATACTACAATAAACAAACAGTTAAAACGTCAAAGAATTGTAGCTTAATATACGACACTAGGATGCCAGAAAATTGTGCTTTATCAAACAAAACACTCATTACAAAACCTGGATATTGTAGATTCGTAATTTAAATGAAAATTGTGATCAATGAGAACACTGTGATTGTTCTTCCCGCAGCAATTCTGAAATACGCGGAGGAGTGCTTGAAAGGGCACAACGGAGATCGTTTTCAACATCTAATCTGTTGCGTCATTTCGTTTTAATTTCTAGCAGAGCTGAAAAGCCTGGCTCGCAAAGATATTTTGACGCACATGGAAGCTATGCACGGATTGCTTTTCTGCCACTTTTGGGTATGAACCGCACATTAAAGGCCAAAATTCCGTGATTGGTTTCTCACTGAACACATCCCTTGCCCCCGAATCATTTTTCAGCTCCAGAAATTCATCTTGACAATCATCAGAAACTTTTTCAACTGATAATTTGAATGGATTTCGCACCAAATCCAGCTCATCATCACTAAGTTCAGGAAAATATCGCTCAAATTCATTTTCTAGCGCTGTCAAATGCTGCACAATTTCATTTTTTGCAAATTGTGGAAGTACTTGGTCTTTACCATCAACAACGAGAACGGATGACAGCTTCTCAAACATTGCAACATTTGTCATATTGACCTTTCTTTTCCAGTTTTCCAGTTGCTCATAAAAGCTCTCAAGGCATCCACAAATTGTATGATATTTGTATTCCTTCCTTACATCTGAAGATTGAGTTTATTCAACTGCTCAAAAATATCAACTAAATA
>JACEFZ010005141.1:2175000-2195921 GCA_014155875.1 Cepaea nemoralis
TTGCGTGGCTCGTCGTGTTAGAATTGTTTTCTGCAAGTTCTTTTGGAGTTTCATTTCATACTGATTCTATTAAAGTATCTTCTGTTTGTGTCTTCACTGCTTATTTTAGAGCCAATTCTGCCTGATTAGTTTGCACTGCTCATGGTGTGAACTTGTTTCTGCAAGTTCTCTTGGAATTTCGGCTCGTGCTGATCCTCTGGAAGTATGTTCTGCTTATGTATAACAGCTCCTTCTGCCCGATCAAATTGCGTTTCGTGACGCGATAGACTTGTTTTCTGCAAGTTCTTTTGGAGTTTCAGCTCATGCTGATCATCTTAAAATCTGTTTGTGTCTTAACTGCTTCTTCTAGAGCCAATTCTGCCTGATTAGTTTGCGCCTCACTTGGATCTTCTCAGGCCAATTCTGCAAGTTTCTGCACGTTCTTTTAGAGTTTAAACGCAAACCTTCTGTTTGTGCATCACTTACATCTTCTCAAGCCAATTCTGCATAATCGTGTTACTTTTTTCTTCTAGGTCTGTTGGAGCTTGAGCTCGTTCTGGTCCAGTGGAATCATCTTCCATTTTTGCCTTAAGTGCGTCTTCCATCGCTAATTCTGCGAGATCCTTTTGCGTTTCCGATATTGTTAGAGTTGTTTCTGCTAGTTCTGATAGTATTAGAGCTTGCACTGATCCTGTGGAGTCATCTTCTGTATGTGCCCTTGCAGGTTCTTCCATCGCCAATTCTGCAAGATCCATTTGCTAACGCAAATTAGTGTTAGTGTAGGACTTGTTTCTGCAAGTGCTTATCCTATTTGTGACTAACTGCTAATTCAAGCGCCAATTATGGCCTATCAATTTGCGTTACTAATAATATAATGAATTTCATAGTTTCAGCTGTACTAATCCTGTGAAAGCATCTTCTTACCGTGCTACTGCTACTTTTAAAGCCAATTCTGTCTGGCCACTTTGTGTGGCTCGTGGCGTTAGGCGACGCTAATTCTGCGACATCTATTTGCATTAGTGATAGTGTAGGCTTGTTTCTGCTAGTTCTGATAGAATTTGACCTCGTGGAAGAATCTTCTGGGTGGCCCTTACAGCTTCTTCTAGAGCCAGTTCTGCCTGATCAATTTGCGTGTCACATGGTGTTAGCCCTGTTTCTTCGAGTGCTTTTAGAGTTTAAAAACGAACCTACTCAAGCCAATTCTGCATGATCGTGTTATTTTGTTCTTCTAGGTCTGTTGGAATCTGGTCCAGTGGAATCATCTTCTGTTTGTGCTTTAAGTGGGTCTTCAATCGCTAATTCTGCAAGATCCTTTTGCGTTATTGATATTGTTAGAGTCTTGTCTGCTAGTTCTGATAGAATTTGTGCTCGTCATGATCCTGTGGAAGCATCTTCATGGGTAGCCCTTACAGCTTCTTCTAGAGCCACTGCCCGATCACTATGCGTGGCTCGTAGTGTTAGACTTGTTTCTGCAAGTTCTTTTGGAGTTTCAGCTCGTGCTTATCCTGCTTGTTACTAACTGCTTCTTCTTGAGGCAATTATGCCCAACCAATTTGGGTTACTGATCATGTACTGTCTTTCAAAGTTGTAGCTGTACTGATTGTCACATAATAGACCAACGTGATTTAACCAATGATGAGAATAAAAGGCGTTCTGTTTGGCGGCATGTTCGAGGCCACAGGTTGTTTCAACAAATCCAGAGAAAACAGTCGGGGTTGCAGCTGCACGTGTTTACATCTGGTCGACAGATTAGGAACATTCGGTGGTGAGTGAGATAAATCCCTGCATCGCTTTGACAGTTTATCAACATTCGAATACAGATAGAACCCGTCAGATCCTGGTTACAATCAGATGTCAACCATCACAGGTCGGGCAAAGTTAACAGCTGCAGATGTGTAGGGGAAGTGAGTGAGATGACTCAATACACCACTTTGATAGTTTATCAACAGGTCGGATCAACGTATAATTGCCAGCTAGGGACATGTAATAGTCCCGTCTGTCACTTAGAGTTTCCGGACATCACGCGGATTGGCGGCGTGTTGTGGAAGCTCGTTGTTGGGATCATACAGGAACTCGCTGGATTGTTTTGGGAGTCAAAACAAGTGATGACAACTCTGACAGTGACTAAGCCAGGGGAGATGGATTCCTGACAAGGGATGATCGGCCCAAAATAACACCTGTGTGCACATATAAAATAACGTCACGTGACCAATTTTAGGCGGTTGCCAAAAACCAGATTTGGGGACAACCAGTGTAACTCGAAACGTCGATCTAGGAAGACGTGCTTTGGCACTGCGGTTAGGGAGTTAAGAACATCTAACGTGTGCGGGATATATCATATTTATTTTACACGTGCCTGTCATGGCAAACTTAGATGTGATTGAGTAAAAACTGCAGTGCCGTATAAGGTAGAACCTATTATAATTAGTTCTAATTAATATAGGCTGTAGCCTTGTTAAAACTAGAGTGTGATGATTAGCACTGTTAGTGGAAAACTAGCTAGAGTAGGAAGTGATACTTGGCTCTGTTAGTTGAAAATAGATTAGTGTAGTGTTGATAAGCTCTACTAGTTGAGAATTGAGTAATGGGGGATAATTGGGATCTTCCAGTGGGTGCTCCCTGGTGGGGGGGGGGGGGGGGGGGGTTCCGCACGCTGTTGGTTGTTTTTTTTTCTTCTTGTCTTGGCCTGATGAAAACCTACTGTGTTCAGTTCATCTGTCCCTGACAGAGTTGGGTTCATTGTATTTTGCTGAGCAAGGGCCAATGGCCACGATCATCTAATAGAGATCAGTGACGGGGAGGCTATCACCAGTTGTATGATTTATTTTACAGGTTCCCTCTGGTTGGAAGGAAGAACACGGAACCAAGGAAAAATCCGATCCCGGATAAAGTTTGGCGCAGGAAGATTGGCCAGCAACTTATAAATGGGTCTATGCTAGAAGAAGCTGATAAACATTGCTCAGTGGAGCTGAATGGTATATGTATCCCACAGGATAAATACCGAATGAGTTTTAGGTCATACAGTTTTAACACACCAGTAGTGATGGATATTCAGTTCACTTATGACTAGAACATAAATAAAGGACTCTATTGGAGTATAGACAATAACTGTTTAATAGTGAGAACTATAGAACATTTCGCAAGAAGACAAAACGTCATGTCCATAGGACAGTGTTCCATGTTTTTTTCACTGCGCAGGAATTATGAAGTCTGAGTTTCTATAAACTATTAGGAACAGTTGTGTTAGGAACAATAATATTATTTTTCCACGGATTATATAGTTGAATGGGATTCAGATCTCATGGTCATCAGAGCTCCTGGAGGAGGACATGTCTGGAGAGAAGGACACGACTTCGGTGAGGGCCATTGTGCTGATTCTTGTGATGTCGTGTAATCCTTGCCATGATGAGTGGACTCTGAACATGAACTCTGTGGTCTGACCTATACATTTACATTAGAATACACGACACACATTTTCTTCGCATACACGTCTCATATACGTTACACTTTTCTTTTAATAAATTAATCTTTATTAATTTTTAGAAGCAAGAGTTGTTGAATATGTTGCGTTGGGGGAGAATGAGAGGGGGCATAGTACGACAGTGAGAGAGTGATAGGAAAAGGTGTCCACGGGCTGATGGAGTGTGTTGGACGGAAGCTGGTGGATTCTCCAGGATATGGATAGGAAAGAAAAATTATAATGTGGGTGTTGACTCCCCTCACTCCAGGGACGACACTTTAAAGGAAGACACGACACTGATCCCGTGGAAGCATCTTCTTACTGTGCCTAACTGCTTCTTTTCAAGCCAGTTCGGCCCGATCACTTTGCGTTGCTCGTCGCGTTAGACTTGACTTTGCAAGTTCTTTTGGAGTTTCAACTCGTGCTGATTCTGTTTGTGTCTTAACTGCTTCTTCTAGAGCCAATTCTGTCTGATGAGTTTGCACTACTCATGGTGTTAGAATTGTTTCTGCAAGTTCTCTTGGAATTTCGGCTTGTTCTGATCCTCTGGTAGTATCTTCTGTTTGTGCCTAACTGCTTCTTTTCAAGCCAGTTCGGCCCGATCTCTTTGCGTAGCTCGTCGCGTTAGACTTGTTTCTGCAAGTTCTTTTGGAGTTTCAGCTCATGCTGATCATGTGGAAGTCTTAAAATGTGTTAACGTCTTAACTGCTTCTTCTAGAGAAAATTTTGCCTGATTACTTTGCAAGGCTCGTCGTGTTACACTTGTTTCTGCAAGTTCTTTTAGAGTTTCCGCTCATGCTGATCCTGTGAAAGTCTTGAAGTCTGTTTGTGCCTTAACTGTTCTAGAGAAATTTCTGCTTGATTAGTTTGCGTGGCTATACTTGTTTCTGCAAGTTCATTTAGATTTTCAGCACGAGCTGATCCTGACCTTCTGTTTGTGCCTCACTTGCATCTTCTCAGGCCAATTCTGCATGATGGTGATACATTTTTCTTCTAGGTATGTTGGAGCTCGTACTGGTCCAGTGGAATCATCTTCTGTTTGTGCATTATGTGCAGATTCCATCGCTAATTCTGCAACATCCTTTGGCGTTATTGATAGTATTAAAGTTGTTTCTGCTAGTTCTGATAGAATGTGAGCTCTTACTGCTTCTTCTAGAGCCAATTCTTCCCAATCACTTTGCGTGGCTCGTGGTGTCGTGGACTTGTTCCTGCAAGTTGTCTTGGATTTTCAGCTCGTGCTTATCTGCAAGTTATTTTGGAGTTTCAGCTCGTGCTTATCCTGTTTGTTACTAACTGCTTCTTCCTGAGGCAATTATTGCCCAATCAATTTGGGTTAATCATCATGTACTGTCTTTCAAAATTTTAGCTGTGCTTATCCCGTGGAAGCATCTTCTTACTGTGCAAGCTTAAAGCCAGTTGGGGGCCGATCACTTTGCGTAGCTTGTCGCGTTAGACTTGATTTTGCAAGTTCTTTTGGAGATTCAGCTCGTGCTGATTCAAGTATCTTCTGTTTGTGCCTAACTGCTTCTTTTAAAGCCAATTCGGTCCGAACACTTTGCGTGGCTCGTCGTATTAGACTTGTTTTCTCCAAGTACTTTTGGAGTTTCAGCTCGTGCTGATGCTGTGGAAGTATCTTCTGTTTGTGTCTTAACTGCTTCTTCTAGAGCCAATTCTGCCTGATTAGTTTGCGTGGCTATACTTGTTTCTGCAAGTTCTTTTAGAGTTTAAACCTTCTGTTTGTGCATCACTTGCATCTTGTCAAGCCAATTCTGCATGATTGTGTTACTTTTTTCTTCTAAATCTGTTGGAGCTTGAGCTCGTTCTTGTCCAGTGGAATCATCTTCTGTTTTTGCCCTAAGTGCATCTTCCATCGCTAATTCTGCAAGATCCATTTGCGTTAGTGTTAGTGTAGGACTTGTTTCTGCAAGTTCATTTGGAGATTCAGCTCGTGCTTATCCTATTTGTGACTAACTGCTAATTCAAGAGCCAATTATTGCATATCAATTTGCATTACTGATAATGTATAGTTTCAGCTGTACTAATCCTGTGAAAGCATCTTCTTACCGTGCCTAACTGCTACTTTTAAAGCCAATTCTGCCTGGCCACTTTGCGTGGGTCGTCGCGTTGGACTTGTTTCTGCAAGTTCTTTTGGAGTTTCCAGCTCGTGCTGGTACTGTGGCTGTATCAGCAAGACCTTCTGTATGTGCCTTGTTTGTGTCTTAACTGCTTCTTCTAGAGCAAATTCTTGCCTGATTAGTTTGAATTGCTCATTATGTTTGAATTGATTCTGCAAGTTCTTTTACAGTTTCATCACGAGCCCGTACTGATCCTGTCGAAGCATCTTCTTACTGTGCCTAACTGCTTCCTTTAAAGCCAATTCTGCCTGACCAATTTGCGTGGCTCGTCGCGTTAGACTTGTTTCTGTAAGTTGTTTTAGAGTGTTAGCTTTGTTTTCTGCAACATCTTTTGGAGTTTCAGCTCATGCTGATCATGTGGAAGTCTTAAAATCTGTTTGTGTCTTACCTGCTTCTTGTAGAGCCAATTCTGCCTGATTAGTTTGCGTGGCTCGTCGTGTTACACTTGTTTCTGCAAGTTCTTTTATAGCCAGTGTGTGCCGCGTGGTTACACACCCACTTCACACGCGTGATCCGGGACTGTTTCCGGATCCGGTCAGGGATATGCACTACTGACGAGCTCAAATGAGGGCGAAACTCGAGTATGGTGCTTCCATATTGACGTGGATAGGCCTTAGGTTCATACTGGAATGCGATCGGTGTTGCCAGTAGTGGGTTGTGCTCAATATTTAAATTTCAAATCCCGAAACAACCACATAATCAATAGCTGCAATTGTTTTAAATAAGCTCACAGTTGGAGTATTAGTGGTTCTTCTATTACTACTAGTTCTACTACAATGAACCACTCAATAGCTTTAATGCTACCTCATTAAAATACTATACTAATAATATTACATACATGTTATATGCAAAGATATGTTATACAATCACTAAACTCACTAACTAATTGTAGGTCCAGGCGATGGTGATCACGATGTGTCGCTCCTCTGGGTTCTTCTTTACAATCGTCTATATACAATGTTAACTGCACTCTAAGTGACTCTGTAGCGTATCACAATATGTTCACTATAGTATCACAGTTTATATGTCCTAGTAGACTCTATAAATGTAATGTTCTTGGTATATGACATTACTAGTGTTCGTGGTAAGTTCACGTGTTAATATTTACATTATCTTATCTTTTACCACTACTAGCACAGTACATATGTGAGCTACTTAGTGCTTAATGCAGATACCTATTGCAGTGCTACATCTGCCTTCTCCATCACTTCAATACCTGATGGTCTCGTCAAAAGGTCTACAAGGTTATTATTACTTCCTTTAATGTGTTTAATGCTGAAGGAGTAATTCTGGAGAATCAAAGCCCATCGGTAGATTCTGTTGTTTTTCGGCTGACCTTTCTCCATAATTAAAAGGGGAGAGTTTTCGGTCTCTATAATGAAGTGAGTTCCAGCTAAGTATGTATGAAGCTTAGTTATACAATATACAATAGCGAGAGCTTCCACCTGAGACACATCATACCGTGATTCAGCTGTGGTAAGCTTACGGCTCAAATACAAGATAGGATGAAGGATCTTTTCGTGTTCTTGGAGTAGTACACCAGAGATCGTTGTTGCACTGGCGTCACATCTAAGAATATATTGTAACTCAGGGTTAGGCAAGCGTAAGATGGGAACTCTGCTGAACATGTACTTTAATTCTGACATAGCATTCTGTAAAATAGCATCTTGAACGTTTATCTTCGCTGAAGATTTTAATAGGTCCGAAAATACACACGTTATTTGTGCCAATTTGGGGAAAAATTTGCTGTAATAATTTACTAGCCCCAGCAGGCTTCTTACTTGCTTTTTTGTTGTTGGAATAGTAAGATTCAAAATTTTAGTAATAATTTTGTTGTCGGTCACTGGCCATTGGGAATTGTGTGGCCAAGGAAATCTATCTCCTCCAACGCCAACTCGACTTTTGCCGGTTTTACTGTCAGTCCAAACAACTTTATTCTGTCGAAAACGAGTCTTAAAGTTTGTAGATGTGTTGTCCAGTTTGTCGTATGGATGCATATATCATCAATGTATGTCTGCACATTTATTACTCCATGGAGAAGTTCCCTAGTGAGGCGGACAAAAGTGGCAGGTGCGTTTAGAAGTCCAAAAGGAAGAAAAAGCCACTCATAAAGCCCTAAAGGTGTAGCAAATGCGGTAAGATGAACAGAATGTTTCTCCATCGGGATCTGCCAGTATCCTTTCGTCAGGTCGAGTTTAGAAAAGATGATAGGTGCTGACATATTTAGGATCAGATCGTCACATGATGGGATAGACTCTGCGTCAACTTTATTTATAGAATTTAATTTCCTGTAATCTATGCAGAGTCTCAAGGTGGAAACCTTTTTTACCAGAACTATTGGAAATGAATACTCAGACTGGGATTTCTGGATTATCCCACAGGCTTCTAAGCTAAGAATTTCTTTGTCTAAATTTTCCCTGTAGTTCAAAGGGATAGAATAAGGTCCACATTTGATTGGAGTATCATCTAGGAGAACAATGGAGTGTTGTATCCTATCTGTCCTACCTGGTGTGTCTGAAAAAAATTCCTTGTATTCTGTTAGTAATGCTGTTGTTTGCTGTTTCTGTTCGTCTGTCATCGTAGGCCCTAAATGTATGTTGGTGAATGTTGTGTTGCTTTCTACCGTCGGTACTGGTAATTCAAAGTCATCTTCTTCTGTTTGGTTAATGACTGTGGCTGAAATGTGTTCGTCTTCTATATCGTTCACTAATGTGTTTGTTATTTGTTCGTCTGACGTCTGGTTCATTGGTATGGTTGCGTCCTGTTGGTCTTCAGTCTCCTGTTCTTTACTAGTTTTCGACCAAGTAATTGCATTAGCCTGCTGTAAAAAGGTTTCTCTCCAGGCTGTTATCTCGTTAGTGGTACGCTTCTGCAGCTGTGGCAGACGCCCAATTATCAGATCTGCACACGGTTTCTCCAAAACCGCGCACGTAAAGGTGCCAGTCAAAAAAGGTGTATTTATATTAGCTCTGGCTAACGGGTATGTTCTATTGTGCAAGAAAAAGTGCGGCAATTCACTGTTTCACCCGTGTAGTCTTCTGGCTTGGCCAGTATCGTGAAATGACGCCTTAACATCCCAGAATATTTTTCTCAGTCTCCAAATTTGAGAGGCCAAATTGAGAAAGAATGAATTAATCACGCTACTTCAAGGCTATCTAGTCGTGAGGTAAGATTATTCACAAAAAGCCTCTAGCCATGACGTAAGCTTGCAGATGGCAAGTAAAATGGCAACTAGATAATTAGTATACACCTTGGGAAACTGCTGACCCAGACATGCTGAATCAACAATGAACTGGGCCATGGACTGTGTAATTAAAACCGACCAGGCATGACACCTGATAAGCAGGGGTAGAAAATCGCCCAGGTGTGAACAACATTGACCCAGGGAAAGATAATAGCCCCAGGGCTGTAAACTAAGCCCCGCCCACTCTGACTGGCAGACTCAGGGAGGTGTGAACCAGGTCTGATAAGACAATTAACACTGAGCCTGTAGACTCTGGATCAGACAGAGAGGAGCAAGGTGTGATGGCCAGGTTGCAGTGATAAGGGCAATTACTGTCAGGAGGAGATAAGAAGAATTTATGACGGGAATGCCAAGGAGGTAATACTGTCTGCTTGACTCAGCTTAAATAAGGATCCCTAGCCTGTTTTATGTTAGATTAAGTCTGACTTCAGAACAGGTAGGCAGCCAGCTCAATGTTTGTAGTCATATGTAGGATTTCTTAGTAACTATGCAACAGTCTTTTAGACATATGAACTTTCAGTCTATATCTGATCTAGGTTATTTCAAGAACTATCATTGTCATAGGTTACTTGAGTGTTTTTTCTAAGTTCTGTGTTCAATATCATTGTGCTTTAAGTGTTACTCTTCTGAGAAGTAGAAACTTATGGAAGGCAGGTCTTGTCTAGATATACTTGAGGTGTCGTAGCAGATGCTTGCCATCTCTTTCTAAACTAGACTAGTCTCTTTTTGGTGTGTGCATTTGTTGTACAGAATATAGTCAACTGACTATTTATTTAATTCTTACAACAGCAGTAACTAACTAGTGCATTATGCTATGATGTTAAAGTATCATAATATGTCTAGTTTAATCAATATGTTTATGTGTATTGGATGTTTGATATATTGATTTGTCATATGCAAACTTACCAATATGAAGTGTTATATTATGGTGTGCGCATTGGCACACTAACCATCGATTGCATTTGTAGCAGAGGTGTAATGGTACAGACATTACCCACAAGTGTTATGGGGTATATGGTGCTAAACCTTTTTCATCATATGGTGGAGGGTAATTCACGGAAGTCTGGCACAGCTACTGGTCACGGCTTGCAAGCCCGGATGACCACGCATTGTTATAATACCATTACCGACCCTGTGAGCTGCTAAACTAACTTTGGACGGAGCGGCTGTATGACACAGAATTTCTGTATTAGCGACATGGACATGGGGCGGCAGAAATGTAATCATTACAGGCGTGTGAGACAATTGAAAAGCCCGTCCCAGACTAAAGACAGTAGGGAGAAGGAGGATGGTGAACGCAGTAGAGCTGGAAGATAAACTTGGCCAGACTGGTCATTGTATATGTTTGTGTTATGATATGTTTTAATTAGGATTGCGCTGATGTAGAACTGATATAACACATTCTTGACTTTCTTTCAAGCTCTCACAAGGAGCCCTATGTTATAGATCTCAAGACTAGAGACTACTGACTAGGAGTATCAGGACTGACAGGATCGTCAGAATACCAGCAAGCTGTTTCTTTTGTGTGGGTCTACTGGAGAGTGGGGATCTGGACCACAGATCCAGATAGATGGAGTAACAAGTAAAGTTACGTAATGTTTGTCATCAATATCAATATGTATATGATTTCATCATCCTCATATTGACAATCATCCTATGTCTATTGTTATGATTAGCAAATAAATGTTGTAGTATTGTAACTCATAGTTCTGTCATTATATTTTTTCCAATTGTGCATACGTGTTGTTGTGTACATTGGTGGGGGTTCACTTACACACCAAGGAAAGGAGCAGTCAGGGAGAAAAACCTGTACTAGGATAGTTGTCTTTAAACTTTAATTCAGACTTAAAAACCTATCCTAGCTAACCTTCTCTTTCCTAGTCCTTGGCGAATATTCAGCACAGTTCATTTCAATTTTGTAACGAGCCACTTGGAGCTGTACGTTGGATATTCATGGGCTTAATCTGTAGTTCAGCCATATAGATTTTGTCCCTAGTCAGTTTCTGACTATCTGGGGTTGCTCGCCAGTGAATAATACATTCATCTAGCCGGTGGGGCACCCCGACTTATGACAGATTGGGCTTCTCGTCTGGAATTTGAATTCGGACTTCTCGCTTTCAATAGACTCCGGTACTAGACCCTAGACATACGATTTTAAAAGTTAACTCTTGTAATCTTCAGTCATCAAAATAGACTATCATCAGATGTAGCTAATTTTAGTTGAGGAAGTTACAGAGTATAGATATAACTTTTCAAAGTGTATAACAGATAAGAACTTATGAGAACTACCTCATCTATCATTTATTGATAAGTATTTTAATTCTTATCATTTAGTGTATCATTCATCATTTAATGATAACTGATCACTTTAATCATATTTACATTGATGTGTTTGATGATTTAACTGCTTGATTGATTTGCCATTTTATGCTTACTTATGCCATTTTCATTATGACATGTATGCAGTGCATTTTAATATTTATTTAGGTAAATATTACTATTGATTACTGTGTAGTATATCTCTCACACTTACTTCACTGCGGTCGCCAGAAACTACTTGAATATTACTTTCAGTTGTCTTTCACTGCTGAGGCTAAACTCTACACATTGGTTTAGGTTCTGCTGTCATTGGTTCACTCTTGTCTTTCTAGCTTAGCTCTGATTTGATAGATACATAGGAGCTTACCTGAATATAGCCATTAGCAAATATGGACTCACCTTCCCAGGATCTAGATTATCTGAAGGCGCGAACAGATTACTTAGAGTCCACGAGAAGGTTAGGCATAATAGAGGGCTTAACAGGAGAACAATTAGAAATATACATCAGAGAGGAGATGAAAGAGTGGGACATGGCGGAGGAACAGATGAATAAAACAATTGATGAGTTATTTGAAGCAAAAGAGCGTAGCAAAACTGAAGAAGCAGAGATTAATATAAAGCATATGGAAGTAGTCAATGCAGAGAAGCTAACCTTTCTAGCGGAACATAAGGTAGGAGATATGGATGCTCACCCAACCAGGAAGGAAGGGACATCTTTGCCACCCACCGCGGAATCAGAGTTAGTGGACCGGGAACTACAGGTTCTCATTCGACCCAGTCCTAAATGGAAAAGAGGGAAGAAAAAACGTGCCAGGGGCATTTCAAGCAGTCACAAACGTGATAACTGTTTGCACCACGGAAATTGTGGTTTAACTGGTCCGCCAGTACAAGACTCCCAGGAATCTCATTTTACTTCAACGAGAGGTGAAACTCAAGAGGAAGATGACCTGAGGACATCTTTTAAGGAGGTCGGAGATCGAAAGGTAACCGACTTTATTATTCCCTTCAGCTCGGGAGAGGATGAAGTGGGATTAAATTTGACTGACAGAGGGATGAAGGAATGACCCGGAACCCCTTGTGATCTTTGAGGCTGCAGCTCAGGACAAGACACTAGATCTCAGTTCAAATGATTTACGTAATGTGATGGATTGCTTTAGACAGCCCACCACAGGATTTACCTCAACTGGACTTAGCCCATGAAAGCAGGACCAGAGAGGAACATCCAGATCAGGAAACACAGGGAATTGTCATGAGCCAGAATATGGACTCTGATATTGTGCAGACAACATTGTCTGTAGTTGCTAAAGAAGAAAATTCTTTGCACAAGATGGAGGAAGAAAAGCCTATCATCTCATTAGCTGAAGTTATCAGGGAATTCCAGCAACAGGGACCTGAAGTAACAGAAGTCAAGAGTGGTTTGGAATCAACACTCTTAGGACTCAATCTACCCTTCAGTCAGGTCGATTTGATAGGAGTAGATCAGCTATTTGTGGATACTTTATTCAAAAGTAACTACCACTTTATCGCCTGTGAATAACTATGTTATTTCTCAAG
Source organism: Cepaea nemoralis (assembly GCA_014155875.1). NCBI lineage: Eukaryota > Metazoa > Mollusca > Gastropoda > Stylommatophora > Helicidae > Cepaea > Cepaea nemoralis. The sequence goes on from JACEFZ010005141.1 coordinate 2,187,692, forward strand.
GCTGGACAACTTGGCTCACTAAATTTCCAATTTCTAGCACGGTTTTCACACGAAACTCTAATGCAGAGAAACTCAGCCCATTAACTGAATATCAGGGGAAGAAACCGCGACACCGAGGAGGGACGATTGTTACGCCCGACTTTGAAGGAGGAAAGCGCCAGTTGAATGTATATCATGGGACCATGATGTGTAACATTATTCCTTTTAAAAGGAAGCTATTGATGGATCTGTTAAGGATCTTTAAAGGATGGAGGAATATCACGGAGACAAGCTTTGCTGTGGCCAGCTTATGCAAGACCTCACTACGGGTACATCCTCGGCTGAAAGGAGTAAATCACGTGAGTGAATGGTGTAAAACAATTGCTGCCCAGAGGCGCCGAAGAATCCCGTTGATTGTGATCTTTCCCGGAGGGGTAAAATTACAACCTCCTGACAATTACCGGATTTTACCAAGCTATTGCATGGAATCCCGGCCGAAAACCAGGTACAAGGATCTATCCAGAGTATCTTTGGGATTATGGAAATGGGACGTCTTTCTGCAGATGCAGGACAACCCACTTGCCACAAGGAATATTGGAAACCTTTAGGCAGATACAGAACGGAGAGTGCTTAGGCATTATTCTGGGATGTACGGCGTGCGTTGAAAAAAGATTTCTGGCAGAAACTTTTTTTTAAGGGGAAAGCTCTGTCGTGAAATGACGCCTTAACATCCCAGAATATTTTTCTCGGTCTCCAAATTTGAGAGGCCAAATTGAGAAAGAATGAATTAATCACGCTACTCCAAGGCTATCTAGTCGTGAGGTAAGATTATTCACAAAAAGCCTCTAGCCATGACGTAAGCTTGCAGATGGCAAGTAAAATGGCAACTAGATAATTAGTATACACCTTGGGAAACTGCTGACCCAGACATGCTGAATCAACAATGAACTGGGCCATGGACTGTGTAATTAAAACCGACCAGGCATGACACCTGATAAGCAGGGGTAGAAAATCGCCCAGGTGTGAACAACATTGACCCAGGGAAAGATAATAGCCCTAGGGCTGTAAACTAAGCCCCGCCCACTCTGACTGGCAGACTCAGGGAGGTGTGAACCAGGTCTGATAAGACAATTAACACTGAGCCTGTAGACTCTGGACCAGACAGAGAGGAGCAAGGTGTGATGGCCAGGTTGCAGTGATAAGGGCAATTACTGTCAGGAGGAGATAAGAAGAATTTATGACGGGAATGCCAAGGAGGTAATACTGTCTGCTTGACTCAGCTTAAATAAGGGATCCCTAGCCTGTTTTATGTTAGATTAAGTCTGACTTCAGAACAGGTAGGCAGCCAGCTCAATGTTTGTAGTCATATGTAGGATTTCTTAGTAACTATGCAACAGTCTTTTAGACATATGAACTTTCAGTCTATATCTGATCTAGGTTATTTCAAGAACTATCATTGTCATAGGTTACTTGAGTGTTCTTCTAAGTTCTGTGTTCAATATCATTGTGCTTCATGTATTACTCTTCTGAGAAGTAGAAACTTATGGAAGGCAGGTCTTGTCTAGATATACTTGAGGTGTCGTAGCAGATGCTTGCCATCTCTTTCTAAACTAGACTAGTCTCTTTTTGGTGTGTGCATTTGTTGTACAGAATATAGTCAACTGACTATTTATTTAATTCTTACAACAGCAGTAACTAACTAGTGCATTATGCTATGATGTTAAAGTATCATAATATGTCTAGTTTAATCAATATGTTTATGTGTATTGGATGTTTGATATATTGATTTGTCATATGCAAGCCTACCAATATGACGTGTTATATTATGGTGTGCGCATTGGCACACTAACCATCGATTGCATTTGTAGCCGAGGTGTAATGGTACAGACATTACCCACAAGTGTTATGGGGTATATGGTGCTAAACTTTCTCAGTGTATTGTGGGCGTGCGTCCACGGTAATGCATGGAAACCTGGCACAGCTACTGGTCACGGCTTGTAAGCCCGGATGACCAGGCATTAGTTATAATACCATTACCGACCCTGTGAGCTGCTAAACTAACATTGGACGGAGCGGCTGTACTGACACAGAATTTCTGTATTAGCGACATGGACATGGGGCGGCAGAAATGTAATCATTACAGGCGTGTGAGACAATTGAAAAGCCCGTCCCAGACTAAAGACAGTAGGGAGAAGGAGGATGGTGAACGCAGTAGAGCTGGAAGATAAACTTGGCCAGACTGGTCATTGTATATGTTTGTGTTATGATATGTTTTAATTAGGATTGCGCTGATGTAGAACTGATATAACACATTCTTGACTTTCTTTCAAGCTCTCACAAGGAGCCCTATGTTATAGATCTCAAGACTAGAGACTACTGACTAGGAGTGTCAGGACTGACAGGATCGTCAGAATACCGGCAAGCTGTTTTCTCTTTGTGTGAGTCTACTGGAGAGTGGGGATCTGGACCACAGATTCCAGATAGATGAGTAACAAGTAAAGTTACGTAATGTTTGTCATCAATATCAATATGTATATGATTTCATCATCCTCATATTGACAATCATCCTATGTCTATTGTTATGATTAGCAAATAAATGTTGTAGTATTGTAACTCATAGTTCTGTCATTATATTTTTTTCCAATTGTGCATACGTGTTGTTGTGTACATTGGTGGGGGTTCACTTACACACCAAGGAAAGGAGCAGTCAGGGAGAAAAACCTTTACTAGGATAGTTGTCTTTAAACTTTAATTCAGACTTAAAAACCTATCCTAGCTAACCTTCTCTTTCCTAGTCCTTGGCGAATATTCAGCACAGTTCATTTCAATTTTGTAACGAGCCACTTGGAGCTGTACGTTGGATATTCATGGGCTTAATCTGTAGTTCAGCCATATAGATTTTGTCCCTAGTCAGTTTCTGACTATCTGGGGTTGCTCGCCAGTGAATAATACAGTCATCTAGCCGGTGGGGCACCCCGACTTATGACAGCCAGTTCCTTTTTTAAAGCGATTAATGTGCTGCCACTATCAAGCAGGAGTTTACATGGAATGTTATTGACTATTCCGTGGTAGAATTTCAAACTGCCTCTGGAGGCTACTGCCGCGTTTGCATTCTCTAATGAACACGGGACTGTGTGTCCACATTTCAGTTTCCCATTATCATGAAACTGGTGGCATGTTGTACAACTACTGTAATCTAGCACATCCACTGCTGATGCTACATTGTCTTCATTCTCACACATTTCTTGCAGATCACTTCCACTCTCTGACGATGACTCAACTAATGCTGCATTCACTGCTTTCAACTTCTTTCTTCCCATACACGCAGAGGAATAGTGGCCAAAACAATGGCAAAAGAAGCATTTAACAGCACGTCTAAAGGTCTCTCTCTCTTAGTCTGCTGTTTCTTTATGACCATCTCTAAGTGTTCTGGATATTTCGGGTTCTTATCACACATCGAGTATTCTGGATGTTGAAATCTACAATAAGGACACTGTTGTAAATTGCCTCTTTGCTTTTCCCTAAATTTGTATGGTTTTTGTGGTCTTCCCATAGCAGCCGCTACAATCTCACTTTCTTCAGTAATAGACTTAAACACATCCCTGTTTGAAAAAAAATAGGCGGACCCCCGTTTCTCAAGCTGTTCAATGGAATCTACATCTGATTGTTGCAAAAATTTGGCAAATGGACTAGGAATAGTGGAAATAATTTTCCCATAATTATGAGATCCCTAAGTTTGTCATAACTGATGTTGATTTTAGAAGCTTTAAGCCATTTAGTACATACATCTTGCACTGTTGAGACGTAGTCAATGAAGGTTTGATTACTCTTAGGCTTTAGCTTGGAAAATTGAATCTGGTACCCTGGGGCGTCTAACAGGAAATGCTGCATTACCCTTTGATGGCTGTATTCGTAGTTGTTTCTAAGGTCTTGGGGAATGGACTCTATTACCTTTAAGGGCTCCCCCGACAAATTCTTCATGTAGATTAATGCGCAGTGTTCTTTTGGTATTTCCTGGGCCTTCAGCTGATATTCTACGTTTTATGACCATGCTGAGATGGAATCACCTTGGCAGAATGGCTTTACGATCCCTTTGTACTTAGCAAACTTATTCTCTTCTTCCTTACTTTTAATTTTAATAGTAGCTATATGGACATGGGACTCGATTTCGAGCTCCTTCATTTTAATCTGTGTTTGAATTTCAATTTCCACTTGTTTTAATCTATTTGTCTCAGCTACCTCTTGTTTTAACTTAGTACCTTCCGCTATCTCGGCGAGTTCCTTCTGGTGTAACCGTTCTTTTGCCCTTTCACCTCTGTCTGCTGCAGCTTGTCTATCAGTGTGTTCTCTAAATTCAGCTTTTTCCCATTTCTCTAGTTTATCTCCACTGTAACCTAGTGCTACCCCCGCATCTATACACTCCTTAAGTATAGACATGGTTAATGTTTAAATTTCACACACTCTTACATACAATACTGATAACTTGTAAAATGCTTGATTTATGGTGAAAATGAAACCCCAAAAAATGTAGATGCTGTTTTACTTTATGCACGTCACAATTATATGTACTTATCTGATCAGTTGAAAATGATCAGGATCTTTCTTTCAGTTGGGAGAGAATGCTACTTTCAGCTAGATGTTGTCAAAAATTTCGTGCGCATCCTGACGTGTAGAGCGCAAACAATTAGCATTTTTTTTTACATGAATGATTAGGCTATTACAGAAGTCAACAAAATGCACTCCAAGTTTTCTATACTTGCTTCCTGTAGAAACTGGAATGAGGTATATTAACTTTAAATTAATTAATTAATATTTGTCGTCATGTCTTGTCTGTCGTAAAGTTTTCAAGTTTGACTTTCAACTGAAACGTTTGTAACAACAATCGTTAACACATCACAAGACATTACATTCCACTGCGATCAATATCGTTACACTAACAAACTTGCGACGGCAATCAGGTCACTGCCAGGTCACTTTGTGTACTTCACCAAATTTTATTCTGACATTTTTCCCGCTGTGATTAATTTACCCAAGCACTTTTAGTTTTAAATCAATAATACAGCAGTGTCGTAATTTTATTTCTGCACCTCACACTTCCGGATATACGTTCAAATACAGGTGCAGTGTCAGATACTTTTTACTCCCTGCATTTCAGCACTCTGGGTATGGCTTTATTTCCGTGACTTCTGACACCAAAAGCGGGTTGCCTGTCACAGTCCTGCACTCAGGCAAACCTCATTTTTACCTCACAAATAATAATAATATGCACAGATGTTTTCTCTACACTATTTATTCAGGCAAGCCTGACAATTCTCTAAGGCGTTCTTTGCCTGTACATAAATAGAGAATACTTAATAATCACATTACACAATGTATGAATTCACAACACACTCTCGCTAAACATTGCATGTGATCATAGACACTCAATAACTTAGAACCACGTCCAGTCAGAAAACCGTCTGTACCCAGTCTGTCTTAACTCAGCTCGCAGCTTGCCTACGCGGTCAAGCTCCCTCGTGGGGTACGTGCTAATCCCTTTGCACGCAGCACTATCGTCTCTGCCTTCTAGAGTTCTGTTCTACTTCACGTTGTCACGTCTACGTCTGCCCGCCCCCTATTCCTGGGTCGGTCCCTCTATTGTCCTAACTATAACACGTTAGTGTTCTCACCCGAGTCTAGTTATATCTATTATTAAGTCCTGGCTTGGGTGCTGCCTCTATTCAGTCTATACCTTTATAGACGTCCTGTCTCTATGTTCTGTAAGTCCTCACCCCTCTACTGTCACTAGTCTGTCTCAGTACAGTGTAGGACCTTGACATCTTGCCTGATTAGTTTGAATTGCTCATTATGTTTGAATTGATTCTGCAAGTTCTTTTACAGTTTCATCACGAGCCCGTACTGAAGAAGCATCTTCTTAATGTGCCTAACTGCTTCCTTTAAAGCCAATTCTGCCTGACCAATTTGCGTGGCTCGTCGCGTTAGACTTGTTTCTGTAAGTTGTTTTAGAGTGTTAGCTTTGTTTTCTGCAACATCTTTTGGAGTTTCAGCTCATGCTGATCATGTGGAAGTCTTAAAATTTGTTTGTGTCTTACCTGCTTCTTCTAGAGCCAATTCTGCCTGATTAGTTTGCACTGCTCATATTAGAACTGTTTCTGCAAGTTCTCTTGGAATTTCGGCTCGTGCTGATTCTGTGGAAGTATCTTCTGTTTGTGCCTAACTGATTCTTTTGAAGACAATTCGGACCGATCACTTTGCGTCGCTCGTCGTGATAGATTTCTTTTCTGCAAGTTCTTTTGGAGATTCAGCTTGTACTGATCTGTGGATCATTCTCTATTTATGTATAACTGCTCCTTCTAGGGCCAATTCTACCCGATCACTTTGCTTTTCTTGTCGCTTTAGACTTGTTTTCTGGAAGGACTTTGGGAGTTTCAGCTCGTGCTGATCCTGTGGAAGTCTTAAAATCTGTTTGTGTCTTACCTGCTTCTTGTAGAGCCAATTCTGCCTGATTAGTTTGCGTGGCTCGTCGTGTTACACTTGTTTCTGCAAGTTCTTTTAGAGTTTCCGCTCATGCTGATCCTGTGGAAGTCTTGAAGTCTGTTTGTGCCTTAACTGTTCTAGAGCCAATTCTGCCCGATTAGTTTTCGTGGCTATACTTGTTTCTGCAAATTCTTTTAGAGTTTAAACACAAAACTTCTGTTTGTGCCTCAATTGCATCTTCTCAGGCCAATTCTGCATGATGGTGATACGTTTTTCTTCTAGGTATGTTGGAGCTCGTTCTTGTCCAGTGGAATCATCTTCTGTTTGTGCCTCAAGTGCGTCTTCCATCCATAATTCTGCGACATCCATTTGCATTACTGATGATTCTGTTAGCTCTAATAGAATATGACCTCTTGGAAGAATCTTCTGGGTGGCCCTTACAGCTTCTTCTAGAGCCAGTTCTGCCAGATCAATTTGCGTGTCACATGGTGTTAGCCCTGTTTCTTCGAGTGCTTTTAGAGTTTAAAAACGAACCTACTCAAGCCAATTCTGCATGATCGTGTTATTTTGTTCTTCTAGGTCTGTTGGAATCTGGTCCAGTGGTATCATCTTCTGTTTGTGCTTTAAGTGGGTCTTCAATCGCTAATTCTGCAAGATCCTTTTGCGATATTGAGTTGATTCTGCTAATTCTGATAGATCGTCATGATCCCTTGGAAGCTTCTTCTGGGTGGCCCTTACAACTTCTTCTAGAGCCACTGCCCGATCACTTTGCGTGGATCGTGGTATTAGACTTGTTTCTGCAAGTTCTATGCTGATTACGTGGCAGACTCAAAATGTCTTAACTGCTTCTTCTAGAGTCAATTCTGGCTGAATAGTTTGCATGGCTCGTCGTGTTACACTTGTTTCTGCAAGTTGTTTTAGATTTTCAGCAAGACCTTCTGTATGTGCCTCACTTGGATCTTCTCAGGCATGATGATGATACTTTTTCTTCTAGGTATATTTGAGCTTGAGCTCGTTCTGGTCCATTGGAATCATCTTCTGTTTGTGCATTATGTGCGGTTTCCATCGCTAATTCAGCATCATCCTTTTGCGTGTTAAAGTTGTTTCTGCTAGTTCTGATAGAACCAATTCTTCCCAATCACTTTGCGTGGCTCGTGGTGTCGTGGACTTGTTCCTGCAAGTTGTCTTGGATTTTCAGCTCGTGCTTATCTGCAAGTTATTTTGGAGTTTCAGCTCGTGCTTATCCTGTTTGTTACTAACTGCTTCTTCCTGAGGCAATTATTGCCCAATCAATTTGGGTTAATCATCATGTACTGTCTTTCAAAATTTTAGCTGTGCTTATCCCGTGGAAGCATCTTCTTACTGTGCAAGCTTAAAGCCAGTTGGGGCCGATCACTTTGCGTAGCTTGTCGCGTTAGACTTGATTTTGCAAGTTCTTTTGGAGATTCAGCTCGTGCTGATTCAAGTATCTTCTGTTTGTGCCTAACTGCTTCTTTTAAAGCCAATTCGGTCCAAACACTTTGCGTGGCTCGTCGTATTAGACTTGTTTTCTCCAAGTACTTTTGGAGTTTCAGCTCGTGCTGATGCTGTGGAAGTATCTTCTGTTTGTGTCTTAACTGCTTCTTCTAGAGCCAATTCTGCCTGATTAGTTTGCGTGGCTATACTTGTTTGGGTTTTTTGGAAAGGGTTTTTTTTAAAGGGGGTTTTTTTTAAACCGGGGGCTTGGTGTTTTTTGCATTTTTAATTTTCCAAATTTATGTTTTTAAAGCCAAAA
>JACEFZ010005142.1:0-59969 GCA_014155875.1 Cepaea nemoralis
CCTTTTACATAGCTGACGTGGCAGTTTTGTAGACAAGCTATTCTCACGCCGCCCGCCTGCTTCCCACAAACCGATGACTCATGCTACCACTTAATGACTTTTGCACATGGCGGTGATGACGTAGGGGCTGTCTCGGACATCCGCGTTCTTTACCAAAAGGGGGTATGTGGTTTGTATAGTTTAGTCTTATGGGTAAGTGTATCTGTACTGGTTGAGGTACCAGTAGTAATGTTTTGGGTGTGTCTTTGTTTTTTGTGTACTTATGTGTCTGTATGTACAAGTGTATCAAGTGTGTATGGGTGTCTGTATGTGTTTTGTGTCTGTCTTTGTTGTTGTACGCGTGTCTGTACGTGGTTGTATATAGTTGTGATGACAGTAGTAATGCTAGGCGATGGATGTGTCTGTACTTGAGTATAGTTGTGATGACAGTAGTAATCCTAGGCGATGGGTGTGTATGTGTGTGTACTTGGCTGTCTTTGTGTTTGTCTTTGAATGTTCTTGTGTATGGGTGAGTGTGTGTGTAGTTGTGTATAGCTGTTGTTGTGACAGTAGTAATGGTATGGTTTGTCTTTGTGCTTGTCTGTCTTTATGTGTATGTCTGTATGTACAAATGTGTCTGTGTGTGGTTGTCTTTGTGTTTCTAGGTGTGTATTTGTGTAATTGATTATGGGTGAGTGTGTCTGTGTGTACTTGTGTATAGTTGTGATGACAGTAGTAATAGTATGGATTGTCTGTACTTCTGTGTCTGTATGTACAAATGTGTCTGTGTCTTTGTGTGTTTTTGTTTGTAGGTGTGTATTTGTGTAATTGCTTATGGGTGAGTGTGTCTGTGTGTACTTGTGTATAGTTGTGATGACAGTAGTAATGGTACGAGTGTGTCTGTGTTGTCTCTGCACATGTGTATATCTGTTGATAGTGACAGTAGTAATGGTATGGGTTGTCTGTGTATGGTTGTCTTTGTGTTTGTCTTTGAGTGTTCTTGTGTATTTGTTTATGGGTGTGTACTTGAGTATAGTTGTGAGTACTTGGCTGTCTTTGTATTTGTCTTTGAGTGTTCTTGTGTATGGGTGAGTGTGTCTGTGTGTACTTGTGTATAGTTGTTGATAGTGACAGTAGTAATGGTATGGGTTGTCTTTGTATTTGTCTTTGAGTGTTCTTGTGTATGGGTGAGTGTGTCTGTATTTGTGTATAGTTGTGATGACAGTAGTAATGGTATGGGTGTGTATTTGTGCTTGTCTGTCTTTATGTGTCTGTATGTACAAATGTATCAAGTGTGTACATGTGTGTACTTGTGTTTGTATGACCCTCTTTGTATGATTTTTAATATTGGTAGTACTATTATCACTACTATTGATTCTTCCTCACTTTACCCACCACCATTGCACTATACGTACTTTCCCCTACAATTTAAGTGGTCACTTGACTACTTGACCACTGCTTGACCACTGCTTGACCACGTCATCGATCACTTTAATCACTACCATAATCTTAGGCACATCGTCCTCTACAATTTAAGTGGTCACTCGACCACTTGACCACTACTTGACCACTACTTGACCACTACTTGGCCACTAATTTACCACCCTTTAAGCATCACCATGTCGCTACAACTACTTTCCGCTAAAATTTATTCGCTTGACCACTGCTTGACCACTAATTTACCACTCTTTAATCATCACCATGTCGTTACAATCACTTTTATTTTAAATTTCCCTAAAATTTTCCTCACTTACACACCGCTTGACCACTGCTTGACCACTTCTTGACCACTACTTGACCACTAATTTACCACCCTTTAAGCATCACCATGTCGCTACAACTACTTTCCGCTAAAATTTATTCACTTGACCACTTGACCACTGCTTGACCACTAATTTATCACTCTTTAATCATCACCATGTCGTTACAATCACTTTTCCCTTAAATTTCCCTAAATTTTTCCTCACTTACACACCGCTTGACCACTGCTTGACCACTACTTGACCACTAATTTATCACTTATTTAAACATTACCATGTCACTACGACCAATTTTCCCCTAAAATTTCCTTTCTTGACCACTTGACCACTGCTTGACCACTGCTTGACCACTAATTTACCACTCTTTAATCATCACCATATCATTACAATCACTTTTCCCTTAAATGTCCCTACAATTTTCGTCACTTACACACCGCTTGACCACTGCTTGACCACTACTTGACCACTACTTGACCACTAATTTACCACTAATTTAAACATTACCATGTCACTACGACCAATTTTCCCCTAAAATTTCCTTACTTGACCACTGCTTGACCACTAATTTACCACTCTTTAATCATCACCATATCATTACAATCACTTTTCCCTAAAATGTCCTTACTTGACTACTTGACCCTTACTTGACCATTGCTTGACCACTGGTTGACCAGTGTGTAACTGCGAACACCTCTTATTATATTTATGACCACCCCTATATCACTCCTACTTGATCACTAATACCCACCCCTTACCACCACACCCATTATAACTTTATACGCTTTCCTTTGTAATCGGTGAATATACCACCCTTTACCTTCACTACTATCACACTGTTCAGATGATAGTAACCACCTCTTACTTCGAGTATAACCACGACCCATCACACCCTTGTTTATACATCACCACGCATACTAACACATTCATATACGCCACCACCATATACCCATGAGTAGAAACCACGATCCATCACACCCTTGTTTATACATCACCATGCATACACATTATGTCTACACCACCACCATATACCCATGAGTAGAACGACCCATCACACCCTTATTTATCACTACCCATACTAATAGACGTAACCAAAATAACTTTCCCCGTTCGCTTTCCAGAACCAAATAAACATTTACCTTAATTACTTTTACACCCGTCAAAAAACCCGTTCCCACGAAAAAAATAATCCGTTCCCACCAAATATTTCACCCGCCCAACTCAAAATATTTCCTTCATAAATCATGCCTCCAGGTTCTGGAGCCGAGTCGACAAATTTTACCCATATTTCCTTCATAAACCCTATCAGCCTAGCTGTGAAGGCTGAAAGTGGGGTCTGGAAACCCTAGTATACTACTCACAAGATTGCCAAGAATCTTCTCACGCTGTCCTCCTCTATCTCTCTTTCCACAAATATTTCCGATTGTCACAAGTTCCAGTTTTTGTCTTCTCATAACGTGGCCAAAATCAATGGCTGCCTCTTTCTGATGTTTGTGATAAGCTGTCTTTGCGACTTAGCTTCCCTTAGAACATACTGATTGCTCGTTTTGGCTGTCCAATTAATTTTCAGCATTCTTCTATAAGTCCTGATCGTTCGGATCCACATCGATTGACGGACGTCAGTCGCGGCGATCGGGCAAATCTTGAGCTACATCCTACGATGGGTGACGTTGTAATATTCTGTTGTGATAATCTTGCCGTGTCCAGCGTGTGCCGCGTGGTCTAGTGTTTACACACCCGCTTCACACGCCAGTGATCCGGGGTTTGTTTCCGGTTCCGGTTAAGGATATGCGCTACTGACGGGCTCAAACGGGAGCGAAACTCGAGTATAGTGCTTCCATATTGACGTGGATAGACCTTAGGTTCATACCGGAATACGATCAGCGTTGCCAGTAGTGGGTTGTGCTCAATATTTAAATCTCAAATCCCGAAACAACAAAATAAATTAATTCTTCTATAAAACCACATCTCCTAGGCTTCTGTGGATTTATTTTTCGCCTGTTTACTAATTAATTAATAATATTGCCCATGCAAGTACTTTTTTCTAACTTTCAAGGGCAGTGACTTATTTCACAAAACGTTCTTCATTTGATAGAATACAGTTTTTGCCTGTCCTATTCTGTTCTTTACCCCAGTGGTGCATCTTCGATCTGATGTTATCCATTCGTTTAGTTATCTGAATTTCTGCACTGGACCCAGAATAACGCCCCGTACTTTAACTGCACATTTAGACACAATCTGTTTCTTTGATATCACCATGACTTCTGTCTTTCCATAAGAAGACGGAACACCAACAATATAAGTTATCCATATTATCAAATTGTTGATTACAAACAATGAAGATAATTTACCTTCATAGACATCATGGGCAAAGACTGCTGCATTGGTCCAGGTTTCTCTTTTTGGACGGTACCCACCCAGGGTAGGTGAGAAAACACCTTGCCTCTTCTAGCTGGCTTGATATCTTCCTGGCAATTACCTTCTCCAGCAGCTTGCCTATTGTAATCTGCATGGTTATAATTCGATATCCCTGAATTTTTGTGTGGTCTTTGTCAGGCTTCGGCAAGGGAATCAGATAGCTGTGTAACCATTCCTCCTTGATGCTAGCACTCCCTATACTGTTGTTGTACATGTCTGATAGTTTCTCTAGCTCATTGTCGGTACACTTATTAATGTCGTCGTATCTTATGCCATCAGGACCTGGAGCGCTGTTTTTTGATCGTCGAAGTACAGCCTTGATTTCTTTCACTGTAACTGTGTCTTCATCCGAAGTGTTCTGGGCCTTGCATCTGTCTGAGGTAACCTCCTTGGCCAGATTTCGGCCTCCCATGTCTGTCTGGTTGCTCTGCTCAAGATAGCATTCAAAGAGGGCTTTGCCCTTGTCCTCGTCAGTCCTCTGCCAGATGAGGTCAGCACCTTGGTAAGTCAGAAATGCTCTTATTCTTGACAACACGACTCATGCTTTTATGTAGTCGCCAGAACAATTTCAGTGACTTGTCTGTGCTTACTCATTGACACACCTCTGCCCATTTTTCGCTTTTAACCACCTTGACCAGTTTCTTGAAATAGCTTACTTTTGTGTGCATCTCTCTTTCTATGAAGGTTTCCACTCAGGCATTGAAACTTTTGCTGCAGCGATTGATCTTGAGGACGCATACAACAGAGTACCATTGGATTTTTAATGTTTCAGCTTCTTGAATTAAAAGTAAGTCCATTCCTCCTTAGTTGGATCGCTGCAGCCCTCTTCCAACGGAAAGTAGTTTTTAGATGTGGCAGTTGGACTTCGGAACCAACAACAATATATCCTGGCCTACCACAGGGATCACCATTATCTCCGGTACTGTTCAACGCCTACACAGTGAGAATCACCAGTGAGCAGATCACTGGACCTGGCAGGACATTGTCATAAGCCGATGATGTTTTAGTGTATCGTCAGGGTAAGGATAGAGAGCAGGGTGCTGTGGAACTACAAACCGAACTCAATCGCATAAGTACTTGGTGTGATGAAGCTGGGGCAATGGTCAACCCAACAAAGGCAACAGTGACTTGGTTCTCGTTGAATAATCATATAGTCAACACTCCAACACCAACTGTAATGCTGTGTTCAGAGACGGTGGAAAGAACGCAGGCAATGAATTACCTAGGGATACGGTTTGATCGAAGCCTTGCTTATAATGTGCACATAGACCAGGTGATAACAAAGGCCAAGCGGGGTTTGGCTGCGATGCGGGTGATGGCGGCAGCAAACTGTGAGCAGCGCCATCTATGTCTTCTGTACGAGGGGCTGGTCATGTTTGTTTTGGAGTATGCAATGGCAATCCTGACTCTCAGCCATAAGCAGATAGAAAGGATGGAAAGGATACAGAATGAAGCTATGCGCATTGTTCTTGGATGTACAAGAGATACAGCATGCAGGGCGATGCGCTACCTTCTTGATTTTCCAACCATTGAAGAGAGAATACAAGTTTGCAGGGCACGCGCCTACCTCAGAGTTAACGCAAACACACAACATCCACTGCATAGTGAAATTAGGAAAGTGAAGGGCAGCAGGTTAAAAAGAGGACGGTCGTGGATGGGTCAAGCCGAAGACATTCTTCAACAAGTGTGTTCACTTGAGGACTTAGAACCTGACGAGGAGTGGGTGCAAGTACCAACAGACTTCTGCACATCCTTTTCAGTTTGCATCCAACTAGATAGGATATGCAGACAAGAAAATCCGGCTGCTGTGGAGGCTGAAGTACAAGCGTTGATTTTCGAGAATTCGCTAGACAGTGACGCGGTCATCTACACAGATGGGTCGGTCGTCCGACATGTGAGAAGCTCATGGGCCTTTACAGCTCGGGCCGGAGGGAGAATTGTGAAGGAGGACTCTGGTGCTTTCACTGAAACCACAAGTAGCCTGACCATGGAAGTCATGGCAGTAAGTAAAGCAATAACATGGCTCGAGACACAGACATTCACTAGGGCTTGTTTCCTTAGCGACTCAATGAACATGATCAAGAGGATAGAGGAGGGGTCGATCCGAAGAGAATAGGTTGCTGCCTCTGGAGCGGTCTCGGCTGGCAAAGATTAGTTTCATCTTCGTGCCAGGGCATGCGGGAGTACAAGGAAATGAGCGGGCTGACAAGCTCGCAGGTGAGGCTACTGTGGAGGGCGGACGCGCCATGGACCAGGCTGACATTCTGAATGCTCTACGAGAAGTAAGACTTTTGCGAGAACCAAGTGATGACTGTGAATCTACAACAATGGCCAGACTGCTAGAGCAGCAAATTAAAAGAGGGATGGCCAAACAAGAACACTACTCAGGAAGCCAAAGAAGATTGATAAACCAACACAGAACTGGCGTCGTTAGCCGCTACACGCTGCGGGTTTTGCTGAGGAGGGGATCCGAGGACTTATGGACTGAATGGTTCGATGTGCAATGAGGATGATCTGTCGACTAACTAACTAACTAACTAACTAAGATAATTTACATCATTTAACGAATGCTGTTGTGGTACACAATGAGCGACTAGCGTTAGAATTAAATTTAAAAAAAAAAAAAGAAACACACAAATAACAGTCATCCTCAATACGAAAGAAATAACACAATGCAAAATCCAAGTAAATGGATTGGAGGGGTTATTATGAAAAAAACGGGAAGAAGGAGTCAAAAGGGACAACATAATGATAGGGAGCGACTCCGCCCGTCTGCTATTCCTGCCTGGATACGCCGCTGGATATGTTATTGAGTTAGTTTATTAGCTAACAATATTTTAACGTTAGTGTTACTCTTGAAGTGATTTATTTTTATGGTTGAACTCATGGATACAATGTAGGCGCGTATAGATAATTAATAACATGCACATCGGTATGGCTCTAGGATCTCATAAAATGGCTACCAGAAAATTTTCAAAATTTTCGGAGGCTTTTCTGGGAAGGAAAGAAGGGAAGAGTGTGGAACTGATTCACTTCACCTCATGCAGTTGTCTAGAATATGAGAAACGTAAAAGTCTACAGTCCAACGGACTGCCACGGAAATAATATAATCCTTTTATTTAAAGCAACCGAGTGCTACATCGAAAGGGTAACAGCTGGTAAAAGGTATAAATGTTACCCCAGAAACATTACAGGGTATACGTAGCCAGTTCTTAGAATGCGCTCTGATTACTAAATTCTGATAAGATCACTTGCCGTCTTCACATCAGTGCGTTTTACTTCATAAGTCCACTGCATTGGCGTTCCAGCCTTTTGGGCTCTGAAAAAGTCTTATGACGTTGGAATACATATATGCTCCGATCCGGTACCAAAGTTAGTTAGTTAGTTAGTTAGTCGACAGATCATCCTCGTTACACATCGAACCATTCAGTCCATAAGTGCTCGGATCCCCTCCTCAGCAAATCCCGCAGCGTGTAGCGGCTAACGACGCCAGTTATGTGTTGGTTTATCAATCTTCTTTGGCTTCCTGCGTAGTGTTCTTGTTTGGCCACCCCTCTTTTAATTTGCTGCTCCCGCAGTCTGGCCATTGTTGTAGATTCACAGTCATCACTTGGTTCTCGCAAAAGTCTCACTTCTCGTAGAGCATTCAGAATGTCAGCCTGGTCCATGGCGCGTCCGCCCTCCGCAGTAGCCTCACCTGCGAGCTTGTCAGCCCGCTCATTTCCTTGTACTCCCGCATGACCTGGCACGAAGATGAAACTAATCTTTGCCAGCCGAGACCGCTTCAGAGGCAGCAACCATTCTCTTCGGATCGACCCCTCCTCTATCCTCTTGATCATGTTCATTGAGTCGCTAAGGAAACAAGCCCTAGTGAATGTCTGTGTCTCGAGCCATGTTATTGCTTTACTTACTGCCATGACTTCCATGGTCAGGCTACTTGTGGTTTCAGTGAAAGCACCAGAGTCCTCCTTCACAATTCTCCCTCCGGCCCGAGCTGTAAAGGCCCATGAGCTTCTCACATGTCGGACGACCGACCCATCTGTGTAGATGACCGCGTCACCGTCTAGCGAATTCTCGAAAATCAACGCTTGTACTTCAGCCTCAACAGCAGCCGGATTTTCTTGTCTGCATTTTCTATCTAGTTGGATGCAAACTGAAAAGGATGTGCAGAAGTCTTTTGGCACTTGCACCCACTCCACGCCAGGTTCTAAGTCCTCAAGTGAACACACCTGTTGAAGAATGTCTTCGGCTTGACCCATCCACGACCGTCCTCTTGTTAACCTGCTGCCCTTCAACTTCCTAATTTCACTATGCAGTGGATGTTGTGTGTTTGCGTTAATTCTGAGGTAGGCGCGTGCCCTGCAAACTTGTATTCTCTCTTCAATGGTTGGAAAATCAAGAAGGTAGCGCATCGCCCTGCATGCTGTATCTCTTGTACATCCAAGAATAATGCGCATAGTTTCATTCTGTATCCTTTCCATCCTTTCTATCTGCTTATGGCTGAGAGTCAGGATTGCCATTGCATACTCCAAAACAGACATGACCAGCCCCTCGTACAGAAGACATAGATGGCTCTGCTCACATTTTGCTGCCGCCATCACCCGCATCGCTGCCAAACCCCGCTTGGCCTTTGTTATCACCTGGTCTATGTGCACATTATAAGCAAGGCTTCGATCAAACCGTATCCCCAGGTAATTCATTGCCTGCGTTCTTTCCACCGTCTCTGAACACAGCATTACAGTTGGTGTTGGATTGTTGACAAAATGATTATTCAACGAGAACCAAGTCACTGTTGCCTTTGTTTGGTTGACCATTGCCCCAGCTTCATCACACCAAGTACTTATGCGATTGAGTTCGGTTTGTAGTTCCACAGCAACCTCCTCTCTATCCTTACCCTGACGATACACTAAAACATCATCGGCATACGACAATGTCCTGCCAGGTCCAGTGATCTGCTCACTGGTGATTCTCACTGTGTAGGCGTTGAACAGTACCGGAGATAATGGTGATCCCTGTGGTAGGCCAGGATATATTGTTGTTGGTTCCGAAGTTCAACTGCCACATCTAAAAACTACTTTCCGTTGGAAGAGGGCTGCAGCGATCCAACTAAGGAGGAATGGACTTACGTTTAGTTCAAGAAGCTGAAACATTAAAACATCCAGTGGTACTCTGTTGTATGCGTCCTCAAGATCAATCGCTGCAGCAACGGTTTCAGTGCCTGAGTGGAAACCTTCATAGACATCATGGGCAAAGACTGCTGCATTGGTCCAGGTTTCTCTTTTTGGACGGTACCCACCCAGGGTAGGTGGGAAAACACCTTGCCTCTCTAGTTGGCTTGATATTTTCCTGGCAATTACCTTCTCCAGCAGCTTGCCTATTGTATTCTGCATGGTTATAATTCGATATCCCTGAATTTTTGTGTGGTCTTTGTCAGGCTTCGGCAAGGGAATCAGATAGCTGTGTAACTACTCCTCCTTGATGCTAGCACTCCCTATACTGTTGTTGTACATGTCTGCTAGTTTCTCTAGCTCATTGTCGGTACACCTATTTATGTCGTCGTATCTTATGCCATCAGGACCTGGAGCACTGTTTTTTGACCGGTACCAAAGTATCATCCAGGACTGATATAGAGTCCCCTACATCCTTCCCCTCGCCAACCTCATAAATCAGAAGGGCATGCACTACTGGTCTTGAAACCTCCCATCTTCGGTGAAGCATATTAGTATGCAACCCAGCCCTGGTTCAGTACAGCCCACATGGGCTGGCTAGCATGACGGGTTTTAGGTATCCCATTGTCAACACACTCCGACCCATTGCCTAGCGAGGGCTGACGATTGAGGAAAAAATTTGAAAAATAAAAGCTATTTAAAACAGGACGTGGATTAGCATTCGAAAGCATGTTGGTTTAAATTTTGACACCTTAAAAGTTGACACACTTCAGGATCCCAGAGGATAACAAAGCGGGACTGGATATGACTCAGCGTCCAGCTGCTCTATGACCTATCGTTTCAAAGCTGTAAATCAAACTCTTGATTTGGGTCAACTTCTAAAGATGCTTAGGTTACCAAAAATGTGTCATGACCCAGTTACGAAGGGTTTGAGTCAGACAGCTCGACATCCATTGGTTAAGACCAGCTACTATCTAGACACACGTGTTTGAAGTGGATTTGCCCTGCCAGCGTTTCCCACTGAATATTAGATGTGCCGGGGGAAGAAATGTTCTGGACCGTGTGTTTTCTCTAGTATTTTCTTTAGCCTTCAGTTATCACTGGTTGTTCGCAAACGTGAACGCACCTAGTGAATACACTCTGTTTTGTGCGAAATAAACATTTTAAAATACATGAAAGATAACAATTATAACGTAGGCAGTTGTACTGTCATCAGCTATGTTAGATGTGAAACACTCACTTCCCCAACACATAAACACGCGCCTCACGCATAGACGCACGCACACTAACACACACACACCCACACACAACTAATGTTTTTTTTTTTAGCCCCGTCGCTTGTTATTATACACACACAAAACGACCGATGTATCATTTCCGATTGTCAGTTTGTTTTACTCGATTATTCTCGTCCACACTTTCCTCACGCTCTCTCACTCACACCCACTCACTCTTCTAACATCTTTTCCCTAACCTCTCGTTCCCTACCACTCTTCTCTTTCCCAACCACCCTCTCTTGCTTTATGCCACCCTCAGACAATCTTTCCCATTCTCCCATTTTTTCTCTCATCTTTTCTCTAGCTTCTCTACAACCTTCCTCTCTTCCCCCCCCCCCCCCCCCCCTCCGCGCCCCGTCACTTTCTCTCCACATTCCCCCCCCCCCCCCCCCTCTCTCTCTTCCATACTCGTTTTTTGTCACCATCATCTCTCTACCACTCTCTCTCTCTCTCTCTCTCTCTCTCTCTCTCTCTCTCTCTCTCTCTCTCCCCCACCCTCTTGTCTCCTAACTTACTCTCTCATCCAGACTTCCTTCTTTCTCTCCAACCGCCATGTTCCCACTCCTTCGCTTTTCTTCTAAATGAACTCTCTCTCTCTAAGATCTCCCTCTCGCCCCCCCCCCCTCTCTTTCTTGTTCCGTTATCATCCCTCTCTTTAATTCTCTCTCCGGTCTCTCTCCAATCATCCTCTCTTTCTTCCCATCCACTGATCATTTTCTCTATTTCTCTCTCTCTCCTATCGGTTTTCTTTATTTCGCAGCCTGTCATTGATCAATCAGCGCGCGATAGCGTGTTGGAAATATATTACAGCCGACCATAATTGTGGAAACAGCACACAGTGGATTTACTGACCTTAGGTCTAAGATTAGGGCACGTTTTCTCCAGTGAATTTCAAGGTTTAGGGGATGAATGTAACAATCACTTCAGGAATTATTTCAAGGTTCACGTATTACCCAGAAGTCAGAGTGGCCGAACTTTCATTGCGCTGATGGCGGGGTTGAGGTTTCACCAGTCAGTTGTACTTAAACTTTTCTTCTCGTCCAGAAAGGAACGGCAAACCATTGAAAGTAAAAGAGCCTTCAAAATAATGATGAACGTAATAGTACGACTGATAAAATGACAATTAAACAGTTAAACACACGCAGAGCAGATACAACTATGTTGGCCTACATCCGCTCTATTTGAAGACAAACTCTATGGGGATAACAAAAGTCTCAAGTCTCAAGTTGACTGCTGCTGTCTTTTAATTTATTCTCGCTGATGCTCGAATGCGCACGAAGAAGGTGACAAGAACAAAGTGAAGAGAGCCGTGATTGTTAGGTTTCGGCATGCGCCTATGTCTTAGATAGTAGACGGTTCGATATCAAGATAGGGCTGGACGGTTTTACATGTCTTAGATAGTAGACGGTTCGATATCAAGATAGGGCTGGACAGTTTTACATGTCTTAGATAGTAGACGGTTCGATATCAAGATAGGGTTTTACGGTACAAAAACTGGACGGTTTTACAAGAATCATTGTTATCTAATAATAACACACGCCCCCCCCCCCCCCCTCCCGGACCCCCGAACGTTTGGGTAATGAGATTGGGATTGGGTACTTAGTAAATGGGAATATTCTTCAATAAGTGAATCGGTACAATTATCTCGGAACAGTCATAACATCCTATGGGAGATGCCTTGTAGAGATTAGAACAAGAATTGCCATGGCGAAAGTAGCCTTCAGCAAGATGAAAAACATACTGAGCAATAAAAAATATGTCAATTGAAACGAGAAAAAGAGTGTTGAGGTCTAAATAGAGGCAGTTCTTTTGTATCGATGTGAAACTTGGGCAATGAGAAGTCAGGCTGAAAAACATCTGATGGCTGCAGAAATGTGGTTTCTGGGGAAAATGCAAAGAATACCATGGACAGACAGAAAAAAAAACCAATGACCAAGTATTACAGGAGACAAATGAAAATCGTAAATTGATTAGAGAAATTAGACGTAGACAGTCAAATGTTTTTGGGCATGTTATGAGAAGAAATGGATTGGAGAACTTGGTGACAACTGGCAAGATCGAAGGGAACAGACCAAGGGGAAGACCGAGAAGTAAATATCTTGATGGCTTGGCCACATGGCATGGTCGAGACAGGAACACTGAGCTGATCCACGACTCTGGTGATCTAGTGAAATAGCGAGTCATGACCATCACGCTTTCCGGCTGGCACATGATTGATTGACTTAGTCTACTGTGATACATGTGAAAAACAGGAGTTCCTGTGTGCGAGTTGCGCACGTTATACATCCTTCGGCAGTTGAAAATCGCAAAGAGTAGGCCGTAATTCAGATGCCCTGGCAAAATTGTTAGGGGAAAAAAAAAACCTATCCACGGGTGGATACAGCTCGCTACCTTTGATGGAATCTGTCTAGAGGCAGTTAATGAGAAAAATGCATGCCAAAGCCTCAGTCAGTGGCAGCTGAGGTTCCATACTGGGTGTGCAAGCACTCTCCTCGACGAAGGGACGAAGAAGAAGAAGAAGAAGAAGAAGAAGAAGAAGAAGAAGAAGAAGAAGAAGAAGAAGAAGAAGAAGAAGAAGAAGAAGTATTGCTCTGCAAAAATTAAAGCGATCAAAACGTCTACTGACAGGTCAGCATGGCCTAATGGGTAAGAACGCGTGTTCTTAAACATCCGGTGTGCTGATTCCGAGGTATGCGGTTCAACAACTACACTGGACAGCTGGACTAAAATGTTGAACCTATCGTCCTTGACTTGGTGACGTAAATTACAAGTACCCCTGAAGTCGGAGCGGGTTCACCTGATGGATAGGGACACTGTTAATAGGGAAAGCTAATCCACACGCAAAATCCAGTCCATCACTACAATAAATAGTGTGTATGGACTACGCTTGAGTTCAAAGCGAGCGAGCACAATTTTTTTTTTTTTTTAAATCGTCTTCTGTAACAGATAGAACAACAAATACAAGAGTACTGAGAGCATGCACACATTCTTATTTACGGCTGGAAAACATTGACCAAGCAGCTGAAAAACACATAAGCGTCTTTGAATATCGGTTGTATAGAGGTTGTATAGTCTCTGGGACGAAGGCGTTACCAATGGAGCTCATAATCTCGCATACCGCGCTCGAAACACAGTTGCGGGCGATTTGGAAACAGGCCGCCTTGCGTTGGTTTCTATACAATAGTATGAGTGCCATTTGATCAGAAGCAATGGCAAACTACTAAACGTAAACTTGACCAGGAATCACAAATAGCCAAAAAAAAACACAAAAAAACAAAAAAAATGCTGGACCTGACTGCTACGTGATATAAAGGACATGCAACTAGGTTCTAACAGAGGAGTAATACAAATTCACTGGACGAAAAAAAAAATAAAAAGAACAAACTGATCTATCAAAAAAAAAAAAAAAAATAGTAGAAGGAAGACTGGTTATTATGACAAATAAAATTGAGGAAAATGAAATATTTTGGATATTTACACAGATAGGAATACCTTGAAAAAATGTATAATAAAGGGGGAGGTACTAAGGAAGTGGGGGTGGGGTAGACGACAAATGAGAATGGGTTAAAGATGTGATAGGTAGTTTACACACAACATCATCAGAAGCAGGACATCTAGCGTGTTATAGACACATTTACAAAGATTGTTATCGGGCGACAATTCTCCAAGCAACAAGTCATCTGGTAATCGTTGACGTCGTTTATATTGTGTGCACATCTTTCTCTGACCACTTACGTTGGTACTGAATAACGTCCATTTTTGTATCCACCTCTTCTGTTGATCTTAGCGATACATTTACTGATTTCTGATAGACTTGATATTTGATATTAGCGATAAATTTACTGATTTCTGATAGACTTGATATTTGATATTAGCGATAAATTTACTGATTTCTGATAGACTTGATATTTGATATTAGCGATAAATTTACTGATTTCTGATAGACTTGATAAATGATCGATGTGCTTTTGCAGCTGTCAAAACCTTGACGCTTGTTTTCTTCTCTGTCAACGATATTTTTTACGTCCTTCTAAAACACCCGTCGCCATCTTTTTAAATTGCAGGTTTGTAAAAGTCCCGAACATTGCATAGAAAATTATCAGCAACTCCTTTCGCAGAATATTTTATAAGCAAAGTTCCCAAACTTCTGGAAAGATCAACGGGAATAGAGGGACGTAGATGTGTTTCCAAGGCACCAGAGCCAGGTTCTATACTGGCCAAGACCTACTAACACGTCCTAGTCGTGCGTCGTGGGCAACAGGTCCCTTAGGGGTCCTGGCTAACATAGTAGGATCGCTGATTCTTCCGAAGTCGGAGAGTATCTGCCTGCATGGCGAGGAACCACCAGTCTGCACACCAATAAGCCAGACATGGGACAACGGAAACTCACGCAAACCTCAGTCCGGTATGATATCACACTGATGTTGGACAACAGGATGTCTTCATCCGACTTCACGCTGGAATTTAAAGCCAGTGAAAGCAAGCAAGCAAGCAACGGGAACAGAGGCAGACCAAGAGGAATGTTGCTGGGTGGACTGAGGCGTTGGCATGGAGGAATATCATCAGCAGAATGGACGCGGAACACAAAAGATCGAGATCCGTGGAGGGACATGAACGACTACGCCAGTTGGTAGGGCATATGATACTGATGAAAGATTTCTAAACGGCCCAGGGTGAAACTCACATTTTTACATAACATTAATTTGTGTAAGTGTGTGTGTGTGTGTGTGTGTGTGTGTGTGTGTGCGCGTGTGCGTGCGTGTGTGTGTGTGCGTGTGCGTGTGTGTGTGTGTGTGGAGGTTAGCATGGCCGAATGGATATGAATGCTCGTTCTGAAACATCCAGTGTGCTGATGCCGAGGAAGTGAGTTCAACCCCTACATCTGTCAGTTGGACTAAAATGTTGCCTCCTCGTTTTTGTCTGTGGGTCGTAAATTTCAAGTACCTCAGAAGTCAGAGTGGGTTCGCCTGATGGCGAGGGACATTGGTAAAAGGTAAACGTTAATCCACACGCAAACATCAGTCTAGTGAAGTAGAACTAGTAACATGTGTGTGGACAACGCTTGAGTTCAAGGCCAACAAAAGTGAACACATTTTTTCTTTCTTTGGGTACTTAATCTTGAGCAAATTTCGACGATAATCCATTTAAAATTGCATATGCCAAAAATACACATAGAAGCCTTTCAGACTAATGCTAGAAAATTCCCCATTTAAAAACCGCTGTACCGGCAGAATACAAAAGTTTAAGAATCATCGATGTTAGACCAGGCGGCTGACTAAAAATGAAACTGGCTGTGTCAGTTGTTGCCAGCGTCTGCCCTGACAGCGCGAACTCCCCCCAACTGCGGGCAATCCGGCGCAAGCTTGCATGAGTTTGACCCAGTCAGGACAGACAGACTAGGCTACTAGGTCAGACAGGGGCACATCAGGCCAGTATAAAGCCTGGCCCCCTTAAAGGGGGCCGGGGATACTTTTTATGACTATCCGAAAATGAACAGTGTTTGCGGATGCTAGTGTTCAAATCAAATGTCATTGGGAATGTCTACAATGTTGTGATTTTCTTTCGCTTTCCGTAAGTATGATTGTTACTCATTACACAATCATGTTACAATTATTATAGACAGTGCTACATTCGCTGCACCAGTCCGACGGTACACTTCCATTTTCACCCAATCCACATCACTTTGTTTTCCATATATCTGAATATTACATATCACAGTAACAATAGCAGTAACCGAGAATGCTACCATCTCGCACAACACGGAAAATGCTTACAACTGTTCAGCCAGTCCGTATTAGTTGCGAGAAACTCGTTCAACGGCCATGTTGTGCCCATTTCGTAGCACACGCATTAAATTCGAGTGAACTAGTTGTTAAATGTTGGATCCAGAAGACTATACTTGTAATGTGAATTCGAGTCCTGCATCTGGAAGTTAAGCTGGGTGTATTGTGTTGACATTTTGTAGAGTTGGCAGTGAAATGGAGGACCTTTATCGCATGATCAGGTATGTCGATTGTTTATAATACTAGTTCTAGTAGTACTAGTTACTACAGTCTTGAAGTTTATTGCACGTACAGTGGCGGTGATATGGATGACTCTTAATAATTTATCATATAATCAGGTATGGCGATTTGTTAAAACACTACAGTCTTATTTGCACGTAGAGTGGCAGTGATATGGAGGGTACTTTTTATCATATGATCAGGTATGTCAGTTCGTTAAAATACCGAAGCCTTATTGCATCGTAAAAATGTCAAGGGTAGTTGGTCACTCAAGGTGTACATGTTAATGTGAATCGTCTTTAATCTGTGTGCTGCCAGGACTTAGGTCATCTTAACGTTGCTGCGATATGCAGCAGTACATGTAAAACAACCCGTTAAAACGATTATAAATAATATACCAGCTACCAATGCACGATGGTTTGTGTAGTTTGCTTAATCAGCGAACTGATCCAGGGTCAGTTCCTAGCAAAGATTGCATTATTTTGTTCTTCTCATCAATACGGTGTTCGGTGGACCAGTCTCAGGAACGGACATAGAAAGTCGCATGTCCTTTATTGGACGTTGCAACCAACCGACGACAATACCATTGACATCAACGCAAGGCGGTCTTGTTTCCAGATCGCAGCTGATTTCGAACACTCGATTGTGTATGTCGGAGAATTGTGAAACGCGTTCACTGCCCAAAAGCCACAGTGCCAGCCAATATCTGATACTTAACAGAATATCTCAGAATTGTGCGAGAGGTAAAGCTGACGAGGAAACAAGATGGAACTTTATTTCACTATCTTCTTTCTTTCTTTCTTTCTTCTTTCTTTCTTTCTTTCTTTCTTTCTTTCTTCTTTCTTTCTTTCTTTTTCTTTCTTTCGCCTGCTTGCCTGCTTGCCTGCCTGCCTGCCTGCCTGCCTGTCTGTCTGTCTGTCTGTCTGTCTGTCTGTCTGTCTGTCTGTCTGTCTGTCTGTCTGTCTGTCTGTCTGTCTGTCTGTCTGTCTGTCTGTCTGTCTGTCTGTCTGTCTGTCTGTCTGTCTGTCTGTCTGTCTGTCTGTCTGTCTGTCTGTCTGTCTGTCTGTCTGCCTGCCTGCCTGTCTGTCTGTCTGGAGCTACGGAGTTCGTACTTGACGCAGTTCTCTCGGCAGGCGGCTCATCGTTCTGCTTGCAGAGACCGAGCCAGTTCGGGTACAATCCGGTGCAATAAAGTCATCGGCCCAGGGGATATACATTCAATAATGTACTATATTATTATGCGCAACTTGGCTCTGCGCTTGCCTGCCAAAGAAGTGGTCAGGAGTTCCAATTCCCCATAGAGGCAGGGCTATTGTTTCCGGCCAGTACAGAGCTGGGGTCGACCCAGCCACATCAGAATGGGTATCCAACAGATGTAATAATTTTCAACAGATTGCCAAAGAACGAAAGCCAAGGAAGGGAAATGGCCACCACACACATGTCGTGACCTAGAATATGTGAAGGCCTAACACTTAACACCCCCAAATGCAGTATCTGCTATGAGATTATGTTTTTTTAGTATGGCTATGTAGATTGACATTGTGGCCAAGGGATTACTAAAGCAATTCGCAGTTTCGCATACCGCATTCGAAACACAGCCCCGGGCGATTCGGAAGCAGACGGCTTTGCGCTGGTTTTCATACAAAGGTATGAATGCTGGTCTTTCAGAAAGCAAACATTGAACGTAAAATTGCAATGAAATCACAAACGCCCAAAAATGCTGGGATTGATTGCGACGTCCTAAGGATATGCAACTATATTTATATAGGTAGTGCATGATCTGTTTGGTTGGACGTTTCCCTGTTAATCTCTTATTTGTTTGTCAGTGTCATCTCTAAATTTCCTGTCCGGTCTGCTTAATATTGCCCAAAAAACTGACATTAACATTATTCCTAAATTAATATTAGCACTTCATCAGGTCCGTTTACGTTGGCAGCTTTGTCAGATGTCCTTCTCGCCAGTCTGCTGGCATGTCTTCGGTCTGTCAGACCCTGCTAAATAATTTGTTCAGTAATCCAGTGAATGTGTTTATATTGGCTTTAATAATTTCAGCTGGGATACAATCTGGACCAGCAGCTTTCCCATTAGTCGGTAGTTTGATAGCTGTTTAGCTGGTTTCTTATAGATGATATCCAGTTTCACTTCCGCAGTCTGGAAATTTGGAGTTTTATTTTTTGGACTGGTATTTTCAGAAGTTCCCCAAAGTCAGCCAGTCTGTTTATGTGATCTTTAATTTTAGTGAGATCTTTCCCATTACTGTTTTTGACAGGTCCATATCGTAGAATATATTTTCTCATTTTTCCGGTGGTGCTCTGGAGGTCTGTCAGGTTTCCTATTCCTACGGCTACTTGTCTCTACTGCTAGACCATCTAAATATTCTCTTTTGTTCGCCTTTATCCGCTTCCTAACTTCTTTATTATCCCTTGTGTAGTTTTCCTTGGCTCTAAATTAACTCTGGTTTTTCTATTTAAATCTTTTTTATTTGACCTTTATATTCTTTTAAAGAACTTCCTTCAAGCATTTTTCGCGTTTTGTTGTCGTTTATATCCAAGGACTTCAAACAGTTATTAATTGCTGCTGTCGGCAAGGTCTTCCGTACTCACCTCATCCAATTCTCATCGAGGCAGATGTTTAAATTTGACACGGGTTCTCAGGTCAATCCAGCCTGAAATGGCTAACCCAGAAATGTCAGTCAGACTGGTATTATCACCCACCGAGTGACGATTGGTCTGCACCATCTACCCATAGCCCCAACGATGTAAAAGGGTCATTTACTTTTTAATGATACGGGAGCCAGGGTGGTACAGTGGTTAACGAGCTTGGCTGCGAAAACCGTGAGCAGGGTTCAAATAACCAGCAGTAAAATACATTTTTATGTGTGATAAATACGGCTTTTGCGTGGATCGACCCAGTGTCATAAAATGAGTTAGTTCGTTACATATGCTTTACAGGACGTCGCATACAACACCAGCATTTTTTTTTACTTTTGCTGTTATGATCTCTTGGCAAGTTTACGTTCAGTAGTTTGCAATTGCCTTCTGAACGACCGGTACGCATACCATTTCGTTAAAAAAAAAAACCAACGTAAGACGGCCTACTGCCATATAGCCCACAGCTGTGCATAAAATGAGTAGCAGGACAATTTTCTGGAGATTGTCTCAGAAATAAAGGTGGCGAGGAAAGGAGCTGGTCATCCCATCTCATTACACTACGGCCATGAATACGTGCGGGTCTAACACTGCACACCGCAACGTCACTGCATGCTGCGGAGCTGCACTTAATTAAGGTGGCCCCTCGATAACAATCTAACGCAATGCTTCCACGCAGATGTGAAGTGCTATAGTCTGTCAAGAAATGAATGCCTTCATTCACGATCAATTATTTTGAAAACTGTCTGTTGCATTGTTATGAAATTTTTCCTGCCGTCTTATATTTACCCCCACCCAAGGAATATGTCTTTGATAGGTCCAAAAGCCATTTAAATCATGGAAAGCGGCATTTATTTGATGTTTTGGTGAAAAACTAGTGATTTATCGCTAACAAACTTGTTTTACAGTAATGCCCCGTTCCACTACGCGCGGCTCTTGTCATAAGGCCAATCCCATGTCCCACGAGAAAATTAACTATTCAAAGCTAATGTTTCCGTGTGAAGACGTAATACATTTAATAATGTGCACTTCATCTCTGACCAGTAAATTATATACCGCATATAAACAAACTTTGAAATCTGCTGTACAATCTCCAGGGGGAAAAAAAAAATTTTTGTTGGGTGGACATAAAGGTAAGGTTATATGATAAATCTCATCATTTTCCCTCAATTGGTTACTGAGATATGGAATTTTATATTGGGGCAGACAAAAGTAAACAGACTATAGTCCGGATTTGTACACCCGGCTGGCCTTTTAGCTTGGGAGAGGGGAAAGAAAACTCTGCAATATCCCCATGGAGATAGTAGGAGGTCCGGAGGAAAGTCATTCATCATTATCAGGTGCCATGCTGATAAGCGTGGGCGCTAATGTTTCGCAATCTTACACGATCACCAGAGTCGTGGATCAATTCTGTGTTCTTATATCGACCATGCCAGGTGGCCAAGCCATTCAAATATTTATTTATGTGCTTTCCCCTTGCTCTTTTCCCATAAATCTTGCGAGTTGACACCACGTTCTTTAGTTTATTTCTTCTCATAACATGTCCAAAAAACATGTGACTGTCTTCGTCTAATTTCTTTGATCAGATTGTTTTCATCTACTTCTTGTAAGACGTACTCATGTGTTTTTCTGTTTACCCATGGTATTCTTTGCATTTTCCTCATAAACCACATTTCCACTGCCATTAGATGTTCTTAAGCTTGTCTCTCCATTGTCCACATCTCATATCCATACGAAACTACTGGTTCTATGTAGCACTTCAACACTCTTTTTCTCGTTGCAATTGACATCTTTTTATTGGTTAGTATGTTTTCCATATTGGAAAGTAATTCCACCAATCACATTCCGATAAATGCAACCCCTTTTCATGCCACAGAAGACTGAACGACAATGCATTGGGTTTAAGAGTTAACACTCATCTTCAAGAGTATTCACAACCAACCAAACAACCAGCCAGCCAACCAGTCAGATAATTTTAATGCATAGAATAAAACCCGACCGAGGTAACTAAATGCCTTTACAATCTTAGAAACGGGGACGGAATTATTTGAAAAGACGTTGAGCGGAAATCTGGCCCCAGAAAACGATAGTTGAGAAATTGGAGCATTGGCCATGGTCTCTCAATCATGGCTGGATTCATCTATGTGCTGTGAACGTTGTTCACATTGCTCTAGTGACCAGCTTATTCTCAATCCAGATCTGTGTCAACAGGACACCTTCCTTCAGACATAATAGGCAGATTCAAGAGTATTCCAAAGTATACCGCACCTCATTCCAAGCTTTGTTCAGTCGCCTCATGTCCGAGTGCTGTTCAATCAGGTGGAAGAGAGACAGATACACCAACTAAAATTAATTAAGCGCTATAGGATATTATATCGCCCAAAGTGACCCCCCTCTCACGCCCATTTGGACAGAAGGAATATATATCGCCAGGCTAGGGTTATCGTATTATTTGTTTCGTTTTGCGGTATCCTCGGAATTTTAATGTTCGGTGAATAGAAATTTACATTACAATACTTGTTCATTTGATTGTGCGCCGTGTTTGGTTCAAACCTACGTTTTTGGTTGACACTGAATCGATCAATGTTGTCTTTGCTTAGTCATGCTATAGCCTCGGCTATAATGAGGGACAGATAAACATAATCAATTCAGAAATATAAACATCGGTTTGTCACGAAAGGTGGCATAACATTATTGCTTCCAGCAGTTTTGTCCTTTTACGGACAGGGATTTTGCTAATAATTGTTATCGTTTGTAGCGACCAGCCTCGGTAGCCACCGGCAGGGACACAATAGTCAGTTGTTAGTTGTTTACTTTCCTTACATTTTTTTTTCCATATCCTATGTACAGGACATCCCTGTCAACACCAGCACTGCTGTTGTTTGATGTCTTGCAAGTTTACGTTCAGTAGTTTGCCATGGCTTTCGGAACGACCAGCTCCTATACCACCACGTTAAAACCCAGCGCGACAAGGTCTGATGCGAAATCTGTCGCAGCAGTGTTTCGAACGCAGGTGTGCGGAATTACGAACCACGCCCGTATGCCTTTGCCACGGAGACCGACACTTCCCTTACATACTTGCTAAATTAAACACTGGTCTCCGTGGCAGAGTGGTTAAGCTGCCTGCCTCGAGCTTCGAAGGTTGTAGATTCGATTCCGCACTCCGTCTTTCGGTCCACGAGTGCAATTTTCTTGGAGACTAGTGGGTCGTCGCTGGAACCAAGGAGTTTGTGCTTTGTGCAACTCGTACGGCAGGCCAAGCCTGGGAAAGAGACCGAGCCGTATGGGATTAAACCCCGTCCCGCGAAGGCGATCCATTCATCTTTGAACCCTTTAAATAGATTAAGCTTAAAACCGGGAAGGTAACGCGGCCAACAAATGCCTGAAGAAGTCGGATGTGTCGGCCGAAAGGTTCAAATATCGCACCTCTGCTGTAAACAGGCACAACACGATTACGTATAAAACAACAATCCGGACGTACGCAGCACAAAAAGAAGATTAAACTTTAGGAAAAACAAAAAAAACTTTATAGCACACATATGGTTTCGAAACAAGTGCTATTTTTTTTTGGGGGGGGGGGGAGAGAAGGGGTGTCAGAGAAGGGTGACGCCCTTGGAATATGCTGCAATCCCTGCAGGAATAGAATATATGACATTCGAGATAATATAATTGGTATTCATTATGACGTAACTGGTATTCGCTCTGACATAACGGGTATTCTCTTATGGCATAATGGGTATTCCATTTGCAATAATTTGTATTAATACCATAATTGGTATTCTTCATGACATAACTGGCATGCCTCATATTATAATAGGTATATCATCATCATATCGGGTATTCCTCATGACATAATTTATATTCTTTCATGACATAATGGGTATTCACGTTGACAAAATTGTATTCGCGATGACATAATTGGTATTTCTAATGACATAATTGCCGGCTTCGTGGCTTAGAGGTTGTGACTTTTCTCCGTAATCTCGTATACTCTCGTGGGTAACGTGTTGACGGTTGAAATAAGCAGTGGTTCGAATCGCATCGGTAACTTACGTGGTATGTGAGCCGGCCGCTCAGAAAGCAATGGCAAACTACTGAAACATACAGCTGAAAGCTGCTGGTGTTGACAGCTAAGTCCTGTAAAGGATATGCTAAAAAAAAAAAAAATGACATAATTGATATTCCCCATGACCTAATTAATATTCCCCATGACCTAATTAATTAGTCATCCGTAATGGGTATTCCCTATTACCTAATTGATATTCGCATTGACATGATGAGTATTATCTATGACATAATTAGGGGGGGGGGGCTGAGTGGTCTCGAGGTATGGTGTCCACCTCGAGTGCTGGAGGTCCCGGGTTTCAGTCCCGGTGAGAGCCGGAATTTTTTCACGTGAACTTCTTGTAACAAAATTTCCCCTGGTCTCTGGGTAGTGAGATCGGACGCCCGTGTGTATTGTTGCGCACGTAAAAAAATCCCTTGGCAGCTGGAAATCAAAATAAAGTAGCCTAACGGCGCTGCCCGGGCGAAATTTCGAGTTAAAAATCTACCCAAAGTATTTAAGGATCCTCGCCGGTGCTACGGAGTTCGTGCACTGAGCTGAGAATCTCCGGACTCAGGCTTGAGTTAGGAGTAGAATGGAGCACTTATGAGCTACACCCGTGTGTGGTGATGTTGATCCGTCGACTAAACTAAACTAAACTATGACATAATTAGTTTTCACGTTGATTATGATGATGATGACCTCAAGTTGTTACCAAAACAGTAAAATGTTAATGCCACCAGAGATTATCCAGTCATCGAACTGCTCTGTCCACGTGGCCTCTCAGGCGTGTTGGAAATGAGGTCGTGGATCAACGTCAGTTTTCCTTTGTGGCTTGTCCTGAAAGAATGTTGATTGTATTGTGTCCGTGTACAGCCAGTATGTCAACACTACTCTCACCATCTGCCGAGCTTATAACGGAGAGCGAAAACACGCACGCACACACACACACGCACATACACACACAGACACACACACAGACACACACACAGACACAGACACAGACACACACAGACACAGACACACAGAGACATAGACATACACACACACACATAACATAATATGATTAATCTTAACTGATGAATTAAAAAATACACACAATACACACATGACTAAGCTTAACTGATGAATACAAACACACAGATACAGGCGAACGTTTCGAAGGTTGAAGATTTCAGTGGAAAGGCTTGCGTGTATCTGTGTGTTTATTTATTAATCCGTCGAGCATGTTAGTTATATTTTGTGTGTGTTTTTTTAATTAAAAAAAAGTTTTTTGCACTCAAAATATCTTTGGGGAACCATAGCATGAGATGGAAAATGCATGACAAACAATAAAAGCAGAATAGGCTGCATTTCAGAAGATGAACAGAATCGATGGTAATGTCATGACATGTCAGAAGGAGAGTTCTGAAATATCTATATCAAACTTGTTCTGCTGGACGGCAGTATACATTGGGATGTGGAAGAGCAAACCAGGAAGAGCCCGGAGACAATAGCGCGGTTTCTGAGATGAATAGTCAGAATACCCTGGACTGCTGGAGTAACTAATGAGTGCTTGGAAGAGGCTAATGAAATCAGAACATTATATACAACAATAATACAGGGAATAACACTGTTCTATGGCCGTTTGATAAGAAAAGCAGTGGGAAAACACCGCTGACGATTGGGAACTTCAGCGATAGAAGTGTCAGAAGCAAACTGAAAGAAATGATGCAGGAGGGCCTAATAAAGAAAATCTGTCATTTGTATGGTCGATAGAACTGATAACGAAAATAGTTTTATTTTCTAGAAATGTAAAATAGAGGATCTTGTAAATATGAGAAATTCAAGAGTATTAATACACCCATAGAAAAGGAAGGATGTAGCAATCCGAGGACACCAGTCGTCTGAAAGTTAAGACACTCCAGAAATTATCTCTGTCACTTCCTTCCTGTGATCGCATGAATACCAATTATAAATCCTGAAGCTATTTCTGTAGAAATTGCCACGCACTGACCTACTGACCTATTGACCCACATTCGTACCCCATTCTCTCTCTGTCACCCTCCCGGGTCAAGTATTGGGCTATTCTAGGTCGGGCTAATCACACAGTGTGTGCCGGCACGTTCGTTTGTGCCAAGTATACAAGATGGCAAGAGAATATTTCCCCTGAACAATCTTGTGCAGAGAAGCGCTGCAAGGAATGACAACACATGCGAATCTATACAACACAGGTTCTGTGTTCGTAGAATGCTAAACAGCCCGAGGAAAGATAAGACCAATAACCAAGTATTAATAGCAATGGTGTTGACAGCGATGTCCTATAAAGGATATGCAAAAAAAAAAAGATGTGTATTGGGTATATTGGCCGGCTCTTTCTCGAAGGGGTTACAGATGCAATTCGCAATCGCGCATACCGCGTTAACAACACATGCTGGGGTTGACTGCGATGTCCTGTAAATGATATGCAATGAAACACATGCTGGGATTGACTGCGATATCCTGTAAAGGATACGCAAATAACTGGGTTTAAGTAAAGAAACCATTTACACACATTGAGGCGTTTTGGGTATATTCGATGTAAAGGAACAATTTACACATATTGAGACGTATTGGGTTATATTGTAAGTAAAGGAACCATTTATACACATTGAGGCGTTTTGGGTATATTGTATGTAAACTAACCATTTACACACATTGATTCGTTTTGGGTATATTCGATGTAAAGGAACCATTTACACACATTGAGGCGTATTGGCTTGTATTGTATGTAAAGGAACCATTTACACACATTGATTCGTTTTGGGTGTATTCGATGTAAAGGAACCATTTACACACATTGAGGCGTATCGGGTATATTCGATGTAAAGGAACCATTTACACACATTGAGACGTATTGGCTTGTATTGTATGTAAAGGAACCATGTACACACACTGAGGCGTATTGCTATATTGTATGTAAAGAAACCATTTACGCACATTGAGGCGTTTTGGGTATATTTTATGTAAAGGAACTATTTACACACATTAAGGCGTTTTTGGTATATTGTATGTAAAGGAACTATTTACACACATTAAGGCGTTTTGGGTATGTTGTATGTAATGGAACCATTTACACATATTGAGGCGTTTTGGGTATATTCGATTTGAAGGAACTATTTACACATATTGCGGCGTTTTGGGTATATTGTATGTAAAAGAAACATTTACACACATTGAGGCGCTTTGGGTATATTGTATGTAAATGAACCATTTACACACATTGATGCGTTTTGGGTATATTGTATGTAAAGGAACCATTTACACACATTGAGGCGTTTTGGGTATATTCGATGTAAAGGAACCATTTACACACATTGAGGCGTATTGGGTATATTGTATGTAAAGGAACCATTTACACACATTGAGACGTTTTGGGTATATTGTATGTAAAGAAACCATTTACACATATTGAGACGTTTTGGTTATATTGTATATAAAGGAACCATTTACACATATTGAGGCGCTATGGGTATATTCGATGTAAAGAAACCATTTACACATATTGAGACGTTGTGGGTATATTGTATGTAAAAGAACCATTTACACATATTGAGACGTGTTGTGTTGTATTGTATGTAAAGGAACCATTTGCACACATTGAGGCGTTTGGGATATTGTATGTAAAGGAACCATTTATACACACATTGAGGTGTTTTGAGTATATTGCAAGTAAAGGAACCATTTACACACTTTACGCATGTTGAGTACATGGTGACATCCCTATATGTTTTATAGACCAATCAACACTCACTGGTGATGTTATCAACACCATACCGATCTCCTTTACTTCCTAGAACATTTCCTGGTACACGTTTTAGGCTTGACAGGCCTGGGAGCCCACGTTAGTTTAAAAAAACAAAAAACCGTCTCCATGGGAATTGAAAACATGGCCTCCGGGTCGGAGGCAAGCGTGCTAATAACTAAGCCACCACTGCTCCCATATCCAAGTATTTAAAAATGTAAAGGGCCATTTTTACACACCTTAGGCTCATGGGACATATGGTGCTAGGTCCTCATGGGACATATGGTGCTAGGTCCTCATGGGACATATGGTGCTAGGTCCTCATGGGACATATTGTGCTAGGTCCTCATGGGTATAGATGAATCATTTCTTGGCTGACGTGGTTAGTACCAAGCCGGTTGCCTTGTCTTCCCAAGTCATTTCGTGGTAACTATGTTAGGTTGACTCCACCTGGGGGGACCAGGTCAAATGTAAAAATCCGCGCCAAAAACGGATTTGAACCCTTGAACAACAGCTAGCCGGCAGACACTACTGCTGCTCATATTTCCAAGATTTAGTGATAAAAACTCCGCGTGGAGCAAGCACGACGGGGGGATTCTGATCGTCAGATGTGTTCCCCCTTCCCGTTCCGATCCATTATAGGTCGTATGCTTGGGCCAGGTCTAGAAATACTGCTATCGTTTTCTCTCCTTTTTTAAATATCATTTTACATGGTTTTCTAGCTTGATTATTTGGTCCACTGCGCGTCTGGGTAGCTCTGAATCCTGACTGCATGTTGCTAATTAGTTCGTTATTTTCCAGGTTGTGTTATTCTTTTTGTGATGATTGTTTCCATGATTTTCCCGAGATGTGATTTCTGGGAGATTGGTCTGTACGAGTCGATTCTTTGTGGACCCTTGAACTGTTTTTAATATCTATAACTGTCGCCTTCTTCCACTGTGCTGGTATCTGTCCCTTTGCTATATTTTGTTAAATAGTGTGGTTATCTCTGTTGTTTTCCCTGGTACCCTCTTAGTATTGTGTAGTTTAAGATGCCCAATCCTGCTGCTGTACCATCTTTTTCGTTTATTGCCGATCTTGCTTCGTCGATCGTTGCCTGCGTCCATGTAGAAGTCGTCTATTTGTTCCTGTTGTAGTTCTTTGGTCTCTGCGATGTAGTATTCTCTTCTTTTTTTTTTCTAGCTCCCCTAATGTTGTGTTGTAGAAGGTCTTCCCCCTTTATAGTTCCTTTGGGGCGGTAGATGATGATTATGTTTAGGTTGTTGGGTTTAATCGCAATCCGCTTTCACAGAATGTTTTCGATCCTTTACATTATTTACGCTCTCTGGGGGAGGGAGGGCCCGTCCTGGTCATGACAACGTGTGTCTTTCCTTTGCCGTGCGTTCGAGACGTTCGGTTCTTTGTGTTGTCCTTGCGTTGCTCCGTGTTCCATACCTCCCTCGGGGAGGATTTCCGTGTGTACCCGGTGCTTCATGCCCTCTCAAACATCAGGCACCTGTAGCCGTGGGATGCCAACTTCTTCCCTGGCCATTGCCTCTGTCGCGTTTGCGCCGGCCAGCGTTTGTCTCCGCTGCCATGTTCCTTCTTCGTACCCTGTTCATGACACCGCACTCTGGGGAGTCTGCTCTTCCTCTGGGTTTCTAGACCCTTCTCTTGGTCTCTGCTGCGGGGTGCCGTCCTCGCAAGACTACCACCACCATGACACGGAGACTGGACATCGGTCAACATTTACCTGTCTTGGCGACTGCTATCGTGTGGTTATTTTTCCCTCACTGAAAAGTCACTTTTTCACCGTCAACGCTCTGGAAGTTAGAGTTAAATCGTTCTTATTCTTTTAACCAAATTCAGTTACAAATTATCCACATGAGGACAAAACACTAATTTCTACCATTTTGTGGGAGGGGGAGTCTCCGTGGGGAAGTGGTCAAGCCATTTGACTCGGGCTCCGAAGGTTGTGGGTTCGATTCCGGGCTGCATCCTTCGGTTCACGAGCTACATTTTTCGGAAACTCCTGTGGGTCGTCGCTAGAGCTACGGAGTTCGTGGTTTGTGTGTCGCTTTCCGCGCTGCGGAAAGAGAACAAGCCATATGGGATAAACCCAGTGCAATAAAGTCGAACCTGTCGACTTTTAAGCGACCTTGTTTTTGTGAGAGAGGGGGCCTGGAGCCAGAGCGCGCTTATTACTTCCCTTATGTTTACTAATGATAAAGGTAGTCTCATAATAGCTGCTGCCACTTGGGTATGAAGTGGTGGACCACATATTCTAGGCCACGACATATGAGGTGAGTGGGTCAGTTCCCTTCCTCGTGGGCTTCCTTTCCCAGACAATTACCATACAATTATGAAACTTGTCTGGTAGCTAGTTTTGAGAGGCTGGGTCGACCCCGGAGTTTTACTGGTAGGAAACAAATAATCCTCATTCTGACGGGGATTAAACTTGTCCACTGCCTTGGCATTCAAACGCACTGACCACTGTCTTGGCATTCAAACGCACTGACCACTGTCTTACCATTCAAGTGCACTGACCACTATGCCGTCGCGTGCATGCTTGGTAGACCGTTGTCTTATCCGTTATCTCAGGCTTTTTTCACCGCTAGTTGCCGAATTAACCATATTTGTTTGTGTGTATCCCTGTCCGGTCTCTCTCACGCTTCTCCTCACTCTTCTCCCCTCTCTTCTCCTCGCCTCTTTCTTCAATGCCTGCCTATCTGCCTGCCTGCCTGCCTGCCTGCCTGTTTGTTTACAAATTATGGTAGCGATTTCATTCCCTCTGCAGTCTAGGTCGGCGTCGGTGACCTATGGGTTAATGAACGCCATTTCACGATTTCTCGATATACTGAGGTCAGTGTTCAAAATAAGCCGCGGGTTATTTGGGAACAGATCGCTTTGAGTTGATGTCGATGGTGTAAGAGTTGGCCGTTCAGAAAGCAGTAGCAAACTACTGAACATAGAAATTGCCTGGTCAATCACAGTCAATACATGCTGGGGTTGATTGCAACACCCTATAACAGGATATGCAACTAACTGTAGCCTGGGCAGAAGATATTCAACGTTGTATGCAAACATACCAACTCTAGTATGTGACGAACTAATTCAGCTTTTCATACGGATGACAGTCCAAGCAGTTAAAGTTGCCAGGAGGCCATGTTATCTTCAGCATACACTTGTACTTCTTCTGTGTGCTTGTCTTTCATACATCTCAATGTATATTCACGAATGGGTGAATCTACGCGCCCATTTGTCAATCATTTTGTAAAGTGAATTTCGTTTTGTCCTGTCCAGCTCTTTTTTCTTTCGTCTCTCTTTTTTATTTCGCATATCCTTTACAAGACATCGCTGTCAACACTAACATTTTACCGCTGTCGTTGATTTCTTGGCAAGAATGTGTCGACCTCAGAGTCATACTGGTTGGGAAAAATAATACTGCCCCAGCTGAGAACTGAATACGGACCCTTGTTTTGGCAGGTAAGTCAGAGTGCACAAATCATTATTCCACTGTGCCTCATCCAAGTCGTACCAGAGTAAACTCGAACTGACGGAACAACAACATTGTGACAACTGGAAAAATTAATGGAAAGAGAAGATAGATGAAGACGATGAGAGAAGATACTCGACACCCATGTATCGTAGCATTGAAACAGCACACGAATTGATGGCAGCCTGGGTAGCGCAGTGGCCAGCTATCTTGCCAGCCGGCCCGGAAGTCATGGCTTCGAATTCGTATCGAGGCGGATTCTTAAAATTGACCTGGCCTCCCTGGACGACCCAGTCTAAAAAATTGGTACCAGGCAATGTCGTGGGAAGTAAAGGCGGTCGGTGCGATTTGACTACATCACCTATCGAGTGTTGATTGGTCTATACAAATGAGGCTTGTCCCATATTCCTAATACGGTCCAAAATGTGATTTAAAAACAACAATCCTTTACTGTACTGTTGTTTTTACACGAGTTAATGCATTCTTTTCGCTATCGCGAGGTCCGAAAACGCATGATCGCTCAGATTAGTCGGCAAGACACTTGACATTTGTGAAAGGTAAAGTGAAAACACAGAAAATGGCATCGAAACAGACTAAGACTTGGCCAGTATATAACCCGGCCCTGGTGCCTTGGAAGCTCTGCGTCCCAGTTGAGTGATAACTGGACATCTTCCTGGTAGGGAAGCAACATGCGTATTCCGAGCATGCTCCTGAGCTCTCCATTTCCGAGTGCAAGACGTGAATACTGACCCTCTACGTCATCATAGGGAATTGCCGTGACACTATTGCAGCTTTGTGAAGCTCGCTGTCTGAGTTCTTTGCAGGCTTCACCACACTGGAGACCGAGGTCTATGCTGTCTTCGTCCACCAGATAGACTATAGACAGCTCGAGGATGCCCTGCGTGGAGGTGAAGAGTGGTTTCCTGTCCCCTTTACACATCTTAAGGTACATCGGACATACATAGACCCATATGTTTTATAGATCAAACGACACTCAGTGGGTGATGATGTCGATATCACACCGACCGCCGCCTCTTCCTAAGACATGCCCTGCTAGCAGTTTTCGGCTGGGTTGACCTGGACACTCAAGCTAATTTTTTTTTTTAAAATTCGAAACCTCTATGATGCGGATCGAACCCAAGACCACTAGAGCGGCAGGCGAGCGTCTAGCCACTACGTTATCGCGACTCCCACAGTCACAGAGTGGTCTTAGTTGTTATTATTATTATTATTATTATTATTATTATTATTATTATTATTATTATTATTATTATTGCCTCCGCTCGCTTGGAACTCGAGTATAGTCTACGCACGGCCTACTACTGCTAACTGTTGCTACCTGCTAGTCAGTGCATCAGATTGTTTGTTTTTTTTCTCTTTTGCATGAGGGTTAGCTTTCCCTCGCCATCACGTGGACCCATTCCGACTTCTGGGTTACTTGTAATTTACGTTCCCAAGTCAAGGATAAGTCCAGCTGACAACGCCGCAACCAGAACAGAAAGGTTCAACGCGTATGTGTTACACCTCTCAGCCACGCTAACCGTCATATTTATTATTAGAACAGTGTATTTCAGGACATGTATTGTTGTATGGTCCTTAGTGTCCCTAGTAAGAAATTGCGGTGGGCAATTTGATAGCTGACCGTCTTGCTCAGGTTTTCATACAACGGTATGCGTGCCAGCCGTTCACAAATCAATGGCAAACTAAGGAACGTAAGTTTGCCAAGAAATCAAACCAACATTTTGGGGTTGATTGCGACGTCTTATAAAGGATATGCAATTTCGTTTTTTAAAAGTTTCATTACAAAGTTATTTTGAGTACATTTGAGAATATTCTGATTAAAATTAGACAGTTTTTATTATACACATAAGAGCATATTTCGGCCTGTTTTCAGGACTAGCTAATACTCCTGCGTTTCTAGGTCATATCCCTTCTTTCTAGGTCAGATTATGACATGTTATTGCATTTGTTCGTGCCAAACTATGTAAATCACATTACCAAGTGTACGTGATTTTGTGACCTAGTCAGAAATGTATATACTGCTACAAGTGGCGGATCTTTTACAAACAAAGAATTGGGGATGGATAAGGTCGTATATCTAGATAATAGAAGATTTATTTACATCTACCTAAGCCTACATTGTCCACAACTACAGAAGTAAGGTCATTGTCCACAGCTACAGAAATAAGGTCATTGCCCACAACTATAACAAGAAGGTCATCTCAGATGACTTACGGGAAGATGCAGAAACATAAACAATTTGGAAGATTGCGTTGTGTCACTGTAGTGCGATTGAGAAAGTTGTTAGTTTTAGCGACCACAAAGCTTCCTATATTAAAGTTGAGAATTAGCTGTTTTCATTATATTGTCTGAAAAAAACATCGTCTACGAACGAACGAACGAACGAACGAAAATCTTTATTTTCAAAGGGTTAAGAATTGGGCACGCAGGCCCGTCTGACATTCTGCCCTTCTTCTCTATTTCCTCTCATACATTCTTTCATTCAACATCTCTTATGAAGCAATTCTTTAACAACAAAAGAACAATAAGCATTAAACGCATGAAAAATAATCAATAATACATGACTCGTTGAGGCAATGTTTAACATACAAATACCCAAGGTGGGTGTAACGTGCCACACATATGGGAATGTTGTTGTTGTTTTTTTTTCTGGCTAGTTTTCGTTCGAGATAATTTACCATTATTATTGTCTTTGTTGCTGTTTATTTTTTTTAAGGGGGCATGTAGTCTGTCCTGAGGTAGTGTTCAAACAGGTTGCGACTGTATGTATAATGATTGGCGGTGTCTTTGATTTCTTGTGGAAGATTATCCCACAACTGAGTGGCAGAGTATGCTAAGCTTGTTTTATATGTCTATCCTAGGTTTAGGGACATGAAGTATATTTAGTCGTTCGCTATGTCTTGCGTTATATTTAAACAATGGCCAAAGGTAGCTTGTGGCATTTTGAAATAGGATTTTGTGAGTTAGATTAGCCTTATTAAAAAGTAGGCGTCTGTGGAGTGGCAGTAACTGAAGACGTTCATGTAGGTTAGAAATAATAATTGTCTGTAAACTTATCACCATTGATTAGACGCACTGCTCTTTTCTGGAGTGAATAAAGGCGTTTTGTTATTGATTTCGAGCATCCATCCCAGATTGTGGAGAAATAATCAATATGTGTTTGTATGTGGGAGGTATAGAATATCTTTCTTGTGTTTTCGTCGAGGAAGTTTTTAATTTTGGCAAGTTGGTATACTTTTTTGGCTGTTTGTTTAACTAGAGCATGAACATGGGAATTAAAAGATAGATTTTGATCTATGATAAGACCCAGTGCCTTGTGCTCGGTTACACTTTCTATATATGTGTGTGTGTGTGTGTGTGTGGGGGGGGGGGGGGGTTCAACTTCAGTTTCCTAATTACAACCACCATCATCGTATGTAGAACTATATCAAGGACTTGAACTTGTGGAAAAATTCTTAATCGGTTGGCCCAGCCTTAAATGGCCTCAACAATTTCCAAAGAGTTTCCTATCTTTTTCTTCTGCGTTCATCCGCAGCGTTTCTACAGGCGTAATTGCGTTGTGTCCGGTTATGCGCCCGTAGGCCGACACATCCGACTTCAGCGTTGACCAGGTTAGCCTTCCCGGGGGTTTCGAGGGACATTCGACTCTCACTGTTGTGGTGTCGTCCACATCTCAGCTGGTCAAGTTAGAACAGCCAAAGACATCACGGTCAACCCTCAAGGGAAGGCAGGGGCAGACCATGGGCATTCCCCGCCATCCAAGGAGGCTTCCATAATTGCAGTGCCGACACATAGCGCTCTGGTGCTGGGTTCACACAAGGAATCGTCACGTCCTGCACATGTCTGTTTCATTTCCTAACTTCCGTATATTGGGCATTTCGTTCGCTACTGCCGCTCCCCACACAAACCAGGAACGGTCAGTCTGCGGACGACATCCGCGCAGCAAGCTTTAGCTTCGGACTTCCACGTAATGGATTCGCTAGCCAAGCATTCCATTTCGTGTTAATGAGACGTTTTTCCACATTTGATTACGCTCACTCAATGAGCTTTTGATACGGACTTACATCGTAACCATTGCATGCCCATGGGACGCTTTTATCCACCTTTGGTTACGCTCATGAGGTAGGCTGTAGAGGATTCCTATCAATACTGTTAAAGTGTGTTTTCATACTTCACAAGCCCAATGTAAATGGCTGAGTTCAGTTCAGTGCTTTGCTTTATTATAATGCGTAATGTGGTTGTCGCCGGCCTCCCTGGTCTAGGAGTTACACGACTTTCTCCGTAATCCGTATACTCTCGTGAGTGACGTGACGTGCGCGAGAATTGGTAGCGGTTCTCTCCGCGTCGGTAACTTACGGGGTATGTGAGCCGGTCGCTCAGAGAGCAATGACAAACTACTGAGCGTAATCTTGCCAAGAAATCTACAATCAGCTGAGAGATGCTGATGTTGACAGCGATGTCATGTAAAGGATATGCGGGAAAAAAATGTGGTTATCTGGTCAGAGTAGGATCTATTTAGTCGAGAGTCCTGTCTGTTCATCCTTTGGTTGTTTATCAGAGACATCTCTTTCTCTCCAAAATGATACCGCTTAATATTTTCCTCATTAACTCACAATAACATTATTCCTACATAAATTCCATACGTTCACAGACTCTCTTTCTTTGGCATCTTATGCTGGTATGTCTTCGGTCTCCCATACTCTGCTGAATAATGTACGCAGTAATTCAGTTAAGCTGTTTATATTGGCTTTAACAGCTTCTGCTGGATACCATTTGGACCAGCAGCTTTCCCATTCTTCAAAGTTTGATAGCTGGGCCAATCTCTTCTTTTGGTAGTTTCTCTGTCCATCACTATGCATCTCCACTTCTACAGGTTGGGTATCTGAACAGTCTTCTAAAATCAGTCTATTCAGGAGTTCCTCGT
Organism: Cepaea nemoralis; assembly: GCA_014155875.1. Lineage (NCBI taxonomy): Eukaryota > Metazoa > Mollusca > Gastropoda > Stylommatophora > Helicidae > Cepaea > Cepaea nemoralis. The sequence goes on from JACEFZ010005142.1 coordinate 35,478, forward strand.
CATTTTCAGTTCCATCTCTTCATTTGATCTTTAATGTTAGTGAAAACTTCACGTTGCTATTTGTGGTAAGTCTTCTTGGTTCATTATCTTTTCGCGCTATTTTCTTTGTGGAGCCACACGGATCTCTGAGGTTTTCTTTCGCTGCTGCTACTTCTGTCTACTCTTGCAATTAAGTAAGCAAGCATAGGGCCCTTTTGTATACCTTAATGCACATTTGGCATATGGTGTTAGATATACAAGTTTTGTATTTACCTATTATGCTGCATGCATTTCACAGAAGGTGAATACAAAACTTGGACCGGCAACATTTGCAAACACTGCACAGTCATTAAAAATACATCCTATATATTTGTATAGACAAATCGGCGCTCCACTGGGAGATGACAGGCAGAAGGAGATTGTCAGCTTTAACACACACACACACGCACGCAGGCACACACGCACACGCGCACACACACACACACACACGCGCACACACACTCTCTCTCACTCAGTCACACACACACACACACACATACACATCAAACATGAAAACAATCTTATTAACATTTAGCACTATCAATCATTCCGCACACAAATAATACCTTCAAACAGTGAAGCAACGTTCTTATTGCTATATGCTTTCTGTTGCAGTGAAATCCCGTGGATCTGGACCAAGGACGTCTTTTTGGCTGCTGTATCGTTTTCGTTTGCCGCGTTTCTCTTCGCCCAGTTTGCTTGCTTGATATGGGAAAATCACGCGATAGGGTTGAGAGACCTGGACTTCACGCTGCCACTTCCCCCTGGGAGCATGGGGTGGCCTTTCCTAGGAGAAAGCCACTATTTCGTTAACAAGGTAAGTTGAAGTAACAGTAAACGTTTTTGTTTGTTTGTTTGTTTGTTTGGTATCATCATCGTCATCATCACCACGGACGCCATCATAGTCGTCATACCATTATAAAGTAATGGCATATTCGTCTTCGTTATCCTCAACAAATCATCATAAGACCTTCATCACCATGTTCAGCACCATCTTCATCAAATCATATTATCATTAACAAATCATAATTGATAAATCATCATCGCCGTCATCAGACCATCATCAGCGCAGACCAATGTCACCGTTGGTGTCAACAAATCATAATTTGGCATCAAAATCGTCACCATCAATTCATCAATTCGTCATTATCAAAATCGGACCGTCATCAACGCAGATCACTATCATCGTCGATATCAACAAAATCATCATACCTTTGGCATCAAAATCGCTATCATCATGATCATCAATCCATCATCTTGGCTAGTTAGAATGAATATCTAGCATTTTTGGAAAAGGGCGAAAAACAGAAGACCCTCGTGCACAGGGTGTGCACGTTAAAAATCTAAATCTTCTCAGGGTTGGAAACACCACAAGCTCAAGTCTTGAGAGTGGAGGCGGTTACTGCAGCTTTCCGCGGGTTGGAGAACAAACTGTACACGCATGTTGTGATTGTAACTGATTCACAAAGTATGCTGGCAAAGGTGAAGACTTGCATGCTTCGTGTTGAATGGTATGCATCGATTCAGAGGTCGCGGGTTGTGAGTATTCGATGGATAGGGACAGGACATTCTGGTGTGGTTAGAAATAACAAGCAGACAGACTGGGCTAGTACCACATCATTAAGGGGTGACTTGGTGCTTGATAAGGTAGATGTGGTGAAGGCCCTGTGGGAGAATGTGATTAATTCAGAAGAACAGATAGACTATCATAGTCTAGAGAGAATGCAGAAGCAAAGGGTGGTCAGAGGATCTGGTTGACAGTCGTTACTCAGAGGTAAAGCAAGTCGAACATATTATCAGATTGCAACGAGCACCATTAGTATCTGAACTCTACGCTGGCTGTTGAAGACGACTGAGCGCTTATAGGAATGCCCCGAGTGCACATGATGTCGGGTTTTGACTCAACTCAACTCATCGCTGTTGGAAATCACAAAACAACAACAACCCCCCCCCCCCCCTCCCCCCTTAAAAAAGCCGTTTGAACGCTGCAGCGGAAATTCTTGTTAGAAAAGAAAACATATCCACGGGAAGATAGCATGAGAGTTCGTAACCTTGGTTGGAATATGTCTAGACAAAACAAACCTTACACAAACACATGCAGAAGTGGACACACCAACCTCTGATATGCATCAGTAACTGTGACGCCCTCCCCGAGGAGGAAAGAGGACCGAAGAAAACAGGCAATATCCAGATCTGTTGCCGTCAGATGAGAGTTAGACTGCATTACGTCCCTTTCGGATTTCTGACTTAGTCCATGAAGTAATAACTACTCTTAGATCTGCTAGTTTTTGCTCTTTTAAGTTGAAACTACTGATATTGCATCTGTGAAGATAGCAATGTGCTTTCTCTCGAGTTTCTTTATAAAGAGCATTTATGGTGCAGTTTTCACGGCTTTTGCTTCAGCTGTGAATTTGACTGTTTTTCACATACCCAGATTGTCTTCTTTGTGCCATTGTTTTTAGATTCAGGACAAATCACCCACTCACATTTTCTGTAGTTTGTTGATACCAACCATACCTTGGTAATATTACTCTATCTCTACGGTTATTTACCTACAAGCACTTGGAATCAGCGACTGGCAAGAGAAGGTCAACCAGAGAGACGAATGGAGACGGATATTGTATCTGCAGCAAAGAACCTCAATGGCTCGGAATGCTGAAGAAGAAGAAGAAGATCTACGGCTATTTAACTCTTAAAGGCAGTGAAAGCCCCCCGCCCCCGCTCTTTTTTGGGTACAGGGTTTTATCGCTCACGTCTTAAAGGCAGTGACCCCCCCCCCCCCTTTTTTTTGGTACAGGGTTTTATCGCTCTTAGAATTTCATACACCGTTAAAGTTCCGTTTTTTTTTTCTTTTTTCTTTCAATGTATATTGGACGTAAGACGTGTTTATAAAGGAAATACTTAAAAAGTATAACCGGGGCAAAACAAAACAAAAAAATTGTACGGCAGTTTCTTTTTGTTGTAAAGTTGCATATCCTCTACAGGACGCCGCACTCAGCACCATAATTTTACTGCGGCTGTTATCTTGGCAAGTTATTTTACACTTTACGTTCAGTAGTTTACTATTGCTTTCTAAACGACCGGCTCCCATACCAAAACGTTAAAACCAGCGCGACATGGTATGCTGTCAAATCGATCGCCGCTGTGTTTCGAACGCGGGTAAGCGGCATTACGAATCGCGTCTGCAATGCCATCGCCACGGAGCGGGCAGTTACCTGCTACGAATGGTGACCTTCCTGTATGAACACTTCAAAATATCCGACCATATACAGGGCGAGAGTTGCTTCCGTTCATCATGCTATGTGGTTACCTACCTGTTGGTTATGTTTGTGAGTGGCACAGTTGTCTGGGTGTGGCCGCATCACTCACTCTATTCTGTTTTTTTTACAACTGATTGTGCCTTCTAGAAGCCTTTAGAAATATCAATTGAGTTGAGATAAGAACCGACATCACTGCACTCAGGACATTCCCCTACGCGCTCCGTCCCCTCCTTCAACACCCGGTGAAGAGTCATATCGCTCCCATCGCCATGTGATTGAAAGTTCTCCTCGTCTTCCTTCTGATTTGAGATTCTTCCAGAACCCCTCAACACAGCACCCAATGTAGCTCTTGCTTTCTTCTTCAGCCATTCACCTCCCAATGGTGTATAGACTTTCAACCAACTGACGCCAAGTTCTTTGTAACATTGTTCATGTTTGGTTGGATTTTGCAGCTAACGTTTTATATGGGATGAGGTAGCCAATCTCATGAATTTCTCATAAACCATATCTGTGCAACATCCAGTCTCATAAATTTATCATAAACCATATCTGTGCTACATCCAGTCTCATGAATTTATCATGAACCATATTTGTGCTACATCCAGTCTCATAAACCATATCTGTGCTACATCTAGTTTCATGAAATTCTCATAAACCATATCTGTGCTATATCCAGTTTCATGAATTTCTCATAAACCATATCTGTGCTACATCCAGTTTCATGAATTTCTCATAAACCATATCTGTGCTACATCCAGTTTCATGAATTTCTCATAAACCATATTTGTGCTTCATCCAGTTCCATGAATTTCTCATAAACCATATCTCTGCTACATCCAGTTTCATTAATTTCTCATAAACGATATATGTGCAACACCCAGTTTCACAAACCACAACTGCAGTTTCAGGAACCATCATATTTACATGCTATAAATATGAATCAGGTGGTCAAGAGGTTGGGGTGTCAGCCTCACACATTATGGAATATGAGTTCTATACCTCGTTAAAGCTACTGCCACTCCACAAACGTCTACTTTTTAATAAGGCCAAACTAATTCACAAAATCCTATTTCAAAATGTTCCAAGCTACTTTTGGCCATTGTTTAAATATAACACTAGACATAGCGAACGACTAAATATACTTCATGTCCCTAAACCTAGGATAGACTTATATAAAACAAGCTTAGCATACTCTGCCGCTCAGTTGTGGAACAATCTTCCACAAGAAATCAAAGACACCACCAATCATTATACATACATTCGCAACCTGTTTGATCACTACGTCAGTACAGACTACATCCCCCCATAAACAATGACACAAAAAGACAATAATGGTAACTTATCTCAAACGACAACTAGCCAAAAAACATTCCCTTATTTATGGCACGTTACACCCTCCTTAGGTATTTATAATGCACATGTTAAACACTGCCTCAGTGAGTCATTTGTTACTGATTATTTTTCATGCGTTGTAATGCTATTGTTCTTTTGTTGTCAACATTTGCTTCATAAGTGATGTTGAATGAAAGAATGTATGAGAGGAAATAGAGAAGAAGGGCAGAATGTCAGACGGGCCTGCGTGCCCAATTCTTAACCCTTTGAAAATAAAGACTTTCGTTCGTTCGTTCGTTCAGGATTGTCTTTTGAGATCCAGGAACACGACAGTTGTCATCTTTGTGAGATATGAGATGAGAGGCCATGGAGAATGTTTATTTCAACTGAAAAAATAAAAGATGTTAGAGACATAGGTCTACAGAAACTGCTGAATGGGTGTGGCAAGGTCCCACAGAAGATCAGCTATTATACTTAATAGGAACACCACGAGCAAATGTTTGCGGCAAATGGCCATCTGCAATGCTAGACATTACACATTTTGATGAGAAGGTGACATATAAATCCTAACCAGTTCGTTGTCTGGCAACTGCCTGGGTAAGAGACCTTTGTTCCTAGTCTGGAAAACCTTCCTGGCAGACACCAGCAGTAGTGTGCTGCAAATATTCTATTCTTTACAGCTGTTTTAATGTGCAATCTTGTTTATTGTTTAAGGGCGCTGAATTCTTTACGGAACGCCACATCAAATATGGGGAGATTTACAGGACACACATTCTGGGCCGCCCAATGATTCGAGTCTCTGGAGCCAGCAACATACGTTCCTTGCTGACTAAAGAGCCCCATCAACTGATCATGAGTACACCCTCTTCTACAAAGGAAATTTTCGGTGCAGAGAGTGTTGTAGTCATTACTGGAAAGAAACACAGAGGCCTGAAGAAGAAGCTGTCGACTTGTGTCACTCAACAGAGGTATGTTTGCTGGGTGCTTATTTGTTCTGTCCAAGACAATTGGTACTTAGAAATAATATTCCAGATCGCAAGAAATTCAGCCGCGGTAACAGAGTGGCTAGATGCTTGCCTTTACCTGGTAGTCATGGATTCCAATTATCAGTTGGAGTTTGAGTATTCACATGAGCTCCCAAGTCAGTCCAGTCTAAAATGAGTACCAGGAAATGTCTTGGGAAGTAAAGGGGCTGATGTGATATTGACCATGGAGTGCCCATTAGTCTGTAAAAATATGGGTCTAGCACCATATGCCTTAAGGTGTGTGTAAGGGACCTTTCAGATGGAGTTCAAATAACTACTTGCTACTGAAGGAATTCAGTAATATAAGGGACAGAAACGTTTAAGTAATATAACGAACAGAAACGTTTAAGTAATATAATGGACAGATACATTTAAGTAATATAATGGACAGAAACATTTAAGTAATGTAATGGACAGAAGATTTTCCGTCATCATAAAACTTCCCGTTGTTTCAGAATCAGTTTTCTGGCTCTAAATGTTAGACGCTTCGCTTGAACTTGTTAAATTCCAAGGATATTCTCTAATTGGTTATTGGAATATTAAAATCAGGTGTGTAGTGTGTGGTGCTATGAACGGATACAATCTGGATATTCTCGACGTGTTTTTCTTATGACTTGGCTAAAAACGGTCCGTCAAACCATTTCCCGCTGTTTTCAGAATCATTTTTTGGATTTAATGTTATGATGTCTCGCTCAAACTTGCTAAATTCCAAGGATACTTTCAAGATTGGTTATTGGAATATTAGAACTATGTACCAGACAGGGAAAACTACTCAGGTGTATAGTGTTATGAATGAATACAACCTAGTAAACGATAGAATCATAACAGCTCGTTACCAAACAAAATATTTCAAGCTAACACTCATACAGTGCTATGCACCTACCAACGATGATACCGATGTCAACAAAGATAATTTCTACAACCAATTGGTACCATCAACTTATCACTGAAACACGACTTTGTTGTTATAATGGGTGATTTCAACGCCAAGATAGGATCTGACAATACCGGTGTGGAGAAATATATAGGAATTCACAGTCTAGGGGACATGAACCTAAAACGGAGAGAGACTACTAGAATTCTGTCAAATAGCAAATCTTTGCCAACGACATAGTGCTTTTGAGTTCAACATACCCAGATGCCCAAGAGAAAATAAACCATCTCCAAAATGTTTCAGGACAAATTGGTCTCCAAATTAACACCACAAAAACAAAAACTATTGATCTTACTAACAGTTCAGACGACACCAAATTAAGCAACCATGTTCTTGAAAAAGTCAACAGCTTCACATACCGAGGAAGCAAAATGACATCTGCAGGGGACTCAACACCAGAAATATCATCTAGAATCTCACTGGCATCTGGTGCCTTCAATAAACTGTTAAACATCTGGAAGTCAAAGTCACTCAGCCAACATACGAAACTGAAAATCTTCAATTCTTGTGTGATTCTAGTGTTAACATATGGATGTGAGAGTCGGAAATCAACGGTAGCTTCAGATAAAAAAATTAGACAATTTTGAGAACAAATGTCTTAGAAGAATTCTAAACATCCAGTGGACAGATTTCAAAATCAATGCCCAAATAAGACAAGAGACTAAGCAAGATATTGTATCCAATTTTATAAGAAAACGCCGTTGGAACTACATCGGCCATGTACTCAGAATGGACAAGACAAGACCCCCCAACCAAACCCTCTTATGGTCACCAGTAGGGAAAAGAAAATGGGAAGACTAAGAGAAACCCTGCGTAGAACCATCATCTGAGAAGGCTCATTCAACGGCCAGGTGAACATCCAAGATCTACAACAGGTAGCAGCGAACCGCCGGACAAGGAGAGCCATGACTTAGGCTCAAGAGGAAAGACTAACTAACGAACGGACAGAAACGTTTAAACATTAGTCCCAAACAACACATCATGTGTTGTTGCTCATCCCCTTGAATCTCAACCATCATGTCACATTTGGTAAGAACATATTAAAGAAATATCACTGTTCCGTTCCAGTGTGTATGAGACTATGAGTCTGTTTGAAAGTCATGCACTCTTGATTGATTTATGGTGGTTATTTCCCCTGATGTCATCTGCTCCCAAGCATTTTAGGACTACAAGAGTTAAACAAACATTTATAAAGTTATGCCAGTAAGTGTGGGTGGTTATTCATTGTTGTTTATTGTATTTTCCTTCTCCTTGCTCTGTCTCCTTCAGTTTTGCCAGTTTTCAAGAATTTCCTCCTCAATCTGATTACCATGTGCCTAATTTCTTTAATCAATTTAGTTTCCATTTGCTTCTTGGAGGATTATCTCACGGATTTTTATATCTGTTCGTGGTATTTCTCGGTGTAACATGTATTATTAATATAAATGTTGTTAAATTACCTTTTATGTATTATTAATATAAATGTTGTTAAATTACCTTTTATTACACTTTAGGTTGATCAACTATGTTAAAATTTACTTCCCATATACTTCAGGCTGAAAGACTCCATAAAATATCCTGTTCATGTGCTATAGGTTGATTGACTGTAAAATATACTTTCCATACACATTAGGCTGATCTAAAAAAATGTTTTGTATATCCTTTACAGGACATTGCTGTCAACATCAGCATCTTTCAGCTGATTGTTGATTTCTTGGCAAGATTAACGCTCAGTAGTTTGCCATTGCTTTCTGAGTGGCTGGCTCACATACCCCGTAAGTTACTGACACAATTCGAACCACTGCTGATTCTCACCATTGTCATGTTACTTACGAGAGTATACGAGATTATGGAGAAAAGTCGCTAACCTCTAGGCCAGGAAGCTGGCTTAGGCTGATCTACTCTATTAAAATATCCTTTCTGTAAACTATAGGCTGATCAACTTTGTTTAAATTTGGGATTTCTATTCATTTTAGGCTGATTGACTGTGTTAAAATTTACTTTCCATGCACTTTAGGCGGATCCACTGTTTAAATGTACTTTCCATACACTTTAGGTTGACCGAGTCTGTTTAAATGTATTTTCCATACACTTTAGTATGATTGACTGTGTTAAAATGTACTTTCCATACACTATAAGCTGATCTATTCTGTTAAAATATCCTTTCTATAAACTTTAGGTTGATTGAGTCTGTTTAAATGTACTTTCCATGCACTTTAGGTTCAACGACTGTTTAAATGTACTTTCCAAACACTTTAGGTTGATCGACTATATCCCATGTATCCAACAACACATGCAGTCTCACATCCTGTCCTGGTGCAGCAAGAAGAGGATCCTGGGATTTACAGCTTGTGAGGAACTCATGTGTGATATCATGTTGGAGCTGGCCTTAGGCTGGAAAAAGGAGAGAGATACTCGTGGGAAAGTCAGGGCAGCTTTTCTGACAGTGAACCGCAACCTGATTACACTTCCTGTCAAGATACCAGGTGGTGGATTCTCCAAGGTAGGATAATTTCACTCTTTTTGTCACAAACATCATCATCTGTACCATGTTAAGACAAGGCAATCATGGTTCAGATCTCATATGATAACCAGAATATTGAATCGGATCTGTTTTCTTAACCCAATTATGCCATGCAGCCAAACCATCCAGGTATAGCTTTCCTCCTCTACACTCCTCATGACTAGAAAGACCCTTGTGTACAGGGCCCGATTAAGACATTTTAAAGTCCCTGAACACTTATACAATGTTGGTGACTCAACATGTATCTACTTTAAAATATAAATAATATTCTGAAAAATGTTTTGAAAAATAAAACTATGTTATGGTTTATTATAAACCATAACAGTTTTATTTTTCGAAATGAAAGAAAACTTACAGTAATATAGAAAACAGTTATTATTGTATGTTAGCTGCATATCCTTTACATGACGTTGCAGTCAACACCAGCATTTTTTTGCTGTTGTGATCTCTTGGCAAGTTTAGGTTCAGTAGTTTGCCATTGCTTTCAGAACAACCAGCACCCATACCATGTCGTAAAAAAACCAATGCAATGTGGTCTGCTCCCAAATTGTGTGCAGCTGTGTTTTGAATGCGGGTAATGAGAGTTCACGAACTGCGTCCGTAAATCCTTCACTTCCACTTTATTTTTATATTTTACATTTTCTTTTTATTGCGGACTTTTTGATGGTACCAAGTTCAGCCGCATTGCAACATTTACAGATTTGTATTGTACTGTCCATAGTAAAATCAGCAATAGAAACTATTTATGTGGCACCCTTGAAGCCCTAGGAACATCATCATCATCCAGTGCCTTGCCGGCTGGCGTGGGCAATCACACCTCTCCACAAATTATGATCTCCAATGTCATGGATTAATTCGTGTGTACTCCCTTCCAGTGCCATGACACAAGACTGTCAATAATTTTTTCACGCTGTCTTCCTCTATTTCTCTTTCCGCAAATCTTTCTAGTTGTCACAACATATTCCAGTTTTTGTCTTCTCATAATGTGGCCAAAATAAACGAGGACTGCCTCTTTCTCATGTTTGTGATAAGTTGTCTTTGCGACTCAGCTTCACATAAAACATCCTGACTGCTCTTTTTGAACTAGGGACATACGTAATGGCTAATCTGCCCTGTATGTGCGTACTGCACACTAAATAAATCTCTCCACAGTTTGAAATAAAAAAGGGCGCATCAGGCTGTGGCCCAGGATACATTTTAAAATGAAAAAACCTACCCATGAAAAATATTTATGGCATGTGTAAGGCTGGTGGTATACAGACATTTGGTTCCTTGCCGTGTCATGCACCATGTGTTCCATCCATCCATCGTGTGCCATGCTGGTAAGCGTGGGTGGTCATGATTCGTCATTTCACTCGATCACCAAAGTCTCGGATCATCTAGTGTTCTTGTCTCCATGCCATGTGGTTAAGCCATCCAGGTATTTACTTCTGTCTTCCCATTTTTCTCTTCCCCTTGATCTTGCCAGTTGTCACCAACTTCTCCAATTTATTTCTTCTCATAACATGTTCAAACAACTTTGACTGTCTACATCTAATTTCTCTAATAAATTTACGATTTTCATTTGTTTCTTGTTGTACTTGGTCATTCGTTTTTCTGTCTGTCCATGGTATTCTTTGTATTCTCCTCAGAAACCACATTTCCACAGCCATCAGATGTTTCTCATCTTGACTGCTCATTGTCCATGCTTCACATCCATACAAAAGTACAGGCTGTATGTAGCACCATGTGTTGCCTGGGCCCATAAGATAAGCTAAGAATAGTAACACTTTCACCTGCTATGCACAATCAAGATCCCTGCACATTGGGTATTCCATGCGTGCTGAGTCATCCAATGCAGCAGCTATCTCAAAGTATCAATGCTAACTGTTCCCATGAGGAATTGGTTGTAATGTCTCCTCTCTTGTCATCAAAGATGGCAATGATGTGCTTGGTCATCCTTCACTCCTGATTTGTCAACAAAGGCATGATTGTTTTAGTCTGACTCAGGAAGTTCTCTTCATTGAAAAATCATGTGTGCAGGTTTTATTTATATTGGATCAAGAATATACCTGTTATGTACTTCCAAGAGAATGTGTATATTATTGTTAGTCTGAGGGTCTGCAGTAAAATTAATTTAATAGGCAATTCTTAAGTTTTCTCCCCGTAATTTATAGCAATAATAATAAATTAGTTTCACTGGCTGTTGAAGATGATGTAACACATACAGGAATTTCCAAAGTGCAGCGATAACGGTTCTTATCTCAACTCAACCCAACTCTCACCTTAATGAATTATAAAGGATATTACTGAGTTTTTATTTTATTATATTTAATGTGTATATTATTTGTCATTTAACAGGCCATAAATGCCAAGAAGACCATTGTTGACTTTGTCAAAGAACGGCTGTCTTCCGAGGGTGACAAAGACCACGTATGCATGTTGGACATATTGCTGATGAATTACAGCGAGGATGATGCACTAACAGATGAACAGATCATTGATAATGCTGTGACCTTTCTTCCTGGCTGGCACTGGGACAACATCTAGTGCCCTGAGCTCATCCTTGATGATGCTGGGGAAGCACCCTGAAGTGCTGGATGCCATCAGGGATGAGTTGGACTCGAAAGGTCTTTTAACTACAGGTTAGGAGGTTGTCAGCTTACGCATCTGTGAGACAGTGATTGAGAGAATGAGTGAGTGAGTGAGTGTGATTGTTAGTGAAAGTGAGTGAGAGTAAATGACAGTAAACAAGAACAGACAGAGAGAGAGAGAGAGAGAGAGAGAGAGAGAGAGAGAGAGAGAGAGAGAGAGAGAGAGAGAGAGAGAGAGAGAGAGAGAGAGAGAGAGAATGTGTGTGAGATTGTTAGTGAGAGTAAATGACAGCAAGTCAGAGTGAGTAAGAAAGAATGTGTGCATGCCTGCACGCGCATGTATGCCTGCGTGCGGATGTGTGCGTGCGTACATGCATGTGTGTGCATGTGCGCACATGGTTTTGTTTTGTTTTATTTTGTTTGTATGCATGGGAATGAGGGAAAGGAAGATGGATGGAAAAGGGAATAAGAAAGAGGTAGAGGTCTGGAAGCACGTAGGTACAATGTCAAAGGATTTTATCCAGAGACAATGATTCAAATGATTTGATCATGTAATAATACTGCACCCAATCAACATACAGCAAACAACTGACATTTATGTACAGAGCCAGATGCAGGTTCCACAAGACAGATGCAGGTTCCGCAAGACAGATGCAGGTTCCACAAGAAATGGATTAGCAGAAAAGAGGTGACAAGGAAAATAATCTTTATGCAGCCAACAGAAAAGCCTTGTTCAGATAGCTCTTCCTGAAATAATGTTAAAAAATAGTAAAGGACCCATTTTAAACACTTTAATGTATATTGGATTATTGGGCATATTGTGTTATCCCCATATTTATTTAGACCAATTGGGACATCTGTACTCCTGCATCTGTGCTCTTACATCCATGCTTGTGTGTTGCAGAAAGTTGAAAACTTAATGCACGAGTCTGTGTCACTCTGCTGATGTATGTATTTGATTTGTATTTCAGAATCTGGCCTTGACCTCAACTATGAGCTGATACAAAGCTTAGAGATGTGTCAGTCTGTATGTAAAGAAATCCTTCGTATGCACCCACCTGTTGGGGGATCTTTCAGGCAAGCAGTGGCACCTCTAGATGTTGGAGTACGTATTGGTTTTGGTGACTACAATTTTACTCTAGTATGCATGACCGGCTCTGTGGCGAAGTTGTTACATTGGTTTGTTTTTTACTGAAATGGTATGGGTGCTGGTCGCTCAGAAAGCTAATGGCAAACTACTGAACGTAAACATGCTAAGAGATCACAACAGCTAAAAATGCTGGTGTTGACTGCGACGTCCTGTAAAAGATATGCAACTAACTTTGTGCATAGAATCGCTACATTAGTCTTATGGTGTTTTGACATAATAGTTTGTTTTCTCTCTCTTTCATACCCTCAGCATGTCTGCAAGCATGCACCCACCACCAACCAACTGCACCCATCCAGCAACCAGCCAATGCACCAGTGGGAGAACAAAGTCTAGATTAATCAAGACACTCATTGTGGTATGAACTAAACTCCCTGAAAGAAACTATATCATTAGGTGTGTGGCTACCATGGTGCCACAAAAACACTATTCATAAACTACTGATATTTAGTTATTTGTAAATCATCAGGAAGACTGGGTGATAACACTGTTTGATGCTATGGTAGTCAGATCACCTGAGCCCAATAGGACATGCATTTGTAGAAATGAGAATATTTAGAGACTTTTCTCCCAAGACAGTACCAAAGTACCACCATCAGTCTCTTGCAGAGCTCTCCTTGCCCTTTCCAAAACTGGAAACAAGTGGATGTGCAAGAATGATACTGGAGCTTCACATCTGTAGAGATGTAACAAGTCATAAATTAGCATTCCATATGCTGAGGCACGGCCTTGGTTGGTCATGTTTCCTTAACAGATGATAGGTTGTCATGGTAAACAGATGACAGGTTGTCATGGTCAACAGATGACAGGTTTTCATGGTCAACAGATGATAGGTTGTCATGGTAAACAGATGATCGGTTGCCATGGTCAACAGATGACAGATTTTCATGGTCAACAGATGATAGGTTGTCATGGTCAACAGATGATCGGTTGCCATGGTCAACAGATGACAGATTTTCATGGTCAACAGATGATAGGTTGTCATGGTCAACAGATGATGGGTTGTCATGGTCAACAATTGATAGGTTTTCATGGTCAACAGATGATTGGTTTTGATGGTCAACAGATATGTTTTCATGGTCAACAGATGACAGGTTTTCATGGTCAACAGATGATTATTGTCATATCCAACAGATGACAGGTTGTATTAGTCAACAGATGATAGGTTTTCATGGTTAACAATTGATAGGTTGTCATGGTCAACAGGTGATAGGTTTTTATGGTCAACAGATGATGGGTTGTCATGGTCAACAATTGATAGGTTTTCATGGTCAACAGATGATCGGTTGCCATGGTCAACAGATGACAGGTTTTCATGGTCAACAGATGATAGGTTGTCATGGTCAACAGATGATGGGTTGTCATGGTCAACAATTGATAGGTTTTCATGGTCAACAGATGATTGGTTTTGATGGTCAACAGATATGTTTCATGGTCAACAGATGACAGGTTTTCATGGTCAACAGATGATTATTGTCATATCCAACAGATGACAGGTTGTATTAGTCAACAGATGATAGGTTTTCATGGTTAACAATTGATAGGTTGTCATGGTCAACAGGTGATAGGTTTTTATGGTCAACAGATGATGGGTTGTCATGGTCAACAATTAAGTTTTCATGGTCAACAGATGATAGGTTGTCATGATCAACAGATGATGGGTTTTCATGGTCAAAAGACATGTTTTCATGGTCAACAGATGACAGGATTTCATGGTCAACTGATGATAGGTTGTCATGGTCAATAGATGACAGGTTATGGTCAACAGATATAGGTGTTCATGGTCAACAGATGATAGGTTGTCATAGTCAACAGATGATAGCTGTTCATGGTCAAAAGATGATAGGTTGTCATGGTCAACAGATGACAGGTCTTCATAGTCAACAGATGATACATTGTCATGGTCAACTGATGACAGGTTTTCATAGTCAACAGATGATACATTGTCATGGTCAACTGATGACAAGTTTTCATAGTCAACAGATGATACATTGTCATGGTCAACAGATGATAGGTTGTCATGGTTAACAGATATAGGTGTTCATGGTCAACAGATGATAGGTTGTCATGGTTAACAGATATAGGTGTTCATGGTCAACAGATGACAGGATTTCATGGTCAACAGATGACAGGTTTTCATAGTCAACAGATGATACATTGTCATGGTCAACTGATGACAGGTTTTCATAGTCAACAGATGATTTCATGGTCAACAGATGACAGGTTTTCATAGTCAACAGATGATACATTGTCATGGTCAACTGATGACAGGTTTTCATAGTCAACAGATGTTACATTGTCATGGTCAACTGATGACAGGTTTTCATGGTCAACATATGATAGGTTTTCATGGTCAACAGATGATAGTTTGTCATGATCAACAGATAATTGGTTTTCATTGTTAACAGATGATAGGTTGTCATGTTCAACAGATGATTTGTTTTCATGGTCAACAGATGACAGGTTTCCATGGTTAACAGATGTCAGGTTTTCATGGTCAACAGATGATTATTGTCATAGCCAACAGATAAGTTTTCATGGTCAACAGATGATAGGTTGTCATGGTCAACAGGTGATAGGTTTTCATGGTCAACAGGTGTTCGGTTATTATGGTTAACAGTTGATTGGTTGTCATGGTCAACAGATGACAGGTTGTCTTGGTCAACAGATGATAGGTTTACATGGTCAACAGATTATATGTTGTCATGGTCAACAGATGATAGTTTGTCATGATCAACAGATAGGTTGTCATGGTAAACAGATGACATGTTGTCATGTTCAACAATTGATTGGTTTTCATGGTCAACAGATAAGTTGTCATGGTTAACAGATGATGGGTTGTCATGGTCAACAATTGATAGGTTTTCATGGTCAACAGATTATAGGTTGTCATGGTCAACAGATGATAGGTTTTCATGGTTAACAGATGATAGGTTGTCATGGTCAACAGATGATAGGATGCCATGGTCAACAGACAATAGGTTTTCATGGTCAACAGATAGGTTGTCATGGTCAACGGATGATAGGTTGTCATGGTCAACGGATGATAGTTTTTCATGGTCAACAGATGATCAGTTTTCATGGTCAAGAGATGATAGGTTTTCATGGTCAACCGATGATAGGTTTTCATGGTCAGCAAATTACTCATAGGGAAATGTGTAATTGTATAGCTGAGGTTCAAGCTATACATTAAAATGTACACATGATTTATAGCACAAACTTTCACTGCCACCAGGTAGACATCTTTACAGATGCACTATCTCTGCTACAGGCTCTTGAAGGTTGTAATCTCCCACAGAACAGAAGTGCGGTTAGCACCACACTGCAGGGAGTACTATCCCAATGTGTTGCATGTAAAATTGAAAAAAAAAAAAAAATGAAAATGTGAGCACAAAGACAGCAAAGTTTCATACTTTAGTAAAAAGAGAGTTATTCAGACATATACAGACAGAAAAGTATTGAACATTAACTTTAAATGACCTTACGTTCCATTATGATAGACTGATAACAAATTGATGTCAATGCATTTATTTTACAGGGTTACCATATTCCCAACAAGTGGAAAGTCATGTATGGTGTCCGGGAGACACATTTTACCACAACTGTATTTGAGAACAGGGAGGCCTTTCAACCACACAGATGGTTGGACAAATCCCTGGAGGTAATTTTCCTCTTAATATTTTAGAAATAGCATAGTAATTTTACTTAATGTATTAATATGGTATAAATTGGGCTAACTATTTTGATTCTGATAATCCGGCACTTGAAAGTACCCCTGATATTGTACTCTTTGAGTGGTGCTTCCATCATGGTATCCTTCCCGCCTTCGGATGGGATTACAGGTTTATTTACTCTACTTGACAATGAAAAGAATAATATAAACTTGCATATATATATATATATATACACATATATATATATATATATATATATATATATATATATATATATATATATATATATATATATATATATATATATATATATATATATACACACACATATATAAGTGTGTGTGTGTGGGGAGGGAGGGAGTGTGTGTGTGTGAGCGAAAGAGAGAGAGAGAGAGAGGGTGTGAGAGTGAGTGAGAGATACATACTTGTAATATCATGTGCTTTACCAAATGGTCTAGGCATTCATATCTCTCCATAGATCTAGGTCCTTGGTGTGCTGGATCAACTGTATTGGTCATGTTCCTCCCTGCCAGTCTTAGGCCATCCAGCATCATTTCGTTTGTCTGCCTTTGCCCCATCTACCACTCATCTTTCCATTTCTTGCAATGTTCTTCAATGTCCGTCTTTTCATATTACTGAAGAATGCTGTTTGTCTCTTTCTTATTGTGGCATATAACATTTCACTTTCATTAGTCTCTTCCAGGCTTGTTAGTTACTCTGGTAGTCCATGGTATTCACAATATTCATTTAATAAATTACATCTTTACTGCCTCCAAGCACTTCCTAGTAACATAGGACACATTTAGTGTTGTATGTTAGTTGCATATCCTCTACAGGACGTTGCAGCCAACACCAGCATTCTTTGCTGTTGTGATCTCTTGGCAAGTTTACGTTCAGTAGTTTGCCATTGCTTTCTGAATGACCAGGCACCCATACCATTTCATAAAAAACCAAGGCAACGCAGTCTGCTGCCAAATCGAGCGCAGCTGTGTTTCGAACGCGGGTATGCAGGACTACTGAACTGCATCCAGTAACTCCATCGCTACGGAGCTAGGCAACAACAACAAAAGGAATCAAAATAAACAAAAATCCATTACTGTGAATTAATAGTGGACACAGTGTCCCACTTCTAACCTAAAGGGCTTGAACAAAACATAAACTGTTATCCTCATAGCTCATTATCATCATGTGTCCTGCTAACTGGCTTGGATGATCATGCTCCTCCATATCTTGCGATCTTCCAGCAGCATGTATCATTTCATGCACTGACACCCATCCATGCCATGACACAAGGATGATTCCAGAAGTTGTTCCCCTCACTGTCTTCCACTCTCTCTTTCCGCAAGTATTTGCATTTGTATTTGTTACTTTTTTTAGTTTTTCTCTTGCCATCCATCTTGTGCCTTGCCGGTAAGCTTGGGCAGTCATGTTCTGCCATCTCACTCGATCACCAGAGTCATGGATCAGCTCCGTGTTTCTGACTCGACCATGTCACAAGGCCAAGCCATCCAGGTGCTTACTTCTAGGTCTTCCCCTTGGTCTGTTCCCCTCGATTTTGCCAGTTGTCACCAATTTCTCCAAATAATTTCTTCTCATAACATGCCCAAAAAATTTGACTGTCTACGTCTAATTTGGCCATGTGGCCACAAAAATGACTCTTTCTGATGTTTGTAATAAATTGTCTGTGTGTCTTAGCCTGTGTGAAAACATTTAGATTACTCATTCTTCTGTCTTCTTTTGTCCTACTGCTTTTGCTGTGAAGCATCAAAGAGGAGGCAGATGTAATTTTTTGTTTCGCTTTTCTTGTTGCTTGTACTGTCATATTTGATTTCTTCGATGTCTCTTTAACTCCATCTAGCCAACTATTTCTGGGTCATCCTCTCGCCTTATACCCCGATGTTCTCATTTAGAATGCTATAGTTCGCAGGTTGATCTTGTCCCATTCAAACTAAATGTCAAAACCATTTAATTCTTTGGTGTTCTATAAAGTCAGTGATAGGTGTTATCCCTACACTTATTCTTAGATTTCTCATTTATCTCTTCTTGTTTTTCCAGCTGTGTTTCATATGCATCTAATCTCACATGACATGATTTTATTCTGGTGTGTTTCTAGGACTTGCCCATGTTTGGCATTCGTAACGCAATGTTGTGACAAATAAAGCATCTGTCAACTTCTTGTTTGTATGCATGTAGATACTTGAACATTTTAGAAAACGTACTATTTTATAGTTGATAATGTTTGCTTTCTGTATTCTTGTTTCTATGTCTCTATCTAGTCTTCCATCCTCTGTGAACACACTGCCCAGATACTTTTACTTTCTAACTTATTTTAATGATTTTCCATTTATATATATATTGTATTGCACTGGTGTTAATTGAATTAAACTGTCTTTTCGGTGTTAATCTTCATATCAAAACTTGACAGTAATTGTCAAGACAATTTATATGATTACTTATTAGCTACAATCAAATATCATTCATTCATTGATATTACAGGAATCTCTTCGTACAAGTGCAGCATGCAGCTATATGCCTTTTGGAGGTGGACCACGAATGTGTTTGGGCAAGCCTTTGGCCTATGATGGAGATGACCATATTTCCTTGTGGAGATTGCACGTCTGGTCACATGGAAGATACACAATCCAAATGTCAAGATTGTATACTTGCCAGTGACCAAGGCTAAAGACCACATGCCTGTGACTTTCACCAGACGAAGTTAAATGTTTAAAAAAGCTCTGAGACTGTTCCATTAGATATGTAAAGACTGGTTGGCTTATACAGTCACAATGAACAATTCAAATATAGTGATGTTTAGAGCTTTCCTACTCTTGTCGTCAGGCTGTAAAAGTTCTAAATGAAAATTAATATATACAGCTGTAATGAAGACATCCATGTTTGGATGAAGTGAGTTATGATTTCCTTATTTTGTGTTACGTGTTTATTTACATGGCATGGTCGAGACAGGAACACTCAGCTGATCCACGACTCTGGTGATTAAATGAAATGGTGAATCATAATCGCCCATGTTTACAGGCATGGCACTTGATGGATGGATGGATGGAGAGTTCTTAGAACCTGAAGGCGAGAGTTGAAAATATATCAAAACATAGCCATATTATAATTATTCATTATGATTAAGTACAATGTAGTATTTAGATATCAAATGAACATAAGATAAGACAACATAACCAGTCTCAACAATAACAGCATTATAACATAAACATCAAAACAAAAATTTCAGCAAAGGTTTCTTTTAGTAATGAAACTTAGTCAAAATTTAATTAACATTTCAGACATGCTTTCTCACTTTGATTGTACTAATTACTATTTAAATCATTCCATGATTGTACATTGATGTTAAGTGTCATTTGTCACACATCCTTCCATTGCTACCTCTCTCACCCACATAAGATAATCCACAATCATTCACTGCCAATTTTAACAAGGATTTTGGCAGACACAGAAAAAAAAAACTATCTGTCCATCCTGGCATAGTTAGCCTCAGTTAATGTATTTTGTGCTTTATATAAATGATAATACATACGTATACATATATCAGGAAGTCTAATTTATTTGTTCACAAGAAAAGAAATAAACATGTAATTGCACTTATTTTTGACATTTCGATCATGGTTTTTGGAGAGAGAAAAAACTCATTTGATATTTCATTTATTTGTCACCTTTCTTTGCTATTTATGTAATGAACATATGATTATGCCAAGTGCCAAAATCAGTGCTGTATTAAAAATATACATCTCTTAATATGTATCCACTTCTATCCTGAGTGTCCGTACAACACCCGGCGTCCTTAATCTTCTATTACACACGTTTGTCACATGCACATATGTCATTAACATCCTCATCAGCATTAACGGTAATAGTATTTTTGTCTCATATTTTTGTAATGCTTAAAATGCCGACCTGTGCTTCAGCTCCAGTGTCAACCGTGAATTTCTGTGCCATATACTGTACATAAAAGTTGTGACAGTGTGACGTGACAGTGTGACGCAACAGTGCTATCATATCTGGGAGTGAGAGAATGGATATGAAATTGTCATTTGAGTGAGTGACGTAAGGTTGTTTGGTAGACTGAGAATGACTGAAGTAGTTAGAGGATGTTTAGATATGTATGAAAATTATAATTTACCCTACATATGAATGACATCTCGTATCCCATTGAATTGATGTATTTCAAACTATTGCACAGAATAATCTGGGAAAAAACTTATAAAAACAGAATCAACTAAATGAGTTGGTGACTGCTAATTTGAATATGTATATTTGACATGCTGTGTCATTAATTAATTCTTCATCATTCTTCTCCTTTCTCAGAGGTAAGGTTTAAAAAGAAATGAATATTTTCCTTCATTTGTTTTGCATCTGTTCATTTCAAATCAATCCATGTTTACATAATTATTTGAAATTATTCTTTTCTAAATATTTGATAACTATTACTAAAGGACATTTATTTCATCCCATTTATTTTGATAACTTTGAGCGTAGAATGCTGAATTTTGTTTGTTTTGATGTTTGTGTATTATTTTTTCCTTTGTATATATGTTAAGATGTTAAGATATATGTAATAAGACCTGCAACATTTAATAGATGCGGTTGTTGCACACAGTGAACAACTATGGTTAGAATTGAATTGTAAAATACAATTGTAAGATACAAGTTGAAACAAGGAAGTGTTGAAGTACTACACAGAACTTTTGTATGGATGTGAAGCGTGGACAATGAGCAGACTAGCTAAAAACATCTGATGGCTGTGGAAATGTGGTTTCAGAAGAAAATTCAAAGAATACCATGGACAGACAGAAAAACCAATGAACAAGTCCTTCAAGAAACAAATGAAGATTGTAAACTGATTAGAGACATTAAACGTAGACAGTCACAATTTTTGCGGCATGTTATGAGAAGAAATGAATTGGAGAACTTAGTGACACTGGCAAAATCGAAGGGAAGAGACCAAGGGGAAGACCGAGAAGTAAATACCTGGATGGCTTGATCATGTGGCATGGTCGAGACAGAAACACGGAGCTGATCCATGACTGGTGATTCAGTGAGATGGCGAAACATGACCACCCACGCTTATCGGCATGGCACATGATGTATGGATCGATATGTGTTAATGTAAGCTTTTTGCTAATTATTCTTTACCATGAAACCCATGCACTGAATAATGATAATGACCAAATATTTAACTGTTGAACTCTCTCACTGAAACTGTCCTTTCAGTGAATAAACTGACAAACTGGCAGAAAGTACCAAAATGTGAGGTAGGGTTATCCTATTTTGAGGTCGTTGAGGTTTATAAGGGGTGGACATAGAAACAACTGAATAACAGTAACAGGTGGATACAGAAACACGTGGATACAGAAACAAGTTGCAAACAGCATTCAGGCCATAAAAATATTGCTGTGTTTTGCAAAATTCATAGAAGTCCGCAAGCAGCACAGGACATAAGATATTATCGTTTCATAAGCCAATTAGCAAGAGCTGCTTATGAATATAATTGTGGACATCTTATGGCTGTCTTTTCACAGAGAGGCCTGCCAAAAATAATTTCACAGAGCATGAACTCCAAAGCTCTAGCGTGTCTAGAGATAATCCTCAGGAGTCTCAGAAAGAATTGTACACGTGAACCGATTGATAGAATCCAAGATAAAACTTGATAGTGAGGAAAGAAACTAATCACCTCATCTAATATTGCTGTGATCTAGCAATATTAATTTCTATTACTTCTTACCCTTCTAGTAGAATTTATCATAATATTATAATTAACTGTAATATGTACACATACTTATATATCTACAGAAATATTTACAAGCACCATAACCTAACTTTTCAGTTCATCAATACCCAACTGACTTTAGGTGAAGATAGTTTCATGGCAAACACTCTGTAGAGGTCTGAAGTATGAGATATTCACAAGGATCTGAGCAGTGAATTCTCAGCTTAACAAATTAAGCACCAGGATTTGAATGGTTCTTGTTTAGGAAAATAGCTTAAAAATGTTGCGATTATAAATGTTAAAAAGAAAATAATAAACGATTGTAATTTAAAAAAAAATCTTACACAAATAATGAAACGGCTTACATTGGAGATAATTGCAAGAACCTGACAAAGTAAAGAGGAGCTGCAGTGATGCAGTGCTAACACACATGCCTGCGGGTCTGGCAGTCATGTGTTCAAATTTGCTTTGAGACAGAGTTTAAACGTTGGAATGCTGATTGGTCTAAAATAACGCGGGACTGGCATGATACACCAAATACACATGATGGCATGTAAGAATTACTCTTTACTTTATAAAATAGGGTAAACCATGAGAGACAAGTATGTAATTACAAGATTACTGAATCAGCGATATGATTCTTGGTCTGGCTCAAGACCACGAGTTTCAAGCTCATTACATTCATATCCTCCCTAGCATATCCGTTATATTTTATTGAACTTTTCACAGAAAATGGTCATATTTCTTGACTCACAAACTCGTGTCTGTACCTTGTTACACAATTTATCTTTATGGAAGTGGTTTATGAGATGAATGTTGTGAATACCTTGGACGGGCAGAGTAACCAAGCTTACCTGGAAGAGTCAGTGGAAGTAGATATTACACAACTGTAAGAAAGAGACGGTGCTCTTTGGTCATATAATGAGCCCAAGAGTTATTGAAAACGTGGTAATAACTGAAAAGATGAGCTTTAGAAGAGGTAGAAGCAGACCAAGAGAAATGATGCTTCATGATCTGAGCAAAACAGTCTTAGGTAATGGCATGGAGGACTGTAATCAATAGAATTGAAGCAGAACATTGTGGTCTGTGGAGAGACATGAACGCCAATGCCATCTGGCAGGGCACATGATGACGATGAGGCAAATTATATTTAAATCAGCTCCACATCTTTAGTGATGCTGGGGTTTGGGTATACTTGTTTTGAAGTTTATATCACCCACTTCTTCCGCCTGCTTTCATCCAATGTTTTCATCCATATTTAGAAGAGGTGAGCATGGCCGAGTGGATATGAGCTCTAGCTCTTAAACTTCCGGTGTGTTAATGCCGAGGTAGCGTAGTTCAACCCCTACATCGATCAGTTGGGCTAAAAGTTTAACCTTAACGTCATTGACTTGGGGATGTAAATGACAAGTACTTCCAGAAGTCGGAGTGGCTTCACTTGATGGCGAGGGGCGCTGGTAATAATACTAATAGTAATAATAAATAAATTTGTTGTATATCCCTTACAGGACGTTGCAGTCAACACCAGCATTTTTCAGCTGTTGTTGATGTACTAGGCAAGTGTTACGCTCAGTAGTTTGCCATTGCTTTCTGAGCGACCGGCTCCCATGTACTAATAGTAATAGAGAAAGCAAATTGATATGCACAAATCAGTCAAGTGTTCTAGAAACTAGAAATAGTAGAACATGTATGGACTACATTTGCTTTCAAAGTGAGTGAATGCCAAAAAAAAATAAAAAAATTTAGTTTTATTAAAAATTTTGCATTGAGCTTAATATTTGCTTTAAAACAAAACGGTCGTTAATAAATATGTTCGGTCCTTTGTTCTCTTGGATAGTTTTTAATTGCACGGGTTACAAGTTCATATTGCAGAGTGCGATCAGGTCTGTTAAGCTGCTTAGCAGACCTGGTCACACGCTGCAATATGAACTTGTAACCCGTGCAATTAAAAACTATCCAAGTTAACAAAAGACTGAACATATTTATTAACGATCATAGTTATTTATGGAATTATTATCATGACTTTCATGTAATATGGAATGTTTACTAGAATGTTTATATGGAATGAATAGGTACATGTAATATGACCACGACTTCATTCACCAAAATAAACTTATAAAGCAGATGTCATGTCAATTACATAATTTAAATCAGGCATTTAGTTTGATTCAATAACTTTACTTTTAGGAAAACATGTTTTAGACACCAGAGCACTAAGATGTCTAAGGATGATTTTTTTTTTTTTTTTTGGTAACAAAACATCAAATATTTTTTTTTGTTTGGTGACAATCA